>CM032473.1:25699829-26183254 GCA_019059595.1 Marasmia exigua
CCTGGTGAATGGAGCCTAAACTCTCCCGATATTTTGCCTCAGCCATCGTTTTCAGTGTAAGCACAATAACTTAACCAAAATTACAGTTAAATCAACCTATCTCAAAAACTATAAGAGATACTTTGATCAAACCAAAAATCGTTGAAAGAGTTAATTAGCATGCATCACCTCTATTTTTTTTAGAATTTTATACCCCGTAGTTATAAAAATAGAGGGGGGGGGACATACTTTTTACGACTTTGAGAGCTGATATCTCAAAAACCGTTCACTTTAAGAAAAATGTTTTTTAGAAAACTTTATATCATTTTAAAAGACCTTTCCATTGATACCCCACACGGGTATGTACATCGAAAAAAAAAATTTCATCCCTCAGTTACATGTATGGGGGGCCCCACCCCCAATTCTTTTTTTTACTATTTAGTGTCATATTTTTGTAGCGGTTCATACAACACATATTCCCATCAAATTTCATCACTGTAGTACTTATAGTTTCCGAGTAAATCGGCTGTGACAGACGGACAGACGGACAGACGGACAGACGGACATGACGAAACTATAAGGGTTCCGTTTTTGCCATTTTGGCTACGGAACCCTAAAAAGCGCTGGGTAATAAATAACTCTCTTACAGCTGGTATTTCAAAGTTAACTATAAGTACTAATAGAAATAGTAAAACTCTTTATTCAGTTTAGGTACATACAAACACAAAACAACCGCTCTGTTTCGGAATGGTGATTTTTATTTCTACTAAGTGTAGACTAACCAATAAGAAACTAGGTCTTTTGGAATAATCATTCGAAGGTTTTAAGTAGGTATAAAAAGAAATCGAGAAACACTCTATTTCTGTAATTCAAGAAATGTAACTTTATCAGTCAAAAGTCAAGGCTGACCAGAGGTTTTTATTTATTATGATCATTATTGGCGTGGGTGGAAGCGACAAATTGGCCAGCCATTTGACCAACGGGGTCAATTCAATCAGCGGGAATTTGGTTTATAGGTAGGGAGGGTATTATGTTATTTTTTACCTGACTACGGCGAAGCGAAAAAGAGGGTTATGATTTTGACCTGTCTGTATTGTTGTTCATCTGTTCCCTCATAACTTCTAAAATAGTTATCATATTTGAACAAATGAGGTGTCGCTAGAAGCGTCTTGATTGTCTTCTGGTTATAGGCGACATGACGTCACGTAAATTGACTACATCGTCCTCTAGCGGACTAAGAGTAAAGTTAGTATGCCACCTACTGTAACAAAACAGATTCATTATAATAATACAATAAAATCAATGTGGCATACGACCACGGCGATACGGCATAATAATTTCAGCAGAGACAATTTTCTTGTTTCGTACTTTTTAGAGCGTGTTTTTTGGTAGTCGGGTTTTAGTTCTTATCTCTTCATTCATTCATTCATTCATTCATTCATTTGAGCTTTATCATAGAGTAAGACCATAATAGTCTGGATAAGTTTTATGCTCGTTCATTCACAAGTAATCTAAAAAGTTAGTTCCTTCTTTTGCTGCGGGACTTATATTATAAATCCAGAGTTTGTTTATTTTACTATATCGCTACAAATTATTTGTAAACCCACACCTGCTTGTCCCCTCGTTTTCGATCAACTTGTTTGTATAAAATACTCGTTACTCTATTACCATAATAAAACTTGCTTTTATGTAAAATGTGTACAATAGCAATGTCGATATTGTATTCAAAACTTCCGGGATAAAGTTGGCGTTTTACGGCCACAAGTTCCATGGATGGCTTCCGATAACAAGCTGGTGAACTCATTGGCTGACTAGCACGCAAACTGTGGATTAATTTTTGAAAAATTTGGCTTACGTGTTTTAGGGTTGACGACTCAATACTGACTTAGGAATGAAAGAAATAAATTTATAAAACGTGAGACAGCTAAAGTTCAGTGCCTATTTTTCCTTAATGTTTGAGCCCTCTGCGCCTCGCTCGGTGCTTGAAGCGAATTACCTAATCTACACCATTTTTTTTATCGTTTACTTCCCGAAAACCTAATAATAAGTTTCGGTAAATGAAGTCCATTTAGCAAGTTAGTCAACAAAATAATAATAATACCCGACTACGACGAAGCAAAAAGGAGGGTTATGATTTTGACCTGTATGTATGTATGGTTGTTCATCTGCTCCATCATAACTTCTCAATTAGTTATCATATTTGAACAAATGAGGTGTCGTTAGAAGCGTCTTGATTGTGTTCTGGTTATAGGCGGCATGACGTCACGTTAAATTGACTACAGCGCCCTCTAGGGGACTAAGAGTAAGGAACTAAAAAAAAAATTTGCTTGACGGTACCGTGTGGGGCATCAAATGAAAGAGCTTATTTAGCACATTTCAAATATAAAGTTTGGTATTTATTCTGTGGTTTTGACAACCTTACTTTTCCCAGCTTTTAAACTACCAGTTCAAGAGAGCAATTATCTTGTTATTTTAATCTAAATTTTAAAATTTGTATATCTAGCCATTAGCTATATGGTTATCTATTTACCGGATGGAGCAGATATCGTCGAATCTTATAACTTCTTGCTTGCTTTATTTTATAAGCCCATTGATATTTCTGTACCTCCGAGAGCAAAGGCCCTCTTAGCCCTTATCATGATTAAGCTTCCTTGTCGCCCTATAAAAAAAAACAGCTTTTCCATACAAAATAGAATACCTATCCATCCAGCAATAATGTATGGAACAGCTGATTTTTTAATCGCTTTCTTTTGTTGATCTAACATGCTCAATAGACTTCATTCCCGATACCTACTATGTGGTTTTCCAGTTGTAAACGATAAATTATAACGTTGTATATTTATAAAAGAAAGTCGTGCTGGTTATACCTACTATTTATGACTCAAGAACGGCTGGGTCGAGGTAGCTTAGAACCAGAGAAAGGATATAGAATAGGTAAGTACTTTTTATCCCGAGAAAGTTAGGTTCCTGTGGGATAAACAAAAACAAATAGGTACTACTTACGCGGGCAACGCCGCGGACGAGGGCTAGTGTGAAGTAAAAAATCAGCATTGATGGTATAGCGTCACCATCAATGCTGATTTTTTACTTCAACTAATATTTATTTATTTATTAAGGACAACCAACAAATCTTACACTAATTACATTGTATTTACTTAAGTACTATAATAAGGCGAAGTGCAGATTCTCTTACAGGCTGTCACGACATGCAAATGTGAGCAGACTAAATAAAGAAATTTGAATAACAAATAAAAAATAACAAAATTTAAAAATAGCCAAATTTCATCAGACATCTACAACTTGAACGAATCAATTATAGTCCTCTTAAATTTGTGACTGCTACATGAAAAACATCAACTCTTGCCTACCTCTTCATCAATCCGTTGTATTGACGTTGAAGTCTGTTTATTAGTGATTTTAAAACGTAAATAAATAATTCGAGCCTTAAGCAATAAGAAACTACTTAAGTAGTCGCTTACTGGTTTATATTGTAATTATAATATGTTAAATTAATTACCTAAGGCCAGTGACCATCTATTCGAAAAGTAAGTAAACACCGCTTTTTAAATTAGCTTTTGATTTGTGAGTAAACGAAATGAATGTAAATGCAAACTTGAGAACGGAATTCAGTTTATAATAAACAGTTTAGCACGTACATTCTTAGGTAAACCGAGTTCAACTGAATTAATAGCATTATATTCCTGTGGTAAAATCGGCCAAAGGGATCATCATCATCATTCTCAGTCCGGTAGTATCCACAGCTGAGTATAGGCCTTTTCTTTACGCCAATGTACCCGATCCTGAGGCGCTCGGATCCATGTGACGCTTTTGTGATGTCTTCGACCCATCGTGACACTGGACGACCCGGATTTCGTCTGACAGTTCTAGGACACCGTTCGATCAGGACTTTACTCCATCTGCCAACACCGCGCCTAGCTAAATGTCCTGCCCTAGGGATACAGGGTATTAAAACGGAAAATTCCTTAGCTTGAATAGTTACTTGGGTTGATGATATCTGACAACAGAAAAATTACAAATATTTTTTTTAAATTATTATTTAAATAAATATTTCACAACATCACATACATTGATCTGACTCCGAGATAGGTAGCTCAAGCACCTGTGTTACGGATAGGTATCAGAATCAACAGCGGAATTTACAATGATCTGACTCCGAGATAGGTAGCTCAAGCAACTGTGTTACGGATAGGTATCAGAATCAACAGCGAATTACAAAGATCTGACTCCGAGATAGGTAGCTCAAGCACCTGTGTTACGGATAGGTATCAGAATCAACAGCGGAATTACAATGATCTAACTCCGAGATAGGTAGCTCAAGCACCTGTGTTACGGATAGGTATCAGAATCAACAGCGGAATTACAAATATATACATATAATTTCTTTTTTTTTTGTAAATAAATACTTAAAATACATACAAAGAACCAGACCAATACAAACATACATGTTCATACACACAAATGTTTGTACTGTGCGGGGATCGAACTCGCAACCCTTGGATCAAAGGCAGCGTTCACTACCACTGTTCCAAACGGATCGTCAAAAAAATATGTCAAATACATAATTACACCTAGACACTGAAGAAACACAAGTGTTCATCAAACACACGAATGTTTGGTACGGCGCTTGAAAAAATATGTCTTAAAACTATCATGAAATAAGTAAGTAAATAGTTTAGTTTCTTTTACCTAGCTGATCTATTTACCTATATACTCGTGAATACAAGTAGTCGAGAAACTCCGAAGTATCTACCGCTAGGCCCATTACCAACTTTCAAACTTCGTAAACCCTGCCCGTGCCAGGGGGTGCCAACTGCGTGCCGCGTGCTGAGACTTGCGTGGCCTGTCAATCCTGGGGGAGCATTCAGATCCCTCCCCTGTGGAAGAATTTGCTTGCTAATCGAATCGTAATCTTGTCAAATTCTTTTTGGAAATAACTGCTGTGATTTATTTTGAAATGCATTGTTCGCGTGCATCGTTAAGTTGTACTTTTGCTTGAGTTTGCTGTTTTGTTTACCTTTTAGTGCGAAGATAACAATAAAATGTATATTATATATTACCAATGTTAGTAATAATATCCTCCAACCGATTTCGGCTAAGGCAGCTAATCTCAACAATCAGCCACTTACACAGGATAATTACCTATAGGTAGTGCTCAAGTGTGTGCGCAAACACAAGTGCACTTTCTATTCCCTTGCCCTCATAATTCGATGGGACACAAGTGTGACACTATCGAACGTGCTTTCCGAGGCACGGGGGCACAAGACCGCCAACTTCCAGACTCCGGCTGACAGTGAGAATTTCTTAACTGAAAAACTCAGGTACAAATTTTGGCCCGACTTAGGGATCGAACCCGGGAACCCAAGCGCAGCTTTAAAGTGCGACCCACTAAACACTGCGCCACCGAAGTATTGCACCTACTATCGAATCTTCGCCATCATCATCAAAGATTAATAGTACTAGATCTTAGTCTAGTATTAATTCAAAATGTATAGATAATGTTATAGGTACATTTTGTATTAATATAACTATACATTAAAAATACTATCGGATCGGTCTAGGTTACTACAATCTGTCAAAATTCCTCGATTGACATTGAACCGAACGTGTTTGACATTAAGATGACGGGTAGGGCACACTAGCGACGCCAATCGATTTAAATTTTTAGACACTAAACTGGATCTATTTTAAACAATTTCGGGGTTACAACCTCTCGGTCAACACTTATACTGTTTATTAAATAACCATACAAAAATTTTGGGTCCAACGCGTACTCGAAAAATTGATTCACGCCAAAAGCGGACAACTTTAGGCGTGAATCAATTAAAATAGATCCGGTTTAGAAGCTAAAAATTAAAATCGATTGGCGTCGCTAGTGTGCCCTACCCGTCACCTTAAGGTGAGAATCGACTGTAGAAATTGTATACTTTGATGTGTGGCTATACGTAAAATGTAGACGGTCTTATCGCTAATAGTGCTGGTTCGATCCCCGGGTCGGGCCAAAAAACTTGTACCTAAGTTTCTAATTTTTAGTGTTAGCCCGGAGTTTGGAAGATGGCGGTCTTGTACCCCCGTACCTCGGAAAGGCCATTAGTCCTGCGTCCAATCCCTCTTCGGTCGTGTCACGCTGGTGTCCCATCGGTATAAGAGGGTAAGGGAATAGATAGTGCACCTGTGTTAGCGCACACCTGTGTATGTGGCTGCTGATCGTTACGATTGGCCGCCGTAGCCGTAATCGGTTGGAGGATTATTATTATTCAAATAAATACTTACTTATTAGTAATGGGCAGGGCACATAGCGAGGAGAACAGACGGCCGTTGGGGCGGAAAGGTCCTCGAGTGGAGGCCACGTACTGGAACTCGCAGCCGCGGCAGGCCTCCTACAAGGTGGACCGACGATCTGGTGAAGATCGCGGGAATCCATTGGATGCGGGAGGCACAGGACCGATCTGTGTGGAGAACATTGGGGGAGGCCTATGTCCAGCAGTGGACGTCCATTGGCTGAAATGATGATGATGATGATGATGAAATACTTAGGTACTTAACAAGTGAGTTATTCCGTTTAGATAAGTTATCGACTCTCCCTCGACCAGGAAGTTACGACCGAATCGGAGTTTTCCTCCCTTTCACACGCGTCTTTATCCTAATAACGTAGGGGGCGTTATTTGGCAGATAAACAAACATATGCTAGGTGCAGTGAACTTGGCACTTGTGACTCACGCCGTCACAATTGCATTAAGATGCTGCTAAATCTGAAGCTGATCGGCGCTTGCATTGTGGCATCGGTGCAATACTGACGACAGATCTATCTTTAGTTTCGAGACGAATGGTAACATGACTAAAAAATTCATTTGTCAACATGTCACTGCTGCCAAACTGTGTTTGTTAAAGTAGAAACATTTTCTTAATTTAGGTATTGTTTCACATATTTTTTTTTTGTTGACCCAGGAGAAATGCGTTACGCATACCCATCCGTCTGTAAACGGATGGGTTATGTCGGACTTTCCTCTGGCGACGGCTTCTCCTAACGAGAAGCCGGCCAGAGGCATACCGACTAAAACTCCTGGGACTCTCCCTCATCTGTCCATGGGTGGGCGAGTGACATGGGGCCAAAGCTCGGAGTCTTTCACCACGTCACCACCCGGACAGGGACGCCCGCCTACACGGCGGGCCCGGCGCTTCTCCCCCCGGGGTCGGGGGGAGGGATGGGGACAGCCGAGAGAGTCGGGCCATCCCCACCAGGCGTAGGAGGAGGTCCGTGCAATGCCGGTGGTGGGGTTACAGCCCCACGCACCAGCGGACCTGCTCCTCGCAGGGGAAGGAGACGCAAGTATTGGCGTCGTCTCCTCCCTCTACGTGCCTTGCGGATCGCGGGGGCGAGAGGGTCAGCCTCTCGCTTGCGCTCCGCCGCCTCCTTCGCCTCCATCACATGCTTGCAATATGCGGCAATGAGCCAATGTCATCTAATAAATAATGATCTTCTACCTATGAAAACAAAAGTTATAAAACTTTAATTTTTGCGTTATAATAGCTTTTAATTTTTGTTAATTACCTACTTAGAATAATGTAAAAAAAATTGGTTAAGATGTTATTTTATTTATGTTGATTTTATTTGTTACAGATGAACAAGAAAGAGTACAAAAGAAAACATTCGTCAATTGGATCAATTCACATTTGTCGAAGGTAAGGAATAGTTCACAATATCTTTTTGAAAGTGCCACACTGGTGTATCATCGAAATATGAGGGCTAGTAAATAATAAGTAACTGGTTTTTGCGCACACACTTACGCACTATATAATATATCCTGCGTACATGGTTGATAATTGAGATCGGCAACCGCAGTCGAATCTGTTGGAGCATCCTCATCTATGACTAAGTGTTTTATTCCCGTTTGCTCTGGGGCCCGGGTACATTTCGACCGTGATTCATAATTTGGGGTGTCTGGTTCACTTGGAGTATATCTATTCCACGGCCTCACAGAAAATCGGCGTGAAGTGAGTGAGGGTACCGGAGGCCCGATCCGGGGGAAAGGGGAGTTTAAAGGTTGGCAGCGTACTTGTGACTCCACTGGTGTCGCGGGTGTCCTTGGGCGGCGGCAATCGCTTACCGTCTGCTCGTTTGCATATCTATCACATAAAAAAGTAACTGGGAAAGAGAACTCTGGCACCGCATCAAGAAGGCGTACCAACGCTCAGTTGTGAATGAATACGGATTGTTTATTAATCATGTCTGTCTGTTGCAGCGAGTGCCGCCCCTGCGCATCGATGACCTGATCTACGACCTGCGCGATGGGACCAAGCTGCTGGCGCTGCTGGAGGTGCTGTCGGGGGAAAAACTGGTGAGAAACTAGTCCTTGCATCGTTTTTCTCAATACTGAGGGTAGTCTTTTTGAAATGATGTCTCGGACCAATTGTGCATAGTAAAACTGTGGAATCAGCTGCCAACGATGATGTTTCAAACAGATACGAGCTGGTGATCTTCAAGAAAAGAGCTTCAACGCACCTGTGATGCCTCATGTGTTGCAGATGTCCATGGGCGGCGGTAATCACTTACCATCAGGTGAGCCGTCTGCTCGTTTGTCCGCCATAATTTAAAAATACGCTGCGCTATTTAACTACGCATCTCATAACTTTATTTATGCTAGGAGTCACAAATGAGCAAGCTGATGCCCTGATGATAAACGATCACCACTGCCAATAAATATCTGCAATATTAGAGGTGTCATTGGTGCGTTTCTGGCCTTTAAATAAATATCAAATATTTCACATCATCATCATCATCAGCCTATCGCAGTCCACTGCTGGACATAGGCCTCTCCAATTATTCGCCACTGTGATCTATCCATGGCTTCTCGTATCCAGCTCTTGGCAGCCATCCTGCGCAGATCGTCCCCCACCTAGCCAGAGGGCGCCCTACATTACGTTTGACAAGACGCGGTCTCCACTCTAGAACTCGTTTACCCCATCGGTTGTCGGTTCTGCGAAATATTTCACAAATCACATAACTCCGAGATAGGTAGCTCAAGTTTTTGTATGCGAAAAATTGATTCACGCCAAAAGCGGTCACTTTTAGCGGTAATCAATGTTTCGCGTACACGGACGGACGGACAGACATGACGAATCTATAAGGGTTCCGTTTTTAGCCATTTGGCTACGGAACCCTAAAAAGAGGAAGGTAATTAATCAAAACAGTTTATTGGCTCTTCCGACTCTCCAAAAGTCTAAACACAATGAAAGATAGTTAGGCATGTGTGCACGCACATATTCCGTATTGTGGAATCGTTTTGCATCATTAGCAACGGCCAATTAGGTACCATCGAATCGAGTTTGTGGCCGAATAACCATGGTCTATTGTAAAGAATTAAACCATTTCGCACAATGACCCCGTTCAAATAGTCTGTCTGTCTCCCTACTATTATGGCTAAATCATGGTCATTCACCTCTTGGTCTGGTTGGTTCCTCCTCCTGGTATTCATTTTGCGATTGTGATTGGAAACAAAAATTTGAAACCAGTCGGCAATTTTTGTTACTGCCACCCAAGAACATTTAGGAGATCTGAGGAATACAATTTTTTAGGATGGAGTGTGTACGGTCGCCTAGAGGCGAGCGTAGACACTCCTTAGTCCGAACCGTCGGAACCTGCTTATGGAACGATAAGAGTTCAGCTGTAGGTTGACAAGAAGATAGATATACTTTATTGCACAAAATACACAACTTAAGTACTAGGCATTACAGAAATTTTGTGTACAATTTCGGCGGTCTTATCGCTGAAAGCGACCAGACAGCCTTCGGATAAAGGACATTTAATAGTAGAGAAGGGGTAGGTGGTGCAATATTCAATAAGGAAAAAAAAGAAACTGTAAATGTTAAAATATAACTTATAACCCTAATACATAAATAAAATACAATATTATAAACTAATAAATAAGTTATGCTCAAACAAAATAGACTATATACATACACATAATATTGTGAGATTGATATCAGAAAAAGACAAAAATAATAATAATATGATAATCAAATGGATCTAAGATGGACCATCGACTACAGGCTGCCGATAACAGGACGAAGAAGAAGAAGGTTTTCATTCTACGAATTTACTTCTAACGTAGCAATGTTTCTGTAATATTATTCCTGTCTTTTCTCTTTCCAGCCAATGGAGCGCGGACGAGTCCTCCGACGACCCCACTTCCTCTCCAACGCAAACACCGCCCTGCGCTTCCTGGCAGGGAAGAGGATCAAGCTGGTTAACATCAACGCCGCCGACCTGGTCGATGGAAGACCTGCAGTCGTACTCGGCCTCATCTGGACCATCATCTTGTACTTCCAGGTAGGATGGCCTGCGTTCTTGTTGGGCCGGTGGGGACAGCGTTATGACAGCAACATCGTATTACTTATGGAGTAGGTAATTGTCGCTATTACAGCAAAGAACAAGGTAGACAAAATTACAGTATCTTACAGTAAAGAATGTGATTCAAGAAAGATGACATATACGATATGTTATTTTGTTTGTACAACATATACCTAATGCAAAAATGTTTTTCAATTAGGGCCTAGAAGACAATCTGTCATCACATTTTATACCTATTTCTAAAAGGTAGAAAATGTATACTTTGTCTTTTAAAGTAGTTTAGTATACTTGTAAAATATCTTTTAGGCGTAGAATAATATTCTATGCTTTTAGGTTGTTTTTTACCTTATGTAAAAAATACTCTCAATTTTCTGTCAGGTTCATCTTCTGTTGACTGTCATTCGCTGTTTTTATAAAGATGTAGGTAGCTTATATAGATTACCAGCGTTTCTTAGAAAGCACTGGAGTGCTAAATTAGGTAGAGTATCTCAGCACAGTATCATCACCGAGTGGTATTTGTATCAAAAATCTTAAAATTGTTTTTTGTCTTTAACATTCGTCGACAATAAATATAAGATCATCTAATCTATCATAATAACTTAATATCTGTTTGCTACTTGATTTATATTAATAAATTATGCGTATTCATATTCTCAACGAATATTTTTAGCAGATATTTTCTAAGATCAGACATTTTAAGTGTATAATCGATGTTTTTTTTTACATTTAACATTTTATATTTTGGCATCAGTCTCATGATATTAATATTGTTAATAATCTGATTTAAAATTATGTTTTCGAACAAATACATGGGCAGCCAATAGCAGAATATAATTTATGTATTTTTCATAAGTATCTATTCATACTTATTCCTAAATGCTGATCTATACGCATAATATTAACATTTGAAATATTAATTTCTTTAGAATATTCACCATTTTTGGACAGAATGATCTTCTGAATTTGTGCATATCTGCATCGGTACCTAAATTATTATTAGTTTTGCATCCACAAATACTTTTAATAACCAGAAGATCGTTTTGTCAGAGGGTGAAAAGTACATTTAGTGGCACACTGACCATTTTTAATGAGGATAAACCCGAAATCCATCCCTATTATACTAACATTTATTGTTTTTACTATATTTGTCACTATAATTTACACAAATGTTTGTCACTAATTCTCGGTCTATTCTCATTTTAATTGGCTTGAACTTATTTTGTTTGCGCAAGCTTCTCTCAATTTCTTGGACCCACAGGACAGAGGACCAAAGGTGGGTGAGACATGCCGTCAGCTTCTAGCTACACTTTGTATTTTGCGAAGAATAACTTAGAGCAAAATATGAATAAATCAATACTTTTCAAACATTTATTTATCAAGATAAGGGACCTTATAAATGCAAACCAGCAATAAGTACAAGTCGATTCACGAAAGATGACCACAAATGACGACCGTCTCCACATGTAATCTCATGAAGATATGGCTCATTCTCCAATGGACAACATTTCATATTTTTAACATGTCCATATTGTTTTTTTATATGAAAATAGACATAAAATGAACAGACCCTTATTTTTTCTTTTTTCAAAATTTTGCCATATTCATACATAAAATAATTATTGAAATTCTTTATATTCTAAATAGACATAAGCGCCAAATGACGTCATCGGACGGCTAAATACAGCGATATTCCTTTGCTTATCATTGCTTTAATAAAAAAAGGTACTACTGCCAAATGTAAAGAATATTGAGGATACCTACTAGTGTCAACATTGTCATCGTCATTCATTCATTCAACGTTGACAAGTTGTCTTTTTTTGACAGTTGCACGTCATGGGTTTGGCATTTCGTAAATTTAAAACTATAATGTGCTAAGCAAAGAAGTATTTTACATTCTGCCGTCCGATGACGTCATCTTACGTTTTTTAGTTTTTAATTTTTTTCTCAGTAAATAAGTAATATAAAAATAAATAAATATAAATTCGAGAAGCGGAAAAGTAAATAAAGAAATGTTATTTTTTGTTTCATAGCTCAGCAATTTTGAAATGTTGTCCATTTGATACATTATAAGGACTAAGACTAAACACATTTTAGATTTAATTGAAATTTTTTTTTGTCTTAAGTCTTTTCTTCATGAATTAAATTCCTACCTAGACGCTGAAAATGTGTTGTCATCTTTCGTTAATCGACCTGAACTGACATCGCATCTACAGTCCATCTGATAAGTGTTACAGTGTTCCATGGACGATGATGACCAGTTGGTGGTGACAACAAATGATGCTCATGTTTGCTCATTTATAAGATTTGTTTGATATTTTACTGGGCCCTACTCGTACAAACTGTAGGCTATTTCGTTTTATGTTATTCATTGCAAATTATAGCTAGAACTACCTAGGTTTACAGGCAAATGTTTTACTTAGAAGTTTCCTGCACGTTTATACTTTTCATTTATTAGCTTTCACTGCACCTCTTTTCTTTCTAATATTGTCTCTAAAATCTAAAACTTTTGATTGTAGGAAGATATTAAACGAACCCTCTAAAATTACCTTATTGCACAACAAAAATACTAATTGCACATCAAACTATAATTTTGATGTGCAATTAGTATTTATGGTGTGCAATAAGGTTTATTAGTTATGTTTGGTTAGCAATTTATTGATTTTGAGGGAACGTTAAGGCAACATTGCGATCTCACTAGCGCCGCCTATCAAGTTGTATTAATTGTGACGAATGTAAGATATTGTTGCAAAAATGGGCAATGCGATTAAAAAAAAAGTATTTAGGTTTTTTCAAGACATATCTGTCACAAATTATCCCTCTGAAAGTAACTTAATTTTTGATTTCCGCTTGAAGTGGTAACTTTTAGCAATTCTCAAAAATTTGGTTATTTCTAAAGAGATATTTTGTGCCAGATATATCTTGAAAAATCACAAATACTTTTTTATAGAATCTAATTGCCCGTTTTTTGCAATAATATCCTAAATTCGTCATAATTAATACAAATCAATGGCGGCGCTAGTGAGATCGCGGTGTCGCCTTAAGTACAACCCATGATTTCATATCTTATCAGATTTTACTACTTTACTTTATGTGATATGTGCCACAAAAGAAGTCGCCTGCGACTTTTTGTAGCGATGCTGTCGCGCGTCCGCATCGACACAGCCGTGAAGCGGTCGCTAACTGTGTGTCCTGCAGATTCAGACGCGATACAAACTCGTGTTTGTATCGCGTCTCGAATATCGTTATTGTCGCGCTTATGTCTCGATGCAAACGCGATTCAGTAACGGCACCGGCGATCGTTACAATTTGCAAGATGGACTCCGTTGAGGCCACAATAGTCACGTTGTCCGATACAGTCGCGCGTTTGCATCAATACACTGCAGTACAATACAGTACAATGCAATAGCGCGTTGCAAACGCGACTAACACGCGTTAGTAGCGATGCTGTCGTGCGTTTGCATCGCTACTCAAAGTTGCCGTGGGCGAGGGGCCTAAAATTTGAGATCCCTTGTGTCTATGCGTACAAAGCTCAAATTTGAATGTTCATGGTGACTCAATCGCGCATATTCACGGGACTTCTTTCGTGGCGCAGACTCTATATATTAATTTTCAATCTGCCTTGAATATGCATCTAAGCAACTTCATACAGCAAAACCATTGCCAATATGTATGATTCAGGAGATTACTGCTATTGGTTGACTACAACAATTTGGACACTTTATTCACGGTCACCCATCATATAATTTTGCCATTATGAATTTGATTCACGTTTATGTTTGGATTCACAATATCACTGTTGATTTTAGCATGTTTCTGAGTGAAAATATAATAACACTAGTAGTTTATAAAAAGCGTGTAGGAAACATCGATGTTATAATCGAAAGTAGGTAAGTAAAAATATGTTTTTATCTACTTTTTAATTTTAAGTAATTTAGTTATATTGAAAATTATGCAACTAAAAATTGGTTCTTGATTTATTTCGAAACAAGAATAAATAAAAATCTGAAAAAAAAACCACGAACTAAAAAATAATATTTTTAACACTTTATACACCTCAAATAACATTTTATAACAGTACACTCGAGAAAAAGTTTTACCGAAGTCGGCGCCCAATACTATCTTGTAATTTAATACAACATTCAATTACATGGTTATTTAATAAATAGTATAAGTGTTTGCCGAGAGGTTGTAACCCCGAAATTGTTTAAAATAGATCCAGTTTAGTAGCTACAAATTAAAATCGATTGGCGTCGCTAGTGTGCCCTACCCGTCACCTTAAATGAAAAAGGTATAATCGGTAAAAAATATTGGTACAACCTGTGCGGATAAAGAATGGGATCAGAAATGGCGGCACATATATCCACTTCTCGCTCGCACACTATTTGCGTTTATACTCGCACTCGTGGGGTGCGAGTATAGACCCAAATAGTGAGCGAGCGAGAAGTGGATATATGCGCCGCCATTTCTGATCCCATTCTTTATCCGCACAGATTGTAACTTAATTCAATCAGTTATGGGCCAAGTCCTACGTACTGAACTGCGCGCTTACTCTGACGGCCGCACTCAGAGACGTCATTTAAGCTAATGTTCATTAACTTTAGTATCGGTAGTCTTTATGCGTATCAAAATAAGGGTCAATATTTTTTCTTTAGTAGCCAACTAAGTTAATCAACGACTCTGAGTGTGGCAGTTAGAATTTCTTCCAATAGAGCGGTCATGGCGAAAGAGGGTAAGAGACCCAGAATAAAATAATCTTTGAAATAAGCAGTTGGTAAAAAAGCGGGATACGCTAAACAATATTTACTATTTTCCATGGGGGTTGTATTTGCGAACCTCTGCTCTAACGATTTGATCAAAGTCGGGCAAAATAGCGGCACGGCCGTACCATCCTTTTCTCCGAGCAATTCAGGCTATTTTCGACCTCCCTATAATCTCGTTGTGGATTAAACAAGAAGCCTGAATTTGGAGTAACTAATCAGGCATTGTAATAAAAACGATATATTTAAAATTTCAGTCAATTTGAACCAGTAGTTTAAGAATGACAACTTGTTAAATTTTCTGAATTTTGTCACTCACTCACAGACTGACTCACTGACTCACCGATCATCATAAGTCCAAGGCACTTCTAGCAGACATAGTAGCTTCAAATTTATAATATAAATAGAATGTAGTATCTTAATCATAGGAAAACATATTTTTTTTTGTAATTTCGGTCCAGTTTTCTAAATACACCAACTGTATATATATATACCATAAATAACTTTGTAATCTCATATAAATGTATAGGATTACAAAGTTACGTTTGCAGTTGAAGGTGAAGGTACCGGAAAGAGAAAAGTACAAAAAGAAGTGGACTACAAAAAGAAATGATATCCCATAAAAAACAAAACTTGCCAAAAAATCCAAGTCTCGCACTCAGATGTTCTACCGTGAATGTTTCCAAGTCGGTTATTAACTTGGCAATCGGATGTGTTTTCATGCAATGGCCGACTCAAATATTCAATAACAAATAACGACTCGATGATATCTACTTTTAATTTCAAAAACGATTGAAAGAATAATTGATTCACTTAATATCATGATGATGGCTGGTTGAAATGTGTGCGGAAGAGGGATGGACGTCAACTAAAAGCACAATAAATAAGCTTTGTAGAAATTCTAGATTAACTTCTACAGCGTATCTGATAGCCAGTTTTGTTGACAGATCGAAGAGAACAGCCGAGCGTTGGACTACTTGGGGCCGCGCTGTGTATCGGTCATGTCCCAGGAGTCGGGGACGGCCACTCCGACTCACAGGGCCGAGGACCGGTGGAAGCAAGGCGCCAGGAAGACCCTGCTGCAGTGGGTGGCGAATGCTTTACCCAAGTGAGTAAAGGTTTACTTCCTCATTTATTCATCATCGTAATTATGAGCCCTATCGTAGCAATCTCTGATGTAAGAGGCCTCCTTCGATGCCATTGTCGACGGTCTTGTACTCGGCTCTTACAGGACAGCCACTGTTTTGATAGTCTTCTTTTCCATCTTTTGTTGGACGTGGTCTCCCCTCCAGTACTATCATTGCCAGTCATTTGCCATACGAGATATTAGTATCTCATAGCAGTATTAATTATAATTGTGATTAAAAATCATTCTTCAGGGTGATCATAACTCCTATCACTATACAATACTTGCTTCATCTCGGGAGTGTCCTCAAACCAGCAAAAGATCAGTCCAAATACGCTTGTAGTTGAAAGGAGGTTATCTGCTTATTGGGAAAGTCATAATCTTTGCATCCAACCAAGATATCATCATCCACCAGCCCTGTTCCAACGATATTATTATTATTATATTGAGCCCGTTCCACTGCAGGACAAAGGCCTCCCCACTCGCCTTCCAATGCTTTCGGTCTAGACCAATCCACGGTAGGCCAACCTTTTTTTTTTATTATGGCTCTACCCGAAGATAACTCGCCAATGTCAAGTAACTTATTGAGAATAAGTAGGTAGTCAACAGTCGAAATCAGTCAAAGTCACAGTCACTCAATAAAACGCCGGTGTTTTACGTTTTAAGACTCTATTTGGTCCAAGCAAGTTGTCACGAGACAACTCACTCGACACACAATAGCAGTGTTAAAAACGATACAATCCAAAGATTCTTATTATTAGGATCACTTTGCGGCACTTCACTGCACAAATAAACACCAATTTTGAACACTATAAACCACTAGACACTAATTTAAAACCTTTGAATTGCATCAGCCCATACGGCTCGTTTTAGCCATACCCGCCGAATCCCGGCCAATCCTTTATATAGGCCCGATAGGTTTAGATAGGTCTAGTTCCCAGGATATGTCATATTAAAAATCTAAACATTGTACATTATCTTATAGGGACTCAAACATCCAAGTGACAGACTTTGGTCCGTCATGGAGAGACGGTGTCGCATTCCTCGCCATCATCGACGCTATCAAGGCGAACCTCATCAACCTGGCGGAAATGAAGAGGAAGACGAACCGGCAGCGCTTGGAGCACGCCTTCGACGTCGCGGAGAGCGAGCTCGGCATCGCCAGGCTCCTCGACGCGGAAGACGTTGATGTGGAGAAGCCAGACGAGAGGTCCATCATGACTTATGTAGCCCAGTTCCTGCATAAATACCCTGAACCCAAGGTAAGACATACATACGATAATAAAATAGATACTTTTTACTGTAAAAGTAAGGTTACAAAAAAGTAGGTACAGTATAGTTGTATAAGGTTGTATACTAATATTTTAAACTGATTGCATTTGATTCATTACAGACAACGGGACCGGATGCCTTAGCGGCAGTTATGGAGGAGTACGAATCTCTTAGAATGTGGCTGACAGAACGCGTCACCACAGTTCAAAGGCAATACGACTCGCGAACGTTGTCGCGAAACTACGAAGATTACGTGCGCGCCGAAAACGATAGGCTCGCTCGCGAACCGATCTACCAGAAACTCGAAAAAATTATGTACACACAAAGCATAGTAGCAATAGCACCCGCATCCTGGCGGGAACTTGTCTCCCTCTGGGTGGAGCTGGAAAGACTTCACAGAAGATGGCTTTGGCTTTTGGACTCGGATCTGCCTGGAGACTTCAAAGTCATAGGTGAGTGGCTCGCGAGAGCTGAATACCTATTGTATTTCGATGAAATACCCTCAAACTTAGATGAGAGGACCGCTGCAATCATCAGCGAGAAACTCGAAGAACACAGTTCTTTCTTTGCAAGTCTTCCAGAAGTCATTGAAGGATTTGATAGAGCTTTAAGATCTCCTGAAGCATCCAGAATCCCTCCACAGAGATTACAAGAAATGAAAGATAGGCTCGAGACTGTAAGTCGAAGGGCACCACAGAGGAAAGCCAGATTAAAATATTTAGAGCACAAATGTTGTATTGTAGCATTTACTGATTTGACGAGGGCAAAACTTGCCGCGTGGAAAGGTAAATACGGTCGAATTGACCATGTCCGTGCCTTATTAGATGACTATGACAATTTTGTAACTAAGAATAAGATTTTCCAAGAGTTCGATAGAGCGTACGTCGATATTAAGCAAGTTGCCGAGGAGTACAAGAGAGTTTGTGAATTAGATAGGACTGAAGCTAGAGAGATTGATGCGTTTTTGATAGAAGTAGCTGAGACGTGGCGAAGAGTCGCGTCAGAAGTGAGATGTGTTCGCAGTGAGCTAGAAGAAGTCATTGTACATTGGGAGAGATGGAATACATTAGCAGATGACTTTACAACTTGGCTGGACAAAGCTCAGCACATGCTCAGAGTCTCAGAAGATGAAAGATTAGAATTCTTCCATGATTTGACAGTTTGGAAGGAAAAATACCAGATGCTAGGCGACGCAGCTGGTTTCTTGGCTGTTTCTTCGTCAGAGGAAATCAGCCAGGAAATAAAGAGGAAATACGTGGAAATTACTGAACGTTGGGAGCGTGTATGGGAGGAAGCCGAACGGTATGCGCGCGGAGGGGACGCGCTTCGCCACCGCCGTGAGCTGGCCTCCGGAGTACAAGCTCTGGACAGCTGGCTGGCGGCAGCAGAAAACCTCCTGTCGCGGCAGCCGCGTGCCAACACCACAGACATACAGACTTACATTGACCAGCTGTTGCAGCTCAACTCAGAAATCGAGCACCATGAGGAGCTGTTCAAGACTATCAGCAGGTACCTACTCCTTTTCAATATTTAATATTTATTGTCAGGTCTTGACTTTTTATTTTACCAAACACCTAAATAGAAAAACCGTGTCCGTTTCTACTATAAAACGTAATGATTGACATATCTCAACTACGATCACAATCATAAATATTGGCCTTAAAGGAAATTCTCGGACTTTCATAAATTTTTGGTCGAAATAAGAAAGTGCTAGCCAAAAAAAAATGCTAGAATATTCTGTTAGGGTGGGACAAACCGTGATGTTCAAATGTCAACATTTTTTTGTTAGTTTATCCACTGAAAATGTATGAAGATGTTGATTTTTGAACTCAAATATAACCAAGGATAATAATCGTACAGCTTTAGTACCATAGTAATAAATACTCAAGTGGGCAAGTACCTACTATCGAATACAGCAAAAAAAATACTGCCCGGCACTTGGACCAAAAAAGAGGATGTCCTTTTCTACTATGTAAAAATCTCGCTCTCTAATTTGCATCTTATAGCTAAAAAAAAATATTTATTCAGATCTGCATAAAACTAACATTCAACATTTCAATCATTTTAGAACTTTCCAAAACGCCATCGCCGAACTGCCGCGCGACGAAGTAGAGCATAACATGGCGAAACTAAAGCAGCAGAAAGAAGCCCTAGTCCGTGTCAGAGCCACAGTGCCGGTGAAGCTTCACCAGTACCGACAGCTGCTGGTCCAGCACGAGTCGCTGGAGAGCGGACAGAAAGAGATCGGCCAGTGGCTAGATAGAGCCGAGGAAGCTCTCCAGACTGGCGGCGAGACCAGACGGTAAGTAAAATTTCTATTCGATATAACCATTATTTCCTAAGTTCAGTTTACCCATTAGCTATTTTCAAAAAGTTTTTAGATTTCACTCACGTGTCACGTTTCATGGTCTATTACTTGTGTTATTCTTTCTATCTATTAGACATTCACTTAGTTGCGGTAACGTCCATTGAATTAAAATAAACTTTTGTTAAAACGACATCACTTGTACACATCTAATTTATGGACGTCGTCAGTTAATTGTCTATTTGAATAGCTTATTTCACTTATTTTTGTTGATAATTATCTAAACAGATCAGAATGCGTCTGTTGAGACTTTAATCGTAGTTCTGGTTTAATCTATGCTTGGGCTTATACAAATATTCTAAGCATTACCTGAGGAATCCAACAGCTATCTTTCAAAATACTCAACCGTCCGTTCTGCATTTCAGAGAAATTGTGGAAGAACGCTACGAGATCCACCGTTCGTTTTTCTCACGCACCACGTATTACCGCTCTATGCTGGAGAGCAAAAACAAAGTCTTCCAGAACATCGTGAAGGCGGCAGACGTCGACAGGAGCGCTGACGTCACTGACCAAGTCCGCCATATGAAGGAACTGAATGACAGGTAATTGCATTGTCTTGTCTATTTCGCAGGAACTAAAAGGTATGTAGAGCCATTCGAAATCGGACGAACATGTTACCATAATTACAAAAGATTCCAAGTGAAGTTTGAAGTATCCTAATGAACAATTTCAAACCAACAGATTTGCCCACGTGTCTTCTGAAGCAACTCGCCGAGAAGCCGAACTCCAACGCCTGGCACGAGCCTGGGAGGAGTTCGAGGCGAAGAAGCGCGTCGTCGAGGAGTGGGCGTCAAGGGCCGAGGCCTTGCTGGCAGACAACAGGGTGGACTCCAAGCAGGCTGTGGACTTCCACAAGCGCTTCTTCCAGGGCGCTGACGAGAGAGCCGTGGCGGAACTAGTGCGATCGGGACGTGAGCTTCTCGAGGTTAGTATGGCATCTCCCAATGGGGACTATGACGTATGAAAAATCCGCTAATTGCGTAGATACTATCAGGAATGGGCCAGTAAGGTCCATCTACATGGTCAAAAATCAAATCAAAAATCAAATAATTCTTTATTTGCATAGGCTTGTACACAGCACTTACAAATCGTCATACATTTGAATGACTTAAAACTATTTATAAGTACTTATGTATAATTTACATGTTAATACATATATATGTTGATACATAAAATATACTAAAGAAATAAATAAACATAATGCGATTCTACCACCGGCTCGGAAAGTTGTTTCTGGTCGAGAAGATCCGGCAAGAAACTCGCCAGTTACTCTTTTTAATCGCCAACTTTTTTACAATGGTTTATTATCCTCATACCAAGTCATACAGTCTAATGCAACACAAAATAGAATGAAGCAAATTAAAAGCTAAATATGAGGTAAACCGAAGCGGACCAGTCCTCAAAGGTGGCACCTGTTCACAAGTATAACGTATGTGTCAGCCATCATTTCACTCAACCATATTAGAGGGAATGTAATGACCCGCCACATAACGCCACCACCTCAGAGACATTTGAGTGAGCATGACTACTTAGGTTCCCCTCATAGGTCACAGAGTACTTAATCCAATACTAATAAACTGCAGGACGAGGTGTACAATAGTAGGTGGTTAGCATCTTGTCAATTGTTTGATTAATCAATACTAATCAATTTGTATACAATAATAAATGCTGCTAAGCCTAATTTATTAAAATTGATTAATTATATAATAATAATGATTCCAGTAAATATTTATAAAATTACTACATGTGTGCAGGCACGGAGGTCATTATGTCCATGAATCCTTATCATTTAAGTAATCTACAATTTTATATGATTGCTTATTTGTTGTGTTCGATGAACGTAACAACCAATTCTGTTGATGTTGGCTACTCTGCTAGCTCAGTCCAATAGGACGCCATCTAGGGGATTTTTAAGATATGATATCGAGTATATTACAACATACTCACTATGTACTCACAAATCCAAAATATCTTCTTCATTGAAACAAGATCAAAAATACATTAGCTGGTAGTCTTATGTTACAGTCAAGTATACTTCACATGAAGTCGATCGTTGAAAATGCTAATAAACCTGCATTTTGTACCTGGTCTCCAGATGGTGAACGAAGAGGACCGTCCCCGCGTGGTGCAGACAGTCGAGGAGCTGCAGCGGCGCTGGAGGGAACTCCTGGACCGGGCGCCCCCGCACCTCATGCGCCTGGAGTTCCGCCTGGACGAGGCAGTGTTCCACCACTGCATCAAGGATATTGAGAAAGAGATCGTCTATGAGGAACAGGTATTCTTGTTAAGATTAGGTAAATACAAGGGTATTTTCACGTTTAACTGCTAGCCGTGAAACTACAGCACGATAGATTGGCGCGAGTTTTGTCGCACGACTCGAGTCTGCGCCTCTTAGAAGCGTAAAGCGAACAAGATATGGATTTCGCTATTTTAACTAAATGCATCGCATAACGATGTACTATAAAGGCTTCTCTGCTGCTGTCGCTGTGCATGCGGGAAGACGGAACACCTAATGATAAGCGACTGACGCGGCCTATGGACACCCCTAATACTAGACAAAGACATAAGCGCGTTGCGACCTTTTAAAAATAACACTTTGCTTTTGACTTCATGCAAAGCGGTCACACTGATTAATTTGAACCAATTATGATTATGAGTTCACCTTCACAGGCCTACAACCAAAGCGACGACGCTGACGGTATCCTAATCAGAAACGAGGAATACTTCCGCAACCAAGGCAAGGTCATGCAAGTGGAACACTGCCTCCAGAACCTGAAGAAGATAGCCACCAGCTTCACGCACCAGACTGGCGACACCTCCCTCGAAGAAGCCGTGAGAAGGTGTGAGCAGGAGTGGAAGAGCACCGTGCACAGAGTTGAGCACTTCAGACAGCAGTTGCAGAGGATCCCGGCTAAGTGGGATGCCTATAGGGACAAGTTCAGGGAGATGGAGAGGTGGATGGACCATGTGGATAAGACGATGGACAGTATTGTGAGGGAAGTGGACTCTGCTGAAGCTTTTGAGCGGGAGAAGACTATTTTCCAGGTGAGTCGATTATGTTTGTTGTACGTCGAATGATATTACAAATAATTTCAAACACACTCAATCATATTTGCTTAAAGTAGCTTCAATTAAAAGTTATTTGGATAATTTACTTCTATCATTTAAAGTAACAAGAAACACAAACATGCATACGTAGATCAAGTTTCATAGTAAGTAGCTGTCTCAATATGATAGGGTTAAAATACAAAATCTATTCTTTGATATAGGATGTCATAGTTGTTCTTGTGAAATATTTTCTTTCTTTGAACGCTTCCTATGGAAACAGTTGAGGGAACTCATGGTAAATATTAATCTTATCAACTTTAGGTCATAATGGTCACGATAGAAGTTAACTGTTATGTATATTCTATTTTCTAGAATATCTGCCGTGAAGCTGATAAGAAACGTGAAGATATGAAATGGCTAGTCCAGACCCTGGATATGCTTTCAAATCACTGCTCTGAGCTAGAAGCTCAAGAAGAACAGGTCAAGCTTGAGAATCTCATAGCGAGATATAAAAACCTAATACCTACAATAGAGATAACAATGATTAAGACCGAGACATATACTAGGTGTTACACATACCGTAGAGAAGTACATGAAGTTATTTGTATATTAGAAAGCGCTAAAGAACAAGCAATGATTGAACCAGAGCCACAGTCTCTCCAACACGTGGAACAGCTGGTTCTAGAACAACAGTCGGCAGTGCAGAAGCTCGATCGCCAACGTCCTTCTGTTATGACAATGCTGCAACGTGGCAAAGATCTTATAAAAGATGCTAACGCCCCAGCATTTGTCAGAGAAGACGTCAGAAACCTTGAAAGTGGATGGAATACCGCTTATGAGACTTCGACAGATCGTCTGCACAAGCTGCGTGACACCCAAAAAGTATGGTCCAACTACGAATACCAGAAAGAGGAATTATTTTCCGACATTGACAAGATTGAAAGTATTGTAGCGCACCCTGGCTTAGAGCTTGGTGTGACAAATATCGGACGTGAGCTTCAAGAAACTAAAATACTCAGTTCTGACATTGAGAAGGCTAAATCTCAAAGACTGCCTCAATTACAACAGTCTTATGCTGAACTACGTTCTTTAACAGCAAATAAGCCTAAGCCCGTCATAGAAAAAGATTTAGAAACCATTGAGCGTAAATTAGTAAGAGTTGAAGATGAAGTACAGAGTAAAGTGAAGCATCTAGAAAAGTTTAATCAAGAATGGGTAAATATTGAACGTAAATTGGAGCATGTAAGAGAATGGATTAAGAAGGAGAGTCCTGCATTGATATCACAGATCCAATCAGAGAATATCACTCCAGAAGAACGTGTAGTGAAATCACAAGCACTGCAAAAAGTTATTTCTGAAAAGTTACACATAATAAGGAATGTTGCAGATCAAGGATCCAAGTTAGCGTCAGAGCACAGAGTTCAAGACGCCAACAGGCTCAAAGGTGAAGTAGCTTTATTGGAAAAAATGATGGCGGATCTCCAACGCTCAACAGAACACCAGACTAAAGTTGTTGAACATGATTTGGCAAGTTGGCAGAAATACCAAAAAGGAGTGTCTGAAATCAAACCTTGGATAGAAGAAGCTGAAATGAAACTAGGAAATGTGCCAAAACCCACTACTTTGCCCGAGGCCCAACAGTTACAACAGCAATCGAGGGCATTAATCACAGACTGTGATAAACAACTCATGAACCTACAAATTTTGTCAAGTGTCAGTCATCAATTGTCTGGCAAAACCAGTGCTCCCGATGAGGTTGACGCAATTCATTCTAGATGGGCAGTGGTTCATGACCTTGCAGACCAGTGGAATAACAAACTGGATAAACTTGTCAGCAATTGGGAAAACTTTGAACGGGAGGCTGAGAAACTCGAAGTTTGGATTGAAAATGGTGAGAAACTTTTGAGTAGTCGCAGTGTCTCAGTTGACACGCCACAGGTTGAAAAACTTGATCGTGAACTTAACAAACTGAAATCGTTCGGCAATGAGATTTCACAGCAACAGGCTAAGATCATCAGCTTATCACAGACATGTGACAACATCTGCCACAATATTCAACCGGAGGGTGCAACTTTACTGAAAAACAAAGTATCTGATATCAAACAACGTACAAACATATTAGCGGAAACAGTAAGAACCAGGGTAAATGAATTATCGGACAAGATAATCGTAAGACAAGAATTTATGACAAAATTACATAATTTCGACAACTGGATTACAGATTTTAGGAGGAAAACTGAAAGTTATGATCAAATTAGTGCCGACAAAGTAGAGCCCACCCTGCAGTCGATGCACGTTCTATCTCAAGAGCATGCGGCTAAAGAGCCGGAATTCACAGACATTTATAATGAAATAAAAAATATGACTCTTTCTCCTTCTCACCCAGACGAGTCACGTGCATTGAGCGAAACTTACTCAAATATTGCACAACACTACCAAATTATCGAAAATAATATTCAACAGAACAAAGCAGTTCTACAAAAGTGGTCAGAACTTTTGAATTGGTATGACGACACCAAACAGCAACTTGGGCACATTCAATATCAAATTGAAGGTCCTAAGCTGACACCTGAAAGCTATGAAATTTTGCGACAAGAACTGGTAAATATCGCCACTAAAGTACCGGAGTGGAAAAGTAATGTTGCTTTATTAGACGGACCTTCAAGGGTGAAGGTAACAGATCAAAATACAGGTCGCATAATGTCACCTACAAGCTTAGTGAAAGAAATTGAAATGAAAGCCGACGCATTATTGAATCAAGTGACGTCAAAGAGGGACCTAGTTCAAAAGGTTGGGGCCAGATGGGATAAATTCAATGTGCAACATAATGCTTTGGGTCAAGTTTTACACGACATTCAGTCTGTTCTCAATGACATGGCTCAAAAACCAGTACCTTTGACAGAAGCTACAATCCAAGATATGACTGAACGGCTTGATAAGCTAGATGCTGAACTTAAAGATAAACAGTCGATACGAAAAGAACTGAGAGAGGAAGGTTTACATTTAATGAGAGAAGATCAACCTAATATGGGAACAATCCAAAATGCTCTATCCGCAGCAGATAACAACTGGGATCAAATCGTGAATTCCGTTCGAGACACGAAAAACAAATACATTTTGCTTTCATCTACTTTGCAAGAGCTGAAAAACTTTACAGTTGCTTTTGACAGAGAGATGAATAGAGCTGAACAGTTATACAACGAATCAAAAGATGCCCCTCATGATTATGTACAAACGGCTCAATCTTTAGAAAAGGCCAAGAAATCATACGAAATATTAAAACGATCAAAGGGATTATTAGATCAAATGGATGTTATCAAGCAATCAATTTTAAAACAGGCTTCCACGCTTGGAGGTTTTGACACAAGTCCTCTAGAAGAAGCATTTTTAACTTCGCAAACCCATTGGGAAAAGGTTAATGATGCTACTATCAAGAGGATACAAGATTTAGAATCCCAGCTTATTGTGTGGAGACAGATTGATGACACTAAAAACCAAGTAGTAACTTGGCTTAGTGAAACTGGACAAAACTTATCTAATGCCTGTGATAATTTGGAGATTAGGTTTGGTCAAAACCATCTTACCAAGTACAAAGAAGAACTGCCTTTATACTTATCTTTGAAAAATAGTATCAAGGCCAAATGTGAACAGATAACAAATATGAATAAAAATATCCCAGTAGAACAAGTTTCCTCGATTGGTAATTATTTAGAATCTGAATTTGTAGCCTTACAAAGCCTTGCAGATAATTTAGAGAGTGCTGTATCATCATTAGAAACAAAAGAAAATAAATTGAAAGATAACATTAAACGCCTGTCAGACAGCGTGAGCAAAATCCGAGATGATATCATTAAGTGTGACGATATGACAGGTGACAATGCAAAAATACTGGATCGCCTTAAGAAGTGCCAAGCATGCAAATCAGAGTTGCAAAACCTTAATGATGAAATCGATAATTTGACATTGACGGTTTCGGAAATGAATGCCAATTATCCCGGATTTTATGAATCTCTTGTTCCTAAGGAATTGAGTTCCCTGCAAAAACGATTTGAAAGCGTAGTTATCCATGCAAATAAGACGGAAACAACACTACTAACCTTCTTACAAAAGCTGTTCACGGATAAACTTGCAATGTTCAACCGGAACCTAAAGATACTTGATGATAAGACTAGATGGTGCGTGCCAGATGCAACCAGCGACAAATATAATTTAGAAGTAAAGGCTGCAGCTTTAGCTGATGTTGAAAATGGTATTTTCGAATGTAAGGCTAAAGTGAAAGAATTAAAAGAAGCTAGTGATATTTTAAAAATTGTAGCAGAACCAGTTTGCGCTCAAGAAGCAGCTATACAAACTGAAAAGGCACAGAAAAATATAGATGTTTTGATGGCTAACTGCGATGAAATTAAAACTAGATTAAAAGAAAATATTGAAGCTTGGCAAGATTATGAAACATTGCTCGAAAATGTGTCTGACTGGTTGAAAGAAAAAGAAAACACAGTGCGACTTGAAGCTGCCAATCTTCTGAATATGAATGAAATTGACAGCAAAATTGCTGAAATGCAGACTTTGAACAAAGAAGTGAAAAGCTATAACGATGAAATTAACAAACTTACTACTATTGGAGAGAACATCATGTCTCGTAATCCTGATTCTAGAGTTTTACAATACATAAATCATTTAATGACCAGATATCAAACTGTTTCTAAGTTTATGGACAATCATTTGAATAGACTAGAAGACCTTAAAAATAATAAAGGCAAGTATGATAAATCTATTGCTGATTTCAAAAATTGGCTTCAGGATGCCAATGGTAAGATTAAAGATTTGGCTGTGATGAGCAAGCATGCCAAACCCACGCTAGCCGACTTGGAACAAGTCAAGCGCCTCAATGATAATAAAGAAGTTGGACAAAGATTACTTAACAGTGCTATTGAATCAGGTGAAGCGTTGTTCAGTGGTATAACGCCAGAGGGTCGAGAACAAGTAAGAAATGAGTTACGTGCATTGAGAGATTTCTTTGAAGAATCAGTTGATTCGCTAAATAATGTTATCAAAGATATTGAAACGACTATCAACAAAAGATCGTCATTTGATGATACATTCAACCAAGTCCAGAAATGGATTGGAGATAAAGAAAAAGAGTTGGGTGAATTCAAATTGTGTCCTACTTTGCCTGAAAAGAAAGCACAGCTTCATGCTAACAAAATCCTGCATCAAGAAGTTGAGTTACATCAATCTATGTTAACGCAGTTAACCGAAAAGATTAAACTTATGCCGGATGATGAAGCAGAAACAAGCCTTTCGAAAACCATAGACAGATATAGGGGCATGTCCAAGGAACTCGAAAAGCGAGTTTCTGCGTGTGAATCACACGTTGCCGATCACGAAAAATATGTTCAAGCATTCGAGGACTGCCGTGATCGTCTCAACCACATTATTGCAGAAAATAGCATGCTTAATTATGGAGTTGTAACTCAAAAAGAAGACGTTGATGCTAAAATTGCCGCGATCGGAAAAGTAACATCTAAAGCAGATGACGTTGAAAATATTCTCGACGGTTTGAAGAAAAAACTGAACACAGTTTTGGAAACAACTAGCTCAAATGGACACCCTGTCCTGATAAGTGAATATGAACAACTTCAGACTACATGGGGTCAGTTTGCTACCCAATGCAAAGAACAAGATAAAAAACTCAGAGACACTCTCAAACAATGGAATGAAAGTCAAAAAACTTTAGATGAATTAGAAGAATGGCTCAAAGTAAAGGAAAATCAGGTGAGAGACCAAAGCTTAAAGAGTAACCTTGAAGCAAAAGTTAGTCATTTACAAAAAGTAAAGGAAATTCAAAACGAGTTAGCAGCACGTAGCTCTGAATTTGCTGCGTTAACAAGTAGCAAACAGACAGTTGCTAGTGAATCTGATTTGACTAATAAGACATCCAAACTAGCAACGAGGTTCCATACGTTGAACAATCTCGTCAATGAAATTATCTCCAAATACGAAGTATTTGTATCCGAACATCAAATGTTTGAAAATGAATACGATAGTATGGAAAATTGGTTAGTTGGAATGATTAGCGAATTGCAAGATCTCAATGAAATTGTCGGTGACTATGCTGTTCTGCAAGAAAAACAAAACAAAGCTAAGGAACTCTATGAAACCCGCAACAAAAAGACACCTGTGTTTGAAGAGTTCTTGAGTTTGGGGGAAAAGCTCTATACTCATACAAGCCCTGATGGCCGGGAGGTAATTCGTCAAAAGATCCGAAAAATAAGGACGTTATGGGATAGTTTTGGTGATAGCTTCCAAGAAACAGTCAACAAACTAGACCAGTGTCTATTACAATTCTCCGACTTCTCTCTTGCTCAAGAACAGTTGACTAAATGGCTTAAAGATGTAGAGAAAGCAATGCAAAGACATACAGAACTCAAAGCTTCTCTTGAAGAAAAGAAGGCACAGTTGCAGAATCATAAGATAATGCACCAAGAAATAATGACTCATCAACAGCTTGTTGAATCTGTTTGTGACAAAGCGCAACAATTGGTAGACCAAACACATGATGCTTCGTTGAATGTTTATTTACAATCTATTAAACAATTATTCCAAAACATTGTCACAAAATCGCAAAACCTTCAAGATAACCTAGAAGACTGCGTAAAGAGGCACGAAGATCTAGTACGCCTTATACAACAGTACAAGGACTGGCTTGGCTCTCAGTCAGAAAAACTACTTGACATAGAAAACTCAACAGGTGAAAAACCAGAGATTATCAGAAAATTGCAATCTGCTGTTGCTCTTAAAGACATTGAAAAAATTGGGGCGAGCAAATTAGATGAAATTAGAAATGTGTTCTCTTCTGTTAGTAAAAGCACATCAGAAAGCGGAAATGAAGCAATTAAAGCAGACATTGATAATCTGCTTGAACAACTACGTAATGCTGTACAAAGTATTGGTACATCAGAACAAAAGTTGAAACACACTTTAGAAACTTGGAACAAATTCGACTCTTCAATAGAATCCATCACAGAGTGGCTCAAAGATATGGAATCCAAATGCCGCGATCAAAGTCTCTGTTCAACATTACAAGAGAAGGAAAATCAATTGAAGAGATACGTAGATCTTAGAAATGAGATCAATGCTAAAGAAAAAGAAATTGACGCATTTGTTGATGAGTCTCACAGCCTTATCCAACTTAGTGGTGTTGAAAGATTAAAACCACTTGTGACACAAGTAAATAGCAGATACCAACAGCTTCATTTGATTTCAAAAGAAATTGTCAATCACTGGTCTGAGCTAGTTGCTGATCATAGAAAGTACGTTCAATCACGAAACGAATTTGATACTTGGCTCAAACCACTAGAAGAACAATTATCACAAATTGTCACAAAAGAAGATAAGTTAAGTATTGAAAGTAAAGGCAACAAACTTCAGGTGTTCTTGATGGAGAGAGATAATGGGGAACACAAACTTGGTATTCTTACAAGTGCTGGTGATAAGGTGCTTCCTGAGACTGCAGCCAATGGTAGAGAGAATATTCGAGCTGAAATAAGGGCACTCAGAGAACGATGGGATAAACTCAACGATACCATCCTCCAACAACAAAAAGAATACGAGTCTCAGACGTTGCAATGGTCTAGCTACCAAGATGTACTTCAGCAAACATTGTCTTGGTTAGATGAGAAGGAAAAGATTATCGAAGCAGAAGAAAAATCTGTGCTTAACTCAGCTCAAGATATAAAGTCTAAGTTGTTGAAAAACAAAACTCTTTTACAAGAAATATGCTCACATAAGCGAGTGATTGAAACTGTCACAGAGAAAGCCAAGAGTGTAGCAGCTACAATGCACTCAGGGAAAGATGAAAGCGATGAAATGACAGCAATAATTCAGTCAGTATGGGACAGATACAATGCGCTAACTAATAGACTATCGGGAATAATTGATAAACATGAGAAGACTTTCGAAATATACCAGCAATTTACAGATCAACAGAAATCCCTTCAAGATTATCAAAAACATTTATGGGATCGTCTTCATTTACTATCAGACTTCACTGGGAACAAGGCTGCCCTTCAGAGCAAGTTAGTTAAAATTCAAGAACTATTAGATGCTATACCAACTGGCAATAACAAACTAAAGATATTGGGAGACTTAATAGAAGGCAATTCTTCGAAACTTTCACCTAGAGGTAGAGAAGGTATGTCTCGAGAATTGGCATTACTCAAAGCTGACCTAGAAAAATTCACAGCTACGGTTCATGATGTAAAGCGAGGAATTGAGGACAAAATTCAGCAATGGATTGAATTTGAAAGCGCTAATGACCGGTTGCAGCACTGGCTTAGTGACACAGAAATGAGTTTGAAGACTTACACCCCTAAAGCCACATTAGATGAGAAGGTTGATCAACTAAGTAAATACCAGGTATGTATGGAGTTATTTTAACGTATTTTAGTCACTTTCCACATAATAGAAATTAAACGTTTGTTATAAATACAGGACTTATGTAAAGCAATTGATAATCATGAAAATGATTTGAGTGGAGTCATAAGACTTGGCGAGGCTTTGGATCAAGTAAGATTACAAAAAGGAAAACTTTTATATCCTCAGCACTGTAGGATATAGTCTAATTTTCAGTAGTTGGTCTATTAATTACACAAGAGCTTGCATTCAAAGTCTAACATACTTCTTAATTTTAATGTATTTTCTTATAAGAGATACATATTTTATTTCCTACTGCCTACTTATGTATTTTTTACCAGATTACTAATTTTATTAGCGGCGATGGTTATTGGTGTCATTTAGTGCTGATAATACATATGGTTGGTAAAAGACGGTCACCCATCCCAGTGACGATACTAATAGTAGTTGTCGTAGTATAGTTTAAAAAACAATTTTCACATTCTAATTACATAACAAAATTGAATACCAATCAAGATTTAATAATAACTTAAACTTTTCAGGCAATATTGGCCAATCTTAAGAAAACAGAAAATGATGTCGACAAAGTTACTGACGAATTCAGTGATTTAATTGAAAACTGTAATGATACACGAATCACCATGAATCTCCAACAAATGACGTCACGATTCCAGTCAGTACAATCGACTGCTAGAGAGCTAGTCAAAAAATGTGAACAAGCTGTAAATGACCACAATGCGTATCAGGACAAATATAATCAATGTACAGATTGGATTAAATCAGCACAGCACAAATTTGACGAATGCAATAAGAATTTGTCTAACACTCCCGATGGCATTAATGCAAAACGTGAGAGCCTAAATGATTTGCTCAGCCAACGACGAAACGCCACATTGCTTGTGAACAATACATTCGAGTTGGGAGAAAAATTGTATCCTTCTACATCACCTGAAGGAAAAGAAATTATAGAACAGCAACTTCACGACATCCAACAAGCTATTGACAACTTATATGATAACATCACAAAGGCTGAAAGAGACTTAGATTCGGAATTAAACAAGTGGTCATCGTTTGATGAAAATCTTAAGAGTGTACAGCAATGGTTGTCGAAAGCAGAGATGAACTTGCCAAAAGACATAGAGCTCAAAGCTACATTGGATGAAAAACGTAATCAACTGAATGTCTATAGAGGATATTTGCAAGATGCTATCGCCCATCAACAAGATATCGCGAACTTAGAAGCCCGCGCCCAAAGTTTGCCTGATGTCACAAAAGAGATAACTAAAGAAATTAACCAACTCAAGCAAAGACACGAGACTATTTTAGCTCGAGCCAAGTCTTTTGTAGAACAATATGAAGCTATTGTGAATAATCACCAACAGTACACAAAAGCGGTTATGGACTTGCAAGAGTGGGTAGAAGCTACGCACAACACTGCGCAACTTTGGGGTGATGTTGACTTAGAGCGTGTAGCCTTGAGCAGCAATTGCGAAAAACTCAAATCACTGCAACTCAGTTTGCCAGAAGAGAAGTCGCGCATTGACAAAATACGTTCATTAGGAGAAAAAGTCTTACCTGGCACAATAAGTAATGGCCAAGCAAATATTCAGAAACCAAATAGATGCTTCTCACCAGGAATGGGAAGGCTTGGTTTCATTTATTAACAAGACTATTGAGACCCTTGAAAACAAAATTCAGCAATGGAACGAATACGAAAACATAAAAGACCAGTGTCTAGCATGGATTAGAAATACTGATACTCAAATACACGCTGTAGATTTGAAATCCACATTACCTGAGAAACAAGAACAGTTCAAAAAATTCAAAGAGTTGCAAGGAGAAGTCCGTGCCAAAGAACTTGAAATTGACAACATCACTGAGAAAGCACAACACTTGTACACGGGAGTTCTTGGACCCCGTGGATCACAGATATCTGATCTTTCGGTGAAATATCAGACTTTATCACAAAAAGTTAAAGACTTGACTAATAGATGGCAACAATACGTGAAAACACATCAAGAATTCTCAAGTAATGTAACTGAATGTTCTCAATGGATAGAAGAACTTAGAGACAAATTAGATTTCTGCGCTGACTTAAGTTCAAGTTCTCAAGATGATTTAGAAACTAAGTTGGTTTTGATCCAGAATTTGTTGCTTACAAAAGACGAAGGCTTTACGAAAGTGCAATCTCTCGGTTGAGTTGGCTCAAAATGTAATGGCCAACACCGCGCCGGCAGGCCATGAAGCTATAAACAACTCGTTGATTGCTTTGCAAGAACAATGGTCTGCTTTACTGTCAAGAATGATCGAAACAAAGAGCATGCTTGATGATTCCGTTACTAAATGGGCCGGATTCCTTGAACAAATTCAACTGATTGAAAAGAGCAATGTTTGGCTTGAGAATATGTTGGCTGAGTTGTCACCTTACGAAGGTTCCATGTCTGATAAGCGAGCACAACTTGAAAAGTTGAAGGAAGTCGAAGAAAAAGCCAGATGTGATCGTCTCGATGTTGACACTCTCAAAAATAAAGCTGCTGAAATGATTGCTAGTGGTCAACAAAATCAAGCAGCGTCAAAGGCCCAGGAAACATTGAATAAGTTTGACACACTATATGACAGAGTAAAAAAATTACTTGCTGATCGTGAAGAACAATACAAAGACCATAGATTATACAAGGAAGCCCTCGATGAACTTATTCAATGGCTGGGAAGGGCTAGAGAAAAGGTACCATCGTTAAAATCCAAACCGTTGAGTGATAAACTAGCAATTGAAAACTCAGTGGCTCCTCTGGATGCACTAATAAATAAGCAAGCTCAAGGAGAGTTATTACTAGAGCATTTGCAACATACCGGTGAAGTTGTTCTTGCGAGTACTTCGACCGAGGGCCAAGCAGTAATCAAGAATGAGATGAAGGCCCTAAAAGAAAGCTTTGATGATCTTTTCAACGAAATTAAACAACAGAAGAGTCAGCTAGAAGACACTGTTAACCAGTGGCGAGAATACAAAGATGAATATGAAAGGCTTTCAGATTGGTTGCAACAGAAAGAGATTCTTATTAAAAATCACAAACTGGCTTTGCTTGGAACAGCCAAGGAAAAAGGCGCTCAGGTGAATGAAGTAAAGGAAATTGTTGATCTGCTAAACAAAGGCAAGAAAGATATTGACCATTTCAATGCTTCAGCAGCTGGTTTATTGTCTTCACATCTCGACACTTACGTTAACAACCAATTAAGGCATTTGAACTCAAGATTCCAAGTTTTGGTAAATATGGCTAATGATGTTTTGAAGAAAGTTGAGACCAACTATGAACAGCATCAGAACTATGATGATAACTATGCAAAAACAAAGAAATGGATTGATGATGCTTGGGAAATCACACGCAGTGGCAGCGAAGCTGGAAGCAATAGCAGCAAAGAAGCATTACAAAAACGCTTAGAACAAATTGAAGACTTACTCAAACGTCGTGAAGAAGGCCAGAACTTGGTACACGCCACCATAAACAGTGGAGAAAAAGTTCTAAGAAATACAAGATCTGACGGCAAAGATAAAATTAATACTGAACTTAAAGAACTGCAGAATGAATGGGACCGATTAGTCAAAAAGATGACGACAGCCAAAGTACACCTAGAGACGGCTTTGCTACAATGGGCCGATTACAGTTCAAGTTATTCGCAACTCCAGCAATGGATATTAGACAGAGAAGCAAAATTACAAGAAGTGTGTGAGCAAAAAGTGGCCAAGTCCAAGAAGGGCCAAGACCGCCCTCCTGGTTTGACTACTGGACTAAGTCTTACCGAAAGAAAAGCCACACTTCGTCAAACAAACAATATTGTGCAAGATATCGTTTCGTTTGAACCAATGATACAGTCTGTAACTTCTAAGGCTTCAGAACTTATGCAGCAAGCTCCGGCATCTGAAATTACCAGCAAATACGAAACACTATCGAAACAAGCTAAAGATCTTTATGAAAAACAAAAGGAAACCGTTGAACATCATCAAGCATTTATAGATGCTGGTTCTGATTTTGTCCAATGGATAAGGGCTGCCAAAGAAAAGTTAGGCAAGTGCTCCGATGCAACTGGAGACAAGGAATCATTAAGTAGTAAGATATCGCAACTCAAAGTCTTGGAAAGTGAGTTACCTGAAGGGCAAGCAAAATTACAACGAGCCCTAGAACAAGGTGAGATATCTTGCAATGTAGCAGATGATGAAGATAGAGAAGAAATAGAAGAAGAAGTAGCTCTTATGCAAGAGGAATACGATACCTATGTGTAAGTAATGTTTTAAAATCTAACTGGTATTTTCACACTAACTGTTGTTTATTATTTTATATTTTTATTTTATTTTATTACGGAAAACTTACATTGTTTTGCTTGTATCTAAAGTACAAAATTATTTACTCAATCTTACCTTATTCTGTGATTATAGTGAACAGCTTAATAACACCAAAGCATTAATCGAAGGAGGCATCGTTAAGTGGACAGAATATGAAGAGCAGTACAAGGAAGCCTTGGATTGGTTGTCAAAGACTGAAAAATTAGTGCAATCGTTCAACAAACTGCAAAATAACTTGGAGCAAAAGAAAGTCGTTCTTGAAGAGTTCCAGGTAACTTACATTTGAAATATTAATAATGATGATCTGGTTTTGGATTTTTTCTACATTGACTATGCCCATAATTTGATGACATTATTTAATACAAATATATATTTTTTCCAGGGACATCTTCAAATGCTATTTGATTGGCAAGCTGAGCTCGACAAACTTAATGTCCGCGCTCAAACATTGTTAGAAACTTGCGCAGACACCAGAATATCTAATGGAATTACCCAATTGACCACAAAATACAACGCTTTACTGTCGTTGGCTAAAGAGGTTATGAAGAGACTAGAACTTCATTATCAGGTAATCATGTTACTCAAGAAACGATGATGTAATCATAATATGATATCATATTATGTTATCTCCCTCGAAGCGATTTCTAGTACTTACATACTTAGGGTTAGTTAAAGCAAGAATCAAATTTTATCTTTCAGGAACATCAACAACATAACGCCCTTTACGGTGAATGCCAAGACTGGTTGGACAGAACTCGAGAAAAACTCAACCAATGCGCTGATATACCAAATACATTACCAGAAGTTAACAGCAAACTCAACACTGTAAAACTGCTGAGACAATCTTTGGAGCAAGGTCAGAATAAACTGAGGTATCTTTTGGAACTCAAAGAGAAGGTTATCATGAACACCGAACAAGCTGGTGCAGCTAAAATTCAGGAAGATACTGATAATTTGAAAGTTGAGTTTGATAAACTCATAGCTGACTTGCAAGACGTCCGCAACAAATTAACTAATAGAGCTAGCCAGTTTGATGACATATCAAAGGTAAGCCAAGAAAACTTTTACGCACACGCACCTAAATAATTTTACTATAAATATGTCGTTATTACTCGAATTATTTCGTTTCAGTTGGAAACTTTATCTTATAATTTAAAGCTTTAAAGTTATACAAGTGATATTAATATTGTTATTATCTTTTTATTCTAGATCCACAAATTATTGGTAGAGTGGTTAGACGATATTGACCAGAAAATACAGTCCGATGACTCTTTACTCAACGACTTATCTGAGAAGAAGGCCAAGTTAGAGAAGTTCAAGACGTTCAATAGAGACATTGATTCACATAATGACCTCATCAAGAAACTGAACGAGAAGTTGAAAGATGATGGATCCTTGAAATCGAAAGAAATTGAAGACACTTTGAAGCGTTATGATAACATAAGGAAGACTGTTAATGACATGATTGCTGTAAGTAGTTATTAATTTATCTTTACAACTGTACATATTTTTAAAAAAAGTGTTATAAATTAATATTTAATTTTATTCATTTGCAGAAATTAGAAGAATATGTCAACTCGCACATTCAATACAAGGAATCGTATGATAACTTTTATGATTGGATTCGTAATTGCAAGATTGAAATCCAACAATGCTCAGATTCTCATGGGGAAAAGGAAGAAGTACAGAAGAAACTAAAGAATGTAAATAAGATTATTGAATCATTACCTAAGGGTGAAGCTCTTCTGAAGAAAACTATCACTGAAAGCGAAGCTGTGTTGAAAACTACTGGCAATGAAGGAAAGGATAATATCAACCAGGAAATTAGACAGTTGCAAATAGAATGGGAGAACCTTCAGCAAATATGCAGAGACACCAAGAAACTTTTGGAAAAATGCTTGTCGGCTTGGTCTGACTTTATGGAAACCTCTGAAAAGATGACCAAGTGGGTTAAAGACTTTGATAATAAACTGAAAGGTGTGCAGAAGGTTGACAAAATCACACCTGAACATTTGGATAAATGTCGGGTAAGTTTAAAGCTACAATATTTAAAATAATTAAGTACCTCTTAGCATACAAATGAAACCAGTTCATATTTTATTTTTTCTTGCAGGAATTGTTAGCTGAAGCTTTAGGACACAAGCATGTGTTAGAGGAACTGAATGATAGATGTGAAAACTTAATGGAGCTTAGTGCGTGCGCCTGGGTTCGAGATAAGACAGTGACATTGCAGACTGAATACACCACTCTTCTTACCAAGATTCAAGGCCTCGTTTCTAATGGGGAAAAGAATTTGTCCGACCACACTGAGTTCATTAAAGCAAAGGAAGACCTACAGAAATGGTTGGAGACAGCTCATGGAACCGTGCAAGACTCAATCGGAGTGGGAGATATTGATACCACTAAAGACAAACTTGAAACAATTAAGCTTGTTAGTAATAGAATGACTGAAGGTCATCATTTACTTGTAATGTTGCAAGAAGCATTCAAGAAAGCTCTAAATAACACTCCACCTGAGGAACAAGACGGTTTACGAGAGGACGTTAAGCTACTGCAAGAGAGCTGGGACCAACTGAAGATTGACCTCAACTCTATTACAGTCCAACTCAAAGCCGCTATTGGTAAATGGGAAGACTTTGAAGAATCCAAAAACAAGATGAATCAATGGATTAAAGATACGGAAAGTAATTTAGACAAAGTTCCTCCTACCAGTGGGGAATTAGGAGAAATGAAGACTTTGCTTGAGAAATACAAACACATTGAAGATGAAATTGATAATAAGAAGCCTGAACTAGAGAGGCTAAAGAGTGAAGCTGCTGAGCTTAGCAGTTGGGCGAAAAAACCTGCAGTAAAAGAATCTGTAACTGAGATTGAGAAGAAAATTAGTGCTCTACGCGCTAAGTGTTCAGCTAAGAAAGCAGAATTAGAATCCGATATTAAAGATTACAACCAATATCATCAATCACTGCAAGATACAGAAAAATGGCTTCTACAAATATCATTCCAGCTCATGGCTCATAATTCCCTGTATATATCGAACAGAGAGCAGACAGAAGAACAGTTAGCTCAGCACGCGGTCTTGTTAGACGACATTCAGAAATACAGGTCTACTCTTGACGACTTAGAAGGCTAAGGGTCGGGCTCAGATCGACCGTTACCAGGCGACCACTCCATCTATCAAGGACACCGTCGGCAAACAACTGAAGAACGTCAACGACAGCCACAAGTCTCTGTTAGCTACAGCGCTGCAGATCGAGCGTCGCCTTAGGGAAGGTCTTGCTAAGTTCAAGGAGTACGAAGATACTCTGGAGAGTATTCTGAATAACCTAGATGAGTGTGAACCTGCTATCACGGAGTTGGATGTTCCTGTTGATGGTCTATCTCATGGCCGGGAGCTATTGGACAAAGCTAGGGTATGTATTTATTTATAACTTATTTACTGTCTCATGCGTAATAATAATAGTTACTGGATGCGAAGAAAATGTTCTCAATATCTCAAGTAAACGTAAGTGATGTTTTCATATTTCATCACTCCAATCTACTTGTACAAAAGAAAATGTTTAATAGATAATATGTTTCTTTTTCCCAGTATTATGTCCCGTTTTTAGCAGAGGTAAGCTCAGACCACAAACAATGGCATGTGATTGTAGAATTTGAATTAGATCTGATCTTACTCATCTTCTTGTCCCTAAGACAGGGAACCCGAACAAATGAACTTGGTACTTTTTACCCTCGATGTTAAAAAGCGAGAGGTGTTAACGTCTTAATTTTACATGTATTGTAATATCCGGATGTCTGTGTGTTTGTCTCTAATTGTGTACGTCTGTCTGTAGTTTATTATCTCTTAAACGGATGGACCGACTTTATGTCTACTTTAAACGAAATACATACTCGTGAAATTAAAATAAAAAAAATATTGCCAAACAAATTTTCTTTCACAGTTTAAATAAAAGAATAAGCTACATTACATCTGTCTCTCCACCTTTCCGTGGTGGACCTCCACCGCTTCTTTAAGGGCTGATACGATGAAATTATTTAATTTCATGTGTATTTACACACAAATATTAAATATTTTACTAGTTTCTTAACTTGTACAGTCTCTCCACAACCGTCTTCAAACGGAGAAGAGTCGGCTCTCAGCCGCAGTGGCCGCCTGCTCAGCGGCAGCTGCCTCAGTCTCCCGTCCATCGTCGCCAGCGGACACGGCGCCGCTGCCCATCCCCCCGCGAGAACTCCACGTCAGGGCTCGCCTGGAGGACCTCATCGACCAGGTACTGAACGCCTCTGCTTCCGTCCTTGCTTCTGATGTTCTTACTTCTTTCTGATGAATTTGTAACTTTCGGTTAACTGTTTGCTTTTCATCGTAATAATAAATTCACATTTATTTTATGTGGAGTTTAACAATTATATAAACAGCTGTTTAACATGTAAGCAATTGATTTTATATTTCATATAATATCATCACAAAATCTGTTAAAAAAGGGTTAACTGCATCCCTTAATATGATTGAAACTGTCGATTAACTTCATTCTAATCAAGTTTTGAGTTTGTGTGACTGTGTTTTTGATCATTATAGAACATCTTAAAATGTTAATGTCAATAAATCTCATGTTTCCGTGGGGTAAATGTAAACATAGATTTCAATTAGACCCTAATTATAATAAAAAAAATTGCTGTAAGTAAACTTTTGGAAATAAATCTGGAGAAACGCATTCTAGCCAGATATTTTAGGTTAATGTTTTTGGGGGATTTGATGGTTCTGTTATGTGTGCCTTAGGAAGAAAATGAAATTGTGTTCATGATTTAAAATTATAAGTATTTTAGAATATATTGATACTCTTAATAATAATAAAGGTTCTAGTTTGCCAGGTCAACAAAAAGAGCAAAACCAACGAGTTTTAAAGTGCCTGACGTAAGACTTTGGTTTTATGTAAAGTTAGTAATTTTGATGACGTTGTAGATAGAGAAAATAGAGTAGTTAGTAAAAGAAATTAATGTAAAGGCTTTGTCGTTGGCAATGTATTTTTGTGCACCTGGTAACACAGCTGATTCAAGATGATTAATATATTAATATCTACTTACTTCATACTCAAAATGAAAACAAAACAAGAATTGGTGATTCGTTTAAAATTGCTCGGTAACTTATATGACAAGATAAGTAAATAAAATCGTCTTGACTCAGATTTTAGTGAAATCATCGTGTTTTTATAACTGCTAGTGTGATTCACTAATACCTTAATCATAATACCGCACGCAAAAGTGACAATGTGTGGATCATAAAAACACAAATTATTCATGAGCAGGAACACAAACATAGAAACATAAGATTGCATTTTAATTTGAAGATAACGTAACTTTTTTTGTGATTGTGACAGAACATCAATTTGTAAAGATTATATTTTACAGTACCTACCTTTTATACCTACTAAGAAATGGGAAACCAAACAAAGCATTTTAGTCTTGTGAATCTACGTCTATAGAATTCACTTTTAAAATAAAGTAATTAAAAGGGAAAAATGAAGTTAAATGTTTATTACCTCCTACAAACTGTTTCAAATTTCATCTCGACATTGATCAAAGAACAATATTACATCCATGTGACAAAAACGTAGAGAGCCAAAGCATCTAAATACACTGATCCATTGTTTCCCAGTGTAATTCCTCATTATATTTAGTTACAACGTCTTAGTTGTATTCATACAACACTTATTAGGATTATTTTTTCTTAAAATATAATTTTGCTTCCAAAAACAAGGGTTCAACCATTTTTTTACAAGGTTATCTTCTGTCACATCCACTGTTTTGTAAAGTACATTAACAAGCACTGCGTGTTGTATGGTGTGATGCATGGTTTGTTTCTAGAAACAAGTGCGCGATGTCGGCAGCGCGCCGCGCATCCACGCTATTCTTAGGAACGTCGAAACACCGGAGTTTAGTCAAAAGCTGATGGCTTTTGAACAAAGGGTAAGGCTTTTTGCTTTTAAGATAACACTTTAACAATTATCTATATGGTTACACTTGATACCGAACAACGATTGCACTGTGCTTCTCATTCGGTACAAAACTTTTGCACTGCGTTTTAATAACATTGACGGTTCAACTCACGCAAGGGGCACTCTTTAGTTAGATTTGGAACTTAGTAAATATATCCGTGAAAAATGTCTACATCTAAAATAATCTACTTCTATATAATAGAAGAACCTAATGGAACGAGTATTGATATACAGGTGCAAAGTCATTTGGAGACGCTGAGTGATGCAGTCCACGGCATGGATGAAGCGATGAAGCAGGTGGTTGAGATCCAAGAATGGATAAATGTCCACAACGCGCTGGCCCGTGATTGGCTGGCAAACCCGTCCAAGCTGCGGCCTGAGGCGGCCAAGCAAGACATCGCCGCCATGAGCGATGCCTTGGTATCTTTGGGAGAGAAGAGGCAGAGGCTGTTCACTGAGATACCAACTGATGGTGCGTATTTTTTATTTTGACTACTGAAGTTTCGTTTTTTTTTAATTTAACATAGTTTCGAAACAAAGTGAAATTATTTATATGAATATTTTTTAGGTTTGGAAGACGAAATCAACCTTGAAGAAGACTTAGACAACCTTGAAAGAAACATTATTCAGGCCATTGAGAGAGAGAAGGGCAACCAAGCTACCATCGATGATTTCCGTCACAAGTGTCAAGAGATCCACGACTGGTTTGACTCCGTGCTGAAAAAGATGTGTCTGGCTGACAAGGGCTCCGGCCTTCCGTGTCCTCAGAAGCTTAGTGCTCTGAGAGAATTATCTTCAGAATTTGGACAAGCCGGAAAAGATAAGGTAGACAATATCAAGACTGTCGGGTCGAAGGTCATCAACATTGTCAGCAACTTGGAATCTCAGCAAGTAGAAGAACAAGTAAGTTTTATTTAAATATTTTATCGGTACGTTATTTGTGCTTGGTGTTTTGCACAAACTACATATTTAGTACTCGTTTTTTGCTGCTTATCATGAAAGTGGCGTTTAAACTTTAGAATCTAAACCGTGAAGATTCAAAACTAACATATTAAATTTTAATTTTCAGATGAAATCAGTTGAAAGGAGGTACAATGACATTGCGAAACGGATACAACGTAAAATGCAAATGCTTGAAATCACATACAAAGCTATCGACGGTACAAAGAGCGAGGTTAATGCACAAAATGAATGGATGCAGAAAGAAATCGACAATATTCTGCATCCCGAACCTCTTGGCTATGAAAGTAAATCAGTGAAAGAACGCCAAAAGAAAATTGCTAATTTACTTAAAGAAACTGATAGTAAGAAAACTGTCATTGACTCTTTGGAAAAGAAGGTTAGCAACATTCAATCTGAACTTGAACCTTCTGAACAAATGCAATTAGAATCAGAATTGTCTGAACTTGCTTCCAAACAAAAGCAGCTAGCCACCCTTATTAAACAAGAAATCGAAAGATTAGGTGGTTGCACAGAAGATAGAAAGAAATTAGAAAACGACATCGAGAAGGCTAAGAACTGGCTCAAGGCGAAGCTTGCAGAAATCAAAAAGCTTGGTGGACCAGTTCCATTGGAAGCAGCGAAGGTAGAAAAAGAGGTTGCTATACATAAGAAACACCAGACCGAGCTATCAGACTTCCACAACGACACATTAACTGAAGTCATGCGTCAAGGTAACGCCGTATCCAAAGACTGCTCTAGTGAAGATCGCGCGAAATTACAGGCTATCTTAGAAGAATTGAATAAAAATTACACGTCAGCCAAAGTGGATGTCGATGATAAACTATCAGCATTAAATAAATTATTACAAGGAAGAAATGAATTCGAATCTGAAGTAGCGAAGATTCAGAGCTGGCTAAACGAAGCTGAGGTTGCAGCTACTCCTGAACTACGAACTACAAGTTTGCAACTTTTGGAAGAACAACTAGCCAAGTTCGAAAAATTAAGTAAAGAAGCAGTAGATGTCGACAAAAATATTAAGAAAATCAAAGATAAATCCAAAGACATCATGGATTCACTGTCAGACTCGAACAAATTACAGCTCAAAGAACAAGTCAATATTCTATCAGATAAGTTTGCAAGAATCAACGCTATTATCAATGATAAAAAGAACATTTTACTGAAACATATTAAGGAGTACAAAGATGCAGCTGCTAAGATTGCTGCAGCTCTAGAGTTCTTAAACGAAATCCAAAACAAACTCAAAGCACTAAATAAACCAATCGGTAGCAAAGTTGAGGATGTGATACCAATTATACAGGCTTATGAATCAATACTCGCAGATCTCAAAAAGAACAAAGCGATGCTTAAAGAATTGCAAGGTGGAAACCTGCACGATTTACAAGACATTCTCACACAACAAGATGATTTAATGGACACTATTGACGATCAAATATCGAAACTGAAACAGCTGCTACTATTGAGGGAGCAATTCTTCGCACTTGTCAAAGAAATCGAAGAATTCATTGCTAAATACACCGATCTCACTACTGAAATTGAAAAATCTAATGATACACTAGAAGACAAGATAAAACGCTACGACGATATTATTCTGAAAATTCAAGTTTGCGAAGCATTACTAGCCACAGCTACAGACAAAGGGCAGCAGATAGCGGCAGAAGGCACCGTCATCGATAGGAATAATATTACAGAGTTGCTGCAGTCTTTGAAACAGCAGCTTCTAGCTCTTAGGAGAACTGTCGAATCCAAACGACAAGAGCATGAAAGAGCGGCAGCTGAACATAAGAAGCTTGCATCTGATCTCGCAGAAATCCTTCAGTCTTTGCACGACAATGAGGCCGCAGTGCACTCGCGGCCACTCCTCAATAGAGACATCGCAAGTGTTGACAAGAAACTGGTCGAGCATGCTACTCTAGCCAAGAATATTCAATCTTATTTGGACAAATTTATAAAGATCTCAGACATGGTCAAGAACGACGATGGCATTCCAGGAACTCTTTTAGAGATGATCTCTGAAGGTAACTCCCTCAAAACGTCGCTGCCAGCTGAATTGGCAAATAGAGAGAAATATTTGCAAGATCACAAAAAGAATAGACAGCAATACTTGCAACTGGTTGAGAAATTAAACATCTGGGTTAATGAAGCAAATATTCGTCTCGGTATGGGCAAGAATGGAACAGATTTCGAGAATATTGAATCAGATCTTGAAGAGCATAAATCCTTCTTTAACACTAGTGAGCCTGAAATGAAAGATTTAGTTGGGAAGCGTATGCAAGATATTGTGGATAAAATCTGGCCTTCTCTAGCGGAGTCAGAACAGGAAGAGTTGTCGAAAGACCATCAGAAACACAATCAGTTATTGAAGAATACTCTTAATTCAGCGAAGTCTAGACAAGCGCAGTTGGAGCAAGACCTGGACATCTGGAAGGACTTCTGTCAGCTAGTAGAAAAGATCAAGGCGATCCTGGACAAGAACGACATAGAAGACGAAGCTGTCACGACGGTAGACGAGCTGAGGGTTTACTTGGAAAACCTGAACAGAGCGAAGAGTGACTTAGAGGTAAGTGTTAGCTCTTACTTTGTTTTTTTTTGTGTTTATTGTGGCCTCAATTCTCATAAGTGTAAGATAATGATGATGCTGATGAAGAACATGATAGTTATCGTTTAATACTGTCGTTGCAAGGAGACTGGTAGCTATAGGTTCCACACAATTTATTCCTTAACCAACCAGCTGATTAATTGACTCTTGAAATTGTAATAGAGAACATGAATGCCCTACTATATTTTCAATTAGGCGCTTGTATTATGTATCGCAAAGAATTTTTTCTAAGCGGATTAAATCGCCATAAAATGATTAACATAGTTATATTGATAGGTAGGTACTCTATATTGGTAAATATCATATACCTACCTACCTACTTTAGAAAGACTTTTTCAATTCGTCAGAGAATCTGGTTTTTAAGAGGTTTATAATACCTACTTAAAAGCAATCGCACAAATTTAAAATATATTTTATGCAGAAACTATGGTTGTTAATGAATAACTATCAAATACACCACAAGTGCGTGTTTATAAACGCATCTTAATTGCAAATGCGTTCGATGCGTCTATAGTATCTCTGTCGCAGCTATCTGGTTAAATTATCCATCCAATCAGATGCCTAGGGCGTTCGCCAATCGCCGGCATCCAATTAAACTAACTAACCCAGATGTGTAAACATTTGTCGCCACCATCATCCAATTGGATGCCTAGGCAGATAGGTTTTCGACCTTAAATCACTCGTCTCAAACTTTTTGTAAAAACTTGCAGACGTCGTACTATCATTAACCGACTTTTGGTGTTTCCATGTTTACAGACTATTTTGACAATTACACTTATATTTTGCACACAAAAACGAGATACTCAAACCATAACATTCACATTCAACAAAATTACTAGCGCTGCAGTGGAGAAATCATTTCAGCCAATAGACGTCCACTGCTGGACATAGGCCTCCCCCAATGTTCTCCACACAGATCGGTCCTGTGCCGCCCGTATATCTGTCTTATTGTCTCTCTGCGTGATTGTAAATCAGAAATGATGAGATCCACAGGATAACTAAGGTCACAGACATAGCCCAAAGGATTGCATGCCTCAAGTGGCATTGGGCAGGGCACATAGCGAGGAGAACTGACGGCCCGTTGGGGTGGAAAGGTTCTCGAGTGGAGGCCACGTACAGGTAGTCGCAGCCGTGGCAGGCTTCCCACAGTGGAGAAAAGCGGAAACAAATTTGAATCCCTTCGCTGACTTTTGGTCAGTCCTTTCGAATGGGCTAACATTCAAATCGCCAAACTGTTAAACGTTGAGTGATTTTAGTTCTAACAACAATCGGCCTAGTCACGTTATTGTATGTCGGTGTTTAACGAACGCCCTAGGCTTCCAATTACATGACCAATTTAACCAGATTGCTGCAACATAGAGATGTCTACAACATTATTCATGAAAGTCTGCTTCTAAAGATACTTTTACTGAGAAAAATGAAAGTTATAAAATGTATCATTTAATTGTCACATCATTTCAAAGACAATGGACGAAGGCTGTATTCAAAAACTTTTGAATACAACGAAAGAAAAAAACTCAATTCTAAAATAGCATTTCGCTAGCAGAATTATTATTTGCCCGCGGTCAGGGGACGTTTTCCCGTAGACTTTGCATATGGTTGCTCAGGACATACCTTTCTAATTATATCTATAAATAGAAAGGACTTTCAAAATTGTTCCAATGAGTTTACTCGTTAAACACACTTTGTTTCGGGACATTAGTTCCATTTTATACTAATAGATGGCTCTAGGTGTCGATTACTTTAACTAACTATGCAAGCACCAATAGTGTTATTACCGTGGTTTTAAAGTTTGTGAACTTGGCCCTTAGTAAGTGGATTTACCTCAATTCAAAAATGGGAACATTAAATCTTCCTAATATTTATCTTACCTAATATTCTTACCTAATACATTGAATCTTACTAATAATAAATCACAAAAATATACACGTAAGTAGGTAGGTTATATAGGTATAGCAGGCTCTCCAAGACTGAAATTGTTTATTGTAGTTACCTAAAAGAGTATAATTAAATTAGGGGTCACCTGTTAGAAGCTATGCCAGACGAATTCATAATACTTATTCCAAGAATTTGCAATTTTACACCTAATGCAATGCTATTTTACTCTTACCGGAAAATATTATTTAATATCTATTCAACACTGCTAATGAGGTCTCAATTACATTTAATTGTATACATACGTGAGGACGCCCTGTTGGTCTAGTGGTTTAAGTACCGGGTCGTGATCTCGAGGTCCTGGGTTCGATTCCCGGGTCGAGCGAAAAGTATGTTTCGAATTTTTCGAACATAGCTCGGGTTTGTGATCACCAATCCGCATTTGGCAAGCGTGGTGATTAAGCCTAATCCCATCATAGTAGCGATGACTTGATTTCTATGATGGAGGCCTTTGCCCTGCAGTGGGGCAGTTTATAGGCTGATACATACGTGAGGCTCAGGTCTATGATAGGTAATAAATTTGATCGCATCGTGTAAGAATGGTCAGTAAACACTGACAGGTTAACTAACTGTTTTGCCGTCAGTAATGAAATTGACAACCAGTCTAAATATGAAGCTTCTGCGGTTGCCTTATAGGGTGGCTACATTTGTCTATGATCAGAAAGGTCCCTACTTATTCCGTAGTTAGCTGACGTAACTATGCGATAAACAAGATTCGCGATATCGATGAATACTTCGGATCGCTATTAAATCTTAAGCCATTAGGAATAAAATCTACAAACGCACTAAAATATGACATACAGCCAGTTCTAATACTGAGTGCATAGAGTAAGGTCTGTGTAATTACATTTGTCTATAGCAAGAAAAGTCCCTTTTTTATTCTGAGTTTGTTGACATCACCTTCAGAATCAAATGGTGCTAGATTAGCCCTTGTTTCACCACTTCTGGAGACACTCCAAGGCTCTACCCACATTATAATTACCTAGTATGTTAGTTGCCTACGTCACCGAATAATAAAGGGTTTTCTGTTATCATTTCGCATAACCTTATCATTGGGAATATATCTTCAACAGTAGATACCTAATTCAATTTAATAATAAGTGGGTATCTCATATGAAATATAGGCAAGGGACATATGATGAATATAAAAAAAATCCTGTCATAGGAATTTCTAAAAACATTTTCCTTTTATTATCCTTGGTTGAATCTGAAATCGAAAACAGACTCTTACTTTCCTTGCAGATTTTCCTCGCTCATTTTGGTCTACTATTTTCCTCTATTAAAGTGACGGGTAGGGCACACAACTTTTTAACAATTTCGGGGTAACAATCTCTCGGCAAACACTTATACTATATTAAAATAATAACTTATAGTATATTTAATATTTAATATTAGTCTTAAGTTTAATGCTCCAAATAAATATTTTTATTTTCTTTTCTTTCTAAATAACTATGCACTAATGTTGGGTCCGTTCTTGTACGCGAAAAATTGATTCACGCCAAAAGTGGCAACTTTTTCTCGCGTACGCGTTGGACCCAACATTTGTACATGGTTATTTAATAAATAGTATAAGTGTTTGCCGAGAGATTGTAACCCAGAAATTGTTTAAAATAGATCCGGTTTAGTAGATAAAAACTAAAATCGATTGGCGTCGCTAGTGTGCTCTACCCGTCACCTTAAGGGTATTCGAAGGCATAAAATAATAGCTTAACGTACCTATAAATGAAATGCTACTACAGGGAGGCGCTAAGCTAGATTTTACAATTGGTCCAAAAGGCCCTCTAAATACACATCGTCAGCCCATTTAAGTCCCCACTGCTGGGGCACGGGCCTCTCAATCACATGAGGGGTGATTGCCATACTCACCACGCTTGGCAGACGGGTTGGCGAGGGTTTATATATAAATGCAGAGTTTTCCTTCTCTGGGTGCTGATGGTCATGCCAGCAGGTTTACCTTAGTCGCCTTTTACGACACCTCGGTAAGAGTGAGGGTGGCCTATTCTAATCTGCCGGGGACCACACGGCTCTAAATACACAGGGCCACTCTAGTTACCTACATATGTCTGATCTTGGACCCCTAACCACTGTCCTTGAATGCACCTTAGCTAGACAGCGTCGCCCGTGAGCTGCCCGTATTTAGAGGATCCCCACTAGGTTAATGCACTTGAGACCAGTTAAGGTGACGATAACTGCGCAATTTTTGAATCATCGTAACAATTGAATGTAAATTGATTCCATTTGCTCATATTGCATAATATGAACCCTTTTTAAGGGTGTGTATACACACTAGTCATGCTGCCATTTATTATAATTACAAAACACACAGTACAAACATTTATGTGCATGAACATGTCTGTTTGTATTGGTCTGGGTGTTTGCTATGTATTATAAGTAGATATGTATTTACAAAAGAAAAGTGTTATAAAATAAAAATAAATAAATATTTCTCAACATCACATACATTGATCTGACTCCGAGATAGGTAGCTCAAGCACCTGTGTTACGGATATCAGAATCAACAGTGGGATTACAAATATATACATATAATACTTTTCTTTTGTAAATACATACTTTTAATACATAGATAACACCCAGACCAATACAAACAGTAGTGTTCATGCACACAAATGTTTGTACTGTGCGGGGATCGAACCCGCAACCCTTGCACCAGAGGCAGCGCTCACTACCACTGTTCCGAACGGGTCGTCAAATATGTATATATTTGTAATCCCACTATTATTTCTGATATCCATAACAGGTGCTTCAGCTACCTATAATGTGATGCTGTGAAATATTTAATTATTTAATTTATCAATAATTAATAATTTAAATTTCTTTCATATACATCTATGTATGTAACGAATATACTCAACATAATTTAATGATTTCAAAAAATCTTTCACAATTGCAAGGCTACATTATCACTGGTTAACGAAGTCTATATTTTACTACGGGAAATCTTCTCATTTTATACGGAAAACGCCTATTTAATACATACGTACACACGGGCAATGATGTGAGCGAGAAGTTATTGTTTAAATAGGTAGGTCATGGTTGTTTAAAGAAAAAACATTCTAGATTTGTAAGAATCTTAGCTGCTAAAATGGATCTGTAGATATCTTTGTTGAATAGGAAATGATTCAACAACATAAAGAGCTCTTAGATCTGCACTTAGATAGTGATAGTTTTTCACAATACTACTGACTTGCAAATACGGCTTCTATTATAACCAAACTACTGAGTTAACCGTAGGTTACAATTTACATAGTTATAAAATGGTTAGTTAGACACAAATTATCTTCTATGACATAAACTGATGGTCAATTGGTCTTTTTCACTCAAGTATTTAAAAGAAGATCGTTGATAAAAAAAGTAAGAAGGGCATTCCATGCAAGACTAAAGTAAAGTAAAGTAAAATGTCAGCCTATAAAAACTGTCCCACTGCAGGCCAAAACCCTCCATAAGTATTAATACGGGGATTAACATTATATTTCTTTTTAACTGCTACCAAAACTCCTCCACCTTCCCTTTTTTAATACAAGAGGTTTCGCGGTCCCTGCGAAATACAGTGTACCTTTGATCAAACAATTCGCAATCAAAAAACCCAGAGTTAAGATTAGTTTCTGTTATGCATATTATGTCATAATCATAATTTAATGACGAAAGAAATAAATCAGTGGTTTTAGTCTTAATTCTATTTACATTCTGGTAATAAATCTTCATACTAATTGAGTGGGTAAATTACAATCACAAAAGTTATAAATAAAAAAGGAAGATATTTCAAGCTAATTTGTCTAGGCACGCCAGATCCTTGATGACAAGTGCGGGTGATGACTCATCCTTACGGACATAAACACGGCCGAACTTAACCCACACGTAGCTGTACCGTCGCTCCTTGGCGACCCTCCTAGGGTTATTCGCCATTTCGGTGTATTTTCCATGTCCGGACAGGCGAACTCACATTTTTTTACTATTTGTAAGCTGAAAATATTTTTTTTGTAATAAATACCTTAATTTTGATTTGTTTATGTTATTTAAACATAATTATGTATAATTTAGACCTATAAAAAAAATATCCGAAACCAAGTATTCTAATTTCCTTGGTATGTCCATTTGTTTACTTTTTCTCAATATCGGTATATAGAATCCAATCGTATTCTTATTTCAGTTCAAAAAGACTAATTATATGATTTAGGGATATCATCCTAATAAAATAATATACTAACTCATATCTCATGGCTAAAACCAACATGGAAAACGTAATTTGTTTATTGTCCGGGTCAAAACTATAATTTCCATGGGTCAATATTTCCAGCAGCGTAGATCGAAAAGCACAAATAATTGAATTTAACGGACTACATCACGTCACGTCGGCCATTTCGCTTCGAGAGGCCAACCAGGCAGGACCTGCGCACCTTTGATCGGTTCCGCGCCAGTCGCGTTAGTAACCCCCTCCTTGGATTTTTGTTTTTGCATTAGACAATTTCCTTGGCCACTTTTTTGTAGGTTTAAAATGAACTTTGTTTAAGTGTTTTTTTAACAACAATAGTATTTGTGGGGCTTAACCTTCATATTAAATAACAAAAATTTGGAGTGAATATTTTCTAAGTTATAGTGGTTTTTTGGCATAAATCTAATTTCCTTGGTACTAATTTCCTTGTATTCCGTGGCCTAAAACTGGCCAAGGAAATTATGAAGTATCAAGGAAATTATAATAACTATAAAAATACGATTTTAAATTTGGGTTATTAATATGTATATGTTGTATTTACTATTTGTTAAATAATTAAAATTAAACAAAGGGCAGATATAACAAAAAATAAAAGCACACAATCAAACTTACACTTTAATTATAATACTTGTTCCTTCAGCCACAATGAATATTTGAATATAATTGAAAATTGTTTTTTGTTGTGTACGTAGTATAAAAATGGGTCGAATGAAAAAAAGCAAACAAGAGAAGAAAAATTAAAGAAAAAAAGGTTGGCAGAAAAAAGAAGACTAGAAAGAATAAAAAGTGATCCTCAGCTTTATGAAGAGTTTAAACCTAAATACAGAGCAAGGTATTATAAAAAAAGGAGCAAAAAAAAGTATTACATATATATATATATATATATATATATATATATATATATATATATATATATAAGTATACTAAATTGAGTGTAATATACACTTCATTTAGTATTTGTTATTTAATTATAGTAAATATATAAATAATGCTTTGATCTCAATAAGTGCCAATTTATGTTAAGAAGTTAAGATTTATTTTATTTTTGTTAACTATGATTATTGTGTGAGTAACAGACAATTTATTACCAATCATGTGAAGAAAAACTTTTTATTATTATTAAATATAATATATTCCGTGCTACGTTTCGAACTGATTTTACTTACTAATTAATAAAAAAATCACAAGAAAGAGATATTTTTCTAATTTCTATGACACCTCACCAATTTCCTTGTATTGGTTTTATAATTTCCTTGGCCTTTTCCTAATTTCCTTGACTACCAAAATTTCAACACCCTCTAACTTTTTTTCTAAAACTTTTTGTGACACCCCTTTTAGAAAATTCAGTACCGTTTTCCATTTTCTTTCTTAAATGGAACAGAAATGTGCGAAAAAAAAATGTTTTATATGTACCAAGGAAATTAGGCAAAATTTAATATTTTCGGCGAATGACCGCCTAGCTGCCGCATGTAAGCTCTTGCACTCGGGGGCTAAGTGCTCCGCCATGTAAATGTTTTGTTTATCTCCGGCAATGTCAAGGTAGCTCGTATTAAGTTGATATCATTTCGCATAACCTTATCATTGGGAATATATCTTCAACAATAGATACCTAATTCAATTTAATAATAAATCGGTATCTAATATTAAATATAGGCAATGGACATATGATGAAAATAAAAAAATTCCTGTCATAGGAATTTCTAAAAACATTTTCCTTTTATTATCCTTGGTTGAATCTGAAATCGAAAACAGACTCTTACTTTCCTTGCAGATTTTCCTAGCTCATTTTGGTCTACAATTTTACTCTATTAAAGTGACGGGTAGGGCACACAACTTTTAAACAATTTCGGGGTAACAATCTCTCGGCAAACACTTATACTATATTAAAATAACTTATAGTATATTTAATATTAGTCTTAAGTTTAATGCTCCAAATAAATATTTTTCTTTTCTTTTCTTTCTAAATAACTATGCACTAATGTTGGGTCCGTTCTTGTACGCGAAAAATTGATTCACGCCAAAAGTTGCCACTTTTGGCGAGAAACAATTTCTCGCGTACGCGTTGGACCCAACATTTGTGCATGGTCATTTAATAAATACTATAAGTGTTTGCCGAGAGATTGTAACCCAGAAATTGTTTAAAATAAATCCGGTTTAGTAGATAAAAATTAAAATCGAATGGCGTCGCTAGTGTGCCCTACCCGTCACCTTTAGGGTACTCGAAGGCATAAAATAATAGCATATCGTGCCTATAAATGAAACGGGACCTGCTACTACAGGGAGGCGCTAGATTTTACAATTGGTCCAAAAGGCCCTCTAAATACACATCGTCAGCCTATTTAAGTCCCTACTGCTGGGGCACGGGCCTCCCTCAATCACATGAGGGGTGATTACCATACTCACCACGCTTGGCAGACGGGTTGGCGAGGGTTTATATATAAATGCAGAGTTTTCCTTCTCTGGGTGCTGATGATCATGCCAGCAGCTTTACCTTAGTCGCCTTTTACGACACCTCGGTAAGAGTGAGGGTGGCCTATTCTAATCTGCCGAGGACCACACGGCTCTAAATATACAGGGCCACTCTATTTACCTACATATGTCTGACCTTGGACCCCTAACCACTGTCCTTGAATGTACCTTAGCTAGACAGCGTCGCCCGTGAGCTGCCCATATTTAGAGGATCCCCACTAGGTTAATGCACTTGAGACCAGTTAAGGTGACGATAACTGCGCAATTTTTGAATCGTCGTAACAATTGATTTGTAAATTGATTCTATTTGCTCATATTGCATAATATGAACCCTTTTTAAGGGTGTGTATACACACTAGCCATGCTGCCATTTATTATAATTACAAAACACACACAGTACAAACATGTGTGTGCATGAACATATCTGTTTGTATTGGTCTGGGTGTTTTCTATGTATTATAAGTAGATAATATGTATTTACAAAAGAAAAGTGTTATATGTATATATTTGTAATCCCACTGTTATTTCTGATATCCGTAACAGGTGCTTCAGCTACCTATAATGTGATGTTGTGAAATATTTCATTATTTAATTTATCAATAATTAATAATTCAAATTTCTTTCTTATGTATATATGTATGTAACGAATATACTCAAAATAATTTAATGATTTCAAAAATTCTTTCACAATTGGAAGGCTACATTATCACTGGTTAACGAAGTTTATATTTTACTACGGGAAAACTTCTCATTTTATACGGGAAACACCTATTTAATACATACGTACACACGGGCAATGATGTGAGCGAGAAGTTAATGTTTAAATAGGTCAAGGTTGTTTAAAGAAAAAACATTCTAGATTTGATAAGAATCTTAGCTGCTAAAATGGATCTGTACATATCTTTGTTGAATAGGAAATTATTCAACAACATAAAGAGCTCTTTAGATCTGCACTTAGATAAGTGATTTAGTTTTAACAATACTACTGACTTGCAAAATAGGCATTCTATTATAACCCAAACTACTGAGTTAACCTGTAGGTTACAATTTACATAGTTATAAAATGGTTAGTTAAGACACAAATTATTCTTCTATGACATAAACTGATGATATTTGTCTTTTTTACTTAAAGTTATTTAAAAGAAGATCCGTTGATAAAAAAAGTAGGAAGGCACTTCATGCAAGACTAAAGTAAAGTGTCAGCCTAAAAACTGTCCCACTGCAGGCTAAAGTCCTCCATAATGTATTAATACGGGGATTAACGCGATATTTATTATGTGAAACAACATTGTGTACTCACATATTTGGCTCGACTGGATGGAGTCCGCTCGTGACCACGGCTGCTGTAACGTAGCCGAAACGTCGAGCCAAATATGTGAGTATACAATGTTGTTTCACATAATAAATATCGTGTTACTCCCCGTATTGATACATTATAGTTATAATGCGAAAATCTAAAAAACAAAGTCCTCCATCATAGAAAACAAGTTATCGCTACGATGATGGGATTAGCCTTCATCACCACGCTTGCCAAATGCGGATAGGTGATCACAAATCCGAGCTATGTCCGAAAAATTCGAAACATACTTTTCGCTCGACCCGGGAATCGAATCCAGGACCCTGAGATCACGGCCGGTACCTACTTAAACCACTAGACCAACAGGGCAGCTTGCAAGACTAACTAAAATGTTATTAATTTACAATAAAAACACGAAGATGCGTTCCCCATGTTAGGGTAAACTTTGTCATTTATAAATAGGTCTTTACCGTGGGAGAGCCAAGCTTCGTCATGAATGGGCCGGCTCGACCAGAGTGATACCACGGCCTCACAGAAAACCGGCGTGAAGCAGCACTGTGCTGTTTCGCTGCGTGAGTGAGGGTACCGGAAACCCAATCCGGGGGATAGGGGGGGTTTAAAGGTTGGCAGCGCACTTGTGACTCCACTGGTGTCGCGGGTGTCCATGGGCGGCGGCAATTGCTTACCATCAGGTGATCCGTCTGTTCTGCCTACCTATTAAGGTGAGGTGGGGTAAAACTATCACCGGGGAAAGACTAGCACTCTAAGATATCTCGATAAATACAGCTTTGTTAGCTAGTTCAATTATTCGATAAAAAAAAGGTAAGTACCTAATGTATTAGCAAAGTTAAAGGAGATATTATGACATGTTGCAATGTACAACCTGTGCGGATAAAGAATGGGATCAGAAATGGCAGCACATCTATTCACTTCTCGCTCGCACACTATTTGCGTCTATATATGCAAATAGTGTGCGAGCGAGAAGTGAATAGATGCGCCGCCATTTCTTATCCCATTCTTTATCCGCACAGGTTGTAGGTAATTTTGATTTGATAGAGTATTCCAAACGTACGAGACCATGACTACTAACTAGCATAAAGTTATAAAACCATCATAATACTTAGTAGCTCATAGAATGGGTCTCGTTACTCCCGAGAGCAAAGGCTACAAAATCAGTGGAGCGCGTTTTATCATTTACCACTCGGAGCGGTTCGCCTTAACGGATGATGTCACACCAAGCGCGCCAAGCGAGGCCTCACTTGCGTCCAGTACTCCGCTGTATACCAACGCAATGATAACCAACACTAAATCAATTATTTATTTCGTTCTACTATTTTACAAGTGCGGAACCCACGTGACAACGTAGATTTTTTGAACTGTTTTTAGTCTTAGTTGTTTTTTTTTTAGTCTTAGTTGTTTTTTTAGTTGTTAAGTTAAAAAGTAAACATTCCGCGTAAGAGGAAGGTGAGTGAAGGATTTAATTTTGAGTGTAACTTGATAATTGCAGTGTTATCAAGTCTGCCGGTGTTTTTGTTTATTAGGCGATTGTGTTGTTTGTTTATATAATCTCTTCCGAATTTTCGCTTGTAGTACCTAACGTTTAGATACTTAATAATGGAGAATACTCTAAATAATAAATAGGACTGCCTCGGTGGCGCAATGGTAAGTGGGTCGCACTTTAAACCGACGGTTGCGCTTGGGGTCCCGGGTTCAAAAATTTGTACCTGAGTTTTTCTGTTAAGAAATTCTCACTGTCAGCACGGAGTCTGGAAGTCGGCGGTCTTGTACACCCGTGCCTCGGAAAGCACGTTAAGCAGTTGGTCCTGCGCTTCACACTAGTGTCCCATCGAAATAAGCGGGTACGGGAATAGAGAGTGCACTTGTGTCTACGCAAATACTTGTGCACTATAATATGTCCTGCGTCGATGGCTGATCGCTGAGATTGGTCGTCATTACCAAAATATTTAGGAGGACATTAATAATGCAGAATAGAAATTTTTTAACTCTCTACAGTTTCTTATTTGATTCAATTATTATATATTTTACATTATTTTTTCTTTCACTTTTATTATTTAACTGAAAAAAAAAACAAGTCTACATTACATATACCTAGTTGTGCAATACTTCAAATATTGTACCATCGTGTGCAGTAAGAATATAATAATTATATCACGCATTTTAATGGGTATTTTTACATTAATTTCATAATAAATTGCTATGCAAACTGAATTAATGTTATATAATTTTATATCTCTATGTATACCGTTGGAACAGAAAATTTAGCAACAGTCTCAGAATTGTATAACATTTCTAAGTTTGTCTGTGTATAGGTACCTACTACTTTGACTGACGTGATCGCAATAACAAAATTGATCTCGCCAATGAATTGAGGTTTTACAATATAAAATATTTAAAACAAAATCTTAAGGCGACGGGTACCCGAACCAGCGACACCAATCGATTCAAATTGTTAGCTACTAAACCGGATCTATTTAAAACAATTTCGAAGCGGGAGTCTCTAAGCAAACATTTATATTATTTATTTAATAATTGCTTACTACTTTTTGATCTATTTTTGCACTCGAAATTTGGATTAATGCCATAAGTGGCCGTTTTTGGCGGTAATCCAAATTTCAAGTACAAAAGCAGACCCAAAAGTTAAGTATAAGTATTAAATAAATAGTATAAGTGTTTTCCGAGAGGCTGCAGCTTCGAAATTTTTAAAAAGATATCCAGTTTAGTTGCTAACAATTTAAATCAATTGGCGTCGCTAGTGTGCCCTACCCGTCACCATAAAACATTGTTGATTTGAATTTTACTGCCAAATTTATAGGTAGATTGCGTGTTTCGATTAGACTCTCGTTCGATTAAACGAATGCGACCGACTTTCAATAGTCCGTTTTCGAAGAAATGTATTCCGTAAATGGTTGTTAAACTCTGAGTCACGAAAGAACTGATTAAAAAGCATTTTATTTATAGACTGGCACATGCTGTTTTACAGACGTTCACCTACTGCCCGAAAACTAGAAGATAACTAGGTACTTTAGGCAAATTTTTTTTTTATTCATGCTTGATATTTTTTTAATCTGTATCTTCACTTACATAACTATCATTTTTATTTAATTTATTTTTACGACGGAATCAAGATATTATTTTACTTTCATCTTGAAAAACTTTAATGTAGTTTTTCAGACATTACTTTGAAACAAAAACTTGTCTCAGTGTACATAATTATTATTATTCCTATTTGTTTGTATAAAACTTCATCTAAGTATTTAATAATGTACCAAAATAGAATATTATGTCATTCAAAGCTGCTATAGCGGGAACTGAAGGTTAAAATCCAAAATATTGTTTTCCTACTACGGAATCATCATTTTTTTCCTCGTCATTCATAATGACTTTATTTATCGTAATATGCAGAGGAATGAGACAACTGATATCAAATGCTATTATTATTTACAATGTTCTACTTTTAGCAAAAAACTTAGACGATTCACCATTTTTTTTATTTCTGTGCAAACTTAGTCTACGTACTTTAGCTCAAACTTTCTTTCAGGACTCTCTCTATGTAGATATAATAATAATAATAATTGTCACAACATCTCATAAGTTGACCTGATTCCGTACTAAGTAGCTTAAGCACTTGTGTTACAGATATCAGACAACAGAGGAACACAAATATATACTTAACATATATTACACCCAGACACTGGACAAACACAAGTGTCTAACATATCTATCTACCTAAACTTTTTTTATAAAGAAATAAGCTGCAATCTAAGATTTTCTTAATTTAGCTTATTTTACCCGAGAATCAAACCAAGAAAAAAAACATATTTTCATAATTACTAATTACCTCCATTTGTTGACTAAATTACCACTCGGTCAATTTAGTAACAAAATTATCCAAAATATTAACTGAAATGTCAAATAATATCTAGGTGAAAATGTGCAATCCAAGTGCGTTATCAAAACGTTATCACTCTTATCAGTCAGCAGTCCATTGTGGCGATAACATTGTAAACACGGCTAGAGGAATACAATCCCACTTAAATTGCTTGGTGATAAGTTTTAAGATTAGAATGGATAGGAACAATGTTTTGTTTTCTCTTTCATATTATACAAAATACAGGATTAACAACTTCAACTGTAACTACTAATAGAGCTGCTTTAAAGTTAAATAAATAAATATGAATATTTTCACAACATCACATACAGGGTGTATCTGAGAACATTTACATCCCTTTAACCACGTGTTCTATCAATCATTCTGAACAATATTTGTTCTATGACTTTTTCGAAATTCGCATAAAAAAATTTCAACATCTCATACAAAGTCGGTCACGTGACTTGGAAAATTACCAAGTAACTTTTCGAAATTCGTTAAGTCGTAGAACAAATGTTGCTCAGAATGGTTGGTAGAACACGTGGTTAAAGGGATGTAAATGTCCACAAATATACCCTGTAGATTTAACTCCGAAATAGGCCGCTCAAGCACCTGTGGTACAGATAGGTATCAAAACTAACAGCGGGCATTAGAATATATATACCTAATACTTTTATTTTGTAAATACATACTTATAATGCATAGAAAACACCCAGACCAGTACAAACAGACGTGTTCATTCATGCACTCAGATAGGTGACATAAAAAAAATCGATCTTACGGCCTTACTCCTTTTATTGGGCAGTAGTTTAAAAAGTAGTCTGCAGGTCTGCTCCTATTTTTTAAAACTTCAGGAATATTTATGTGCGTACTGTGAAAAGTGGTACAAGTCGACTTATATTGAATTCGATTTTCTTCTTGCATCACAAAAAAAACTTCTATTATTCTGTCTGATCAGACGGAAAAATGGAGGATATTTTGCATGTCTGATGAGACAGAAAAATAGAGGATTTTTTGAGGAATTAGCAAGAAGAAAATCAAACTCGATATAAGTCGACTTGTACCACTTTTCACAGGACGCACAGATTTATGTATATTTGCATGCATGAGTCATACCTACATTTGCTAAAAATATGAGTTTAATTCTAACACGACATATTTACCAATTTATCTTGTCTAACACATTGCACATTCAATTGGTACACTGCAAGCAGCACAAAACGGACATATATATAGTCACGATAGAAAGTAATTCTACGCTGAAAATTATTACAACTAAAATACTTTCTACTTTTTCTATGCGGTCGCTCCCTCATGACTGAGGATCGTGGTCAGTGGATGTGGATGGGTTGCACCTCGCTTGTGTGATCTCCACCAGAGCCTATTCATCGCGTCTCTGACAACCGAGCAATACTTGTGGATATTGTAGCTAATGTTAGGGTCAAACCGCCGTAGTATTGTGAGAGACTGGTGCCTGATGTAGGTTCAGAGCCGGTGTTAAAGATCACCTTGTTACTTACTACTACAAATATTATCAAACTTTAAAGGAAATCAGTATACCTAAGCTACCTCCGCGAGTAGATAGGTAGGTACATCGGTCTCCTAAACCTGAAAATCTTCATCATCTTATTAAAAGTCTCTACTTCTAGAGCTTACCGACATTGAGAAATTAAAAACTAATGTTTTTAATTTCTCAATGTGTTTCTTTCTAACAATGAATTCAAACAAAGTATACAGATAAATATTTGAATCGATATTTTAGTAAACAAACTCGCGACGATTTCCGTCTAAGTTGGAGTGGTTTAAGTGCGATGACTTCACGCTATTGTCGCGGTTGCCGGCAAGGTCAGGGACAGACGGACAGACTGAGTAATAAACGCGGCGCTTTGCGCAAGGACCAAGCGCGCCATTTAGATTTGCTCCCAGTTCAACAAGTTATTAGGTTTTTCTCACCAGTTTAACAGGTCACGAGGTCTTCTCACTAATTTAAGAGTTAGCAACTCTTTTCTGACTTACTCTGATGGCTAATGATCCAAAATGTCTTGGCTTTCGATAGTAGATAATAAAAAAAGTTGAGGACCTTGACTCTATGAACTATTCCAAAATTTAGATTTTTAAATGCACATTTTATTTTGCCTAACATTTTTTATGCTAGAGGCGGACAAACGAGCAAGCGAGTTACCTGGTGGAAAGTAATCAACGCCGCCCATGAACATCCGCGAAATCAGAGAGATCGCTAATGTGATCTTTTTAAAAAAGAGTAAGCTCTTCTCTTGAAGGTCCCTAAGTCCTAGCCTAACATAACCGTAGGCCTACAACACACAAACTTGACAACTAGGTGTAAAGCGTGTGCAATTAAGGCGGTCTTAGGTATGGCCAGCATCAAAAGTAGCTTAACACTTTAGTACCATGTCGAAGTAACATTTTGTACGTACCCCTTAAAAACTAACTATAATAGGCAGAACGGTTACTTTGACATGGAACTAATACTGACCGTACCTCTGGAAACGAACCCTACTTAGTTAAACATTTAGGCAGACAAATTAGATACAACAGTAGATAATGTGCTGCCTTTCAGATAATAATAAATATATTATTATTAGACATTATCTGAAATTATCTAATCTAATTAATAAGTTATCATCACATATCTGGATGATATTTGGTTCTATACATATTTTTTCATTAGGAGTGGACATAAATGTATTGGGATTCAATTAAGCATAGGTGTCTTAATAAAATAATATTGTTACTATAGATAACTATCAATTTGCCAATATATTATCATAGTCGATCTTACGAGTAAATGGCAATGGTTAAATATTTAAGGTCATGACGAACGTCCTTCTAAAGCTGACGATGAAATCATAGTAATTTATAGTAAGGTCAACAGCCGATGAGCGAAGAAATTAATTTATATTCGCAGTGATATGATACCTCCTGCCTGTGGGCATGTGGAACGATACTCACACGGCAAGGAAAACATGGAAATGATGCCAAAATACCAATGCTAACATGTCTGGCAACCTTGCCGACAATCGAGAGCTCTCAACCATTTGATATGGTCCTTATTCTCATAGGTATTCGATAGGTAGTCAACAGTTGCAAAATTGGTGATAATGTCATCTTTGGTCCTTGTTTGAAGAGTTAGTTTTTCTGAAAGGCCAATATTTTTGACTCGTACGTTTGTTTAAAACAATGAAATGCAAACATAGATTTAAATTGGTACACAATCTTTGTCACGAAGTTTTACGATATCAATTTTTTTGACATGCTCTGCGTGACTGATATTATTTTGATTGATACAAAATGAATTTTTGGCTATACTGGTTTCATTGTTTTTTTTTTATTTAAACGTGATTCAATCTTTCTGTAAATGTTAAATCGTCTTCACTTTTCCTGAGTGCCTTCAATATTAAAAAGTCCATCTAGGCACTCATCGTCATTGTCATTAGTTTTTGCCGATTTAGTAGGTATCCTGTTCAGTCCGTGTTTCAAACAATATTCGTATGAATGAATGAATGAATGATCTTTATTGTTCTGAAGAGGCTTACAATAATTACAAAAGCACTGATTCTCGTATCATGCGGGTATCTTACTTAGAGTACATTTACCTATTTAGCAAAAAACTGTACCTACCTGGAAAAACGAGAGGTTACTATAGAAAATGGCCTTAAGGTGACGGGTAGGGCACACTAGCGACGCCAATCGATTTTAATGTTTAGCTACTAAACCGGATCTATTTTAAACAATTTCGGGGTTGCAACCTCTCGGCAAACACTTATACTATTTATTAAATAACCATGCACAAATGTTGGGTTCAATGCGTACGCGAAAAATTGATTCAAGCCAAAAGTGGCCACTTTTAGCGTGAATAAATTTTTCACGTACAAAAACTGACCCAACCTTTATGCATGGTTATTTAATAAATAGTATAAGTGTTTGCCGAGAAGGTTGCAACCCCGAAATTGTTTAAAATAGGATCCGGTTTACTAGCTAAAAATTAAAATCGATTGGCGTCGCTAGTGTGCCCTACCCGTTCACCTTAAGTCATAACCCCTTTGTTTTTGATTCGAAAAAAAAAACAGAGGCATGGTTTAATTTAAATCTGACCTGCTGATAAAGTTAGGTGTCTGATATTAAAAATAATTTGTTTGTGATCACCATCAGAACCAGCAGCCGCTCTTGGACGTGGTCCGGGAGCGGGCGCGCGAGCTGTGCAGCGGCGCAGACGCAGCCAGCGGCGAGAGAGTGGAGCAGAAGACCAGGGAGCTGGCTGACAGGTGGAACGTCGCGTCTGAAGGTTTGTACCCTTACAACACATCGCAGGCGCTGCTTTACACGTGTTTCAAAGTCGTGTGTGTGTGTGTGTGTGTGTTGTAAAGCCGTGGTATCACTCCAGTCAGTCGAGTCGGTCCATTCATGTTGAATGGCTGTCTCACGGTAACGTTCACTCATTCACTCACGGTAATGCCTCCCTTTCCCCAAAAATAAAAAAACACTAACTTGACCATTATTTAGAATATTTATATTGCGCTTGACTATTATTTAGAATATTTATATGGCGATGGATTGACGATTTGAGAAAGATGGCTGGTGTGAGCTGGATGCAGTCTGCTCAGGGCCGAGTTGGTTGGAGCTCTTTGGGGGAGGCCTACGTTCAGCAGTGAACGGCGATAGGCTGATTGACTTTGACTAACTTGATTCTCTCATCTCCACCGCAAAGAGTCATTCGCCGCCATTTACCATAAAAAGTAAAGTTTGACTTGATTACAATGACAGCTATTTGGTCTTACAGAAAAACGATCTTTAAGTCTATGGTAATAAAAATCTATGGAAATAAACCTTGATTAAATGATAAACCTTACGTTCATTGAAATAAAGGTCAAGTGACACCTGTCATTCTAATCGAGCTATATTTTACGGAGTATAAGAGGTACTTCTTTTTATGTGATAGGTGGCAGACGAGCAGACGGATCACCTGATGGTAAACAATCGCCGCCGCCCATGGACACCGCGACATCAGTGGAGTCACAAGTGCGCTTCCAATCTTTAAACCCCCCTTTCCCCTGGATTGGGCCTCCGGTACCCTCACTCATGCAGCGAAACACAGCATAGTACTGCTTCACGCCGGTTTTCTGTGGGTCGAGTCTGCCCATACATGCCGAAGCGTGGCTCTCCCACGGTCAAGACAACAAGGTACTAACTTTATCGTCTTCTCTCAGGGTTGGCCAAGCGCGCAGCCACAGCCGATCACCAGCTCCAACGCTGGAGCCAGCTGCAGGACGCGCAGCGCAGTCTGGGCGCTGCCATCACTGCCGCGTCCGACCGGCCTGCGGCAGCTCGACGCCAGTCCTAGTACCAGGAGGAAGGCGCTGGACACCAGGCATGCTCTACAGGTAATAACATACATTAGGTTACATACATTAAATAAATAAATATTCGTCGTTGCGCATAAACGAAATACAAGTATGATACATCAACAACAATAACGGACAGTACAATTAGTTGGTCTTATCGCTTGTAACGATTTCTTCGAGATATTTCACAATTTCACAACATCACAGCACATACATTGATCTGACTCCGAGATAGGTAGCTCAAGCACCTGTGTTACGGATATCAGAATCAACACTGGGATTACAAATATATACATATAATAAATATATACATATAATAATTAGGTACTTCCTACAAGTAACAATATTTTCATTATTTGATAATATTTTAATAAAACACTCGTTTGTGGAAAATTCTTAAAGTTGTCAAAAGAGTTTTCGGAATTTATGAACGAAGCACATTATCAAGCCTATAGCCTAAGTGATGTTATCATGTCATTATTTATCATACCATTATAATATCTGAGAAGCTAAATGCTTATCAATGACAGTTTTACACGAAAATGGTTGTAGATAATGTTGCATTCAATTGCAATTTTATCTCTAAAATTATATTCATGTAGGCACAGTAGCATCATTGTGTAGATGAAGTCAGTAAGGGATACAATGTTGTTATCTCGTTCATGCAAATGGGTTTAATATTTGTTTTACCTACCTATCCGTTGAGGTAAGAATTATTAATATCATATTTTGACGAATTCTACACATGTTTAGATAATGTGTCAATATCATCATCAGTAATACGATTACAATCTGGATTTCAATTTGAAGCGTAATTTTAGAAAAATGTTGATATAGTAACCACAAAGTTATATCTAATATACGATTAAATTCTTTTACTAACAGTACAACTAAATTAGGCGTCTGACTGATATCGAGACGGCAGGACTGGTCTATTTCAACTATTTCCACAGTGTGATGTCATATGGTCTACTGTTGTGGAGGTCTGCTGCTGACGTACAAACTATTTTTGTATTACAGAATCCGCCATCCGCGCTATATACAGCCTTAGATCACGTGACTCACTTAGGGAAATATTTAAAGAAATAAATATTTTAACCGTAGCTTCCCAATTTATCCTCGACTGCATTATGTATGTACGTAAGAACTTGCACACTTTTCCAAAAAAGTCCGATAGTCATAGTCTTAACACCAGAAATAAACATAGGCTTGCCGTCCCGGTCCTCAGACTTCATAAAATCGGTAATTCGTTTGTTGGCTTAAGTATTAAGATATTTAATAAGCTACCACAAAATGTCGTTAACCTATCACTGGATAAGTTTAAGTCTCATATTAAAACCTGCCTCATGAAGAAAGGTTACTATAGTGTACAAGACAAATTAATATTTTGAGTTGTTTTTCATAGTATTCTATTAACTTTACACAATTGTATTTTTTTTCTCTTCTTAATTGAAACTCTGTAACATCATCAATACTTGAAAAGAGTAACTACTGAGTTTCTTGCTGGCGTCTTCTCAGTAGAAATCGACATTCCGAACCAGCGGTAGATAATATACCTATTTTGACATTCATAAGTAGTTCTGTGTGGACCTAAATTGAATAAAGAATTTTTTATCTTTTATTTTTACAACGTCGGTCACACCTAAATACAATTAGAGAGGTCTATATTAAATAGTGATAAATAAACAAATTCATACATGTCATCATTAACCTAATTCCGTATTAAGAAGTTTAAGTACTCCTAACACCTAAATTCAAATAAATGTTGATGATGCAAATAAGCACATACTTGTCTTTATTGAACAGGAACTGCAAAACGATGTGGAAAGTCTAGAAGAGTCCAAGGATGAACTGCTGGAACACGCAGACTTCATCGTCGGGCTCCTGAAGACCCACTCCAAGCAGGCGGCTGAGGACACGGAGACCGCTGTCAAGGAGCTGGTGGAGGCTTACGAAAAGTAAGTTGTGTTTGTTGTGTGGGTAGATAGAAATTTTTAGAACCTTAACAATTTTTGATTCATACTACTTTTTCCCTGTACGCGACCATAGTTTAGTGATGTCGCGTTTGGAATTATGTTTTTGAATGTGAATTTACATTTTAGCTTTTCAGAAAACCTAAGGATTCGGAGAAGGTAATTTTTATTATGTTCATTTGTCAATTTGTTATTGATCCTGAATGTTATAATAAAATAACTCTTTCATATATTTTTTGTTGGCCGTGTGGTCCGCGGCAGAGTAGAATAGGCCACCCTCACTCTTACCGAGGTGTCGTAAAAGGCGACTAAGGTAAAGCTGCTGGCATGATCATCATCATGATCAGCACCCAGAGAAGGAAAACTCTGCATTTATATCAAAACCCTCGCCAACCCGTCTGCCAAGCGTGGTGAGTATGGCAATTACCCCTCATGTGATTGAGGGAGGCCCGTGCCCCAGCAGTGAGGATTTAAATGGGCTGATGATGATGATGATGATATTTTTTTAATGTTGATGTGGATTCTATTGTTCTCAAAAGGATTAAGGGTGATTGGAGACGCCAGGACGATATTTCTCAGCTTCTTTATAATTTTGATTGCAATTATTCCAAGCGCACTGCTCATGCAGTTGACCCGCACATCTTGGAGATGGCAAAAAACATCGATATAATCTCCATTATCGAAGGCTAAAGGTCTCATTCGTCTGTTTTGAAATGTAGGTAACAAAATAATGATGTACCTAAGTACTTCGATATTATTTTACGAATAGTAATACGATTACGTCGGTGCTCTGCGCATTGATATGCAAATGCCAAATACGCAACTATCAATTCGATTGATATAGTGACTACTGGGTTTATACGTTTTATTGTACTTCGTCGTTGCACGAAATTAGCTTCATTGGTCGGGTCATCGACCTCAGAATTATGCACCCACTATCGTTAATCTGGTTATTCATGACTGCAAAGTACATTATATTGTCCTCTAGCATCGCCAAGAACGTAAGTATCGAGTTAATTTATATTTACGAAAACGATTTTCCTGTTAGACAACTTTTTGACGTTATTCTATCGCTTTGCGGTTTTTTGTTCACGCCTACATCTTTCACGATTGTCGCGATAATTACCTACTTCTTGCTGTCAACCATTTACAGTGAAATCTTTCGTGTCATTGTTTTCATTAGCAGATAATGTTAAGTGGTTATTTAATTTCGTTATTATGCTCAATGACTTACAGTAGTCAGCTACTGTAAGTAAAAGTCATAAGGAACGGAAACATACTACTATTAGTAAAGTATCAGCCTATAAACTGTCCCACTGCAGGGCAAAGGCCTCCATCATAGAAATAAAGTCATTGCTACTATGATGGGATTAGGCTTAATCACTTGCCAAATGCGGATTGGTGCTTACAAACCCGAGCCACCCGAGCTATGTTAAAAAAATTCTAAACATACTTTTCGCTCGACCCGGGAATCAAACCCAGGACCCCAAGATCACAGCCCGGTACTTAAACCACTAGACCAACAGGGCGTTACAAATTGTCAACATTTTTTCCCATAGTTAAAGACATTTGGTGTTCAATTTCGGTTTTTTGTTTAAAAGCAATTTTTATCAAGACAAGAGTCTTTTAGGCCCGATTTGATCAATCTTCATCCGTGAATAGATCTATGGTATAACGTCACGACGTGTTATGTGACGGACAGCGCTATACCGTAGAGTTAGCTTCGGATTAAGATTAGTCGGATCGAACGCGTACGCGTAAATTGATTCACGCCAAAAGCGGCCACTTTTGGCGTGAATCAATTTTTCGCGTACAAAAACGGACCTAACATTTGTGCATGGTTATTTAATAAATAGTATAAGTATTTGCTAAGAGGTTGTAATGCCAAAATTGTTTGAAATAGATCCGGTTTCATCATCATCATCAGCCCATTTAAGTCCCCACTGCTGGGGCACGGGCCTCCCTCAATCACATGAGGGGTAATTGCCATACTCACCACGCTTGGCAGACGGGTTGGCGAGGGTTTTGATGTATTTACATCAAAACCCTCGCCAACCCGTGTGACATTGTGACATCATGGCTCAATGATCATCAGCACCCAGAGAAGGAAAACTCTGCATTTGCAGAGTTAATGAGTTAGTCTCTGGGTGCTGATGATCATGCCAGCAGCTTTACCTTAGTCGCATTTTACGACACCTCGGTAAGAGTGAGGGTGGCCTATTCCACTCTGCCGGGACCACACGGCGATCCGGTTTGGTGGCTAAAAATTAATATCGATTGGCGTCGCTAGTGTGCCCTACCTGTCACCTTAAAGGTATCTAATATCATTTGATACTATGCCCATTATTCAGATAAACACTTTGTATTGATCTGTAACCTTAAAAGGCCCCCGTGTAGTGATACATATAGTATGAGGGAAAACCTCGACCGTCGGATACAGTATGAATTTTAATACGGCACCTGTTGTTGTGTAAGTGTCACAGAATCAAAGCAGATTTATTCTGATGAATGGCCATTGTCAATAAAATATATGGGGATACGTCTTTCAAGGCAAAACGCAAGCAAAGGAAAACAAAAAGCGAAAGGACAGACGAATGTACAAACAAACGAATGTTTTTATCCGTCAGTCTTTGATGTAATCTCGATTTCCAAGAGTTAATTACGTGAAACGAGACGGAAACATCTGCGTTCAAAACATTTTAAGCGAGTGTCTAGAATTCTTATATAAATTCCGGAAGGAGGATGCGAACGCCGGCGGTTGGCAGAACGTCAACTGGCTGTCAGAGTGTCAGCGTGGCGAAGTCTTTGCCTCGGAACGAAATAATATATTCCTACTGACCTAGTAAAATATGGCGCCCAACACACAGTCATTTATTGGTGAAATTAGACATGTTATTTTTATCTACAAAACATTAATTCAATTCAATTTAAATTCAATTCAAAATATCTTTATTTGCATAGGCTTGTATACATACAGCACTTTCAAATCGTCATACATTAGAAATTATAACTATTTATTTGTTAGTATAATATACATGCCTCGCCAACCCGTCTGCCAAGCGTGGTGAGTATGGCAATTACCCCTCATGTGATTGAGGGAGGCCCGTGCCCCAGCAGTGGGGACTTAAATGGGCTGATGATGATGATGATGATAATATACATGTTAATTAAACATATACAATAAACTAAGAAATGAATAAACATATTTAATGTGATTCTACCACCGGAATCGAAAAGTTGATTCTGACGAGAAGATCCGGCAAGAAACTCGCCAGTCACTCTTTTTGATCGCCAATAATTTTAATATAATTGCCTTTGTACTACCCTATTCATTTTTATAATCTATATACAACCTGTGCGGATAAAGAATGGGATCAGAAATGGCGGCGCATCTATGCACTTCTCGCTCGCACACTATTTGCGTCTATACTCGCACTCGTGGGGTGCGAGTATAGACCCATTCTTTATCCGCACAGGTTGTACTTGTTAAATTTGAATGTCTATATATATTTGGAAATAAATACAGAGATATTCATTATTGCACAAAACACAACAGAGATATACACAATTTGCAACAGATGGACAGTGCAATAGACTGTCTTAACGCTTGTAACAATTTATTCCAGTTAACCGTTGGGTAGAGGACAATTTAGCTTTTATCGTGAAGATCGAGCAGAGAAGTAAATGGTTATTTATTTTTTTTAAACACGAAGCTTTGTAGACACTGTTGTAGGTAATGTCCTCTCAATTGTAGATTTGGGGTTTTACTTAAACTTTCAATAACCTTTGTTAACTAAAAACGGTTTTATAGAGCAGTTTGACGTTCGAAACAAAACAAAGTTTTCGAAAAAAGAATGGATACTGCGGATAAATTATAACACCGTTTTCTTTAAGGTGACGGATAGGGCACACTAGCGACGGCAATCCATAGATAGAGAGATAGATATACTTTATTGCACAAAATACACAACTTAAGTACTAGGCATTACAGAAATTTTGTATTAAATTTCGGCGGTCTTATCGCTGAAAGCGATTTCTACCAGACAACCTTCGGCATTTGATGATAGAGAATGGGCAGGGGGTGCAATATTCAATAAGGAAAAAAAAAGAAACTGTAAATGTTAAAATGTTACTTATAACCCTAATACATAAATAAAATGCAATATTATTAACTAATAAATAAGTTATGCTCAAATACATACACATAATATTGTGAGATTGATATCAGAAAAAGACAAAAATAATAATAATATGATTAGATTTAGATTTTTAGCTACTAATCCGGATCTATTTTAAACCATTTCGGGGTTACAACCTCTCGGCAAACACTTATACTATTTATTAAATAACCATGCACAAATGTTGGGTCCGTTTTTGTACGCGAAAAATTTATTCACGCCAAAAATGGCCGCTTTTGGCATGAATAAATTTTTCGCGTACGCGTTGGACCCAACATTTGTGCATGGTTATTTAATAAATAGTATAAGAGTTTGCCGAGAGGTTGTAACCCCGAAATGGTTTAAAATAGATCCGGTTTAATAGCTAAAAATTGAAATCGATTGGCGTCGCTAGTGTGCCCTACCCGTCACCTTAACAAAGGTTTATGAAACATTTATGAATAAGACCCTTATTGAAAGGACTTTTTTTTATATGAGAGGTGGCAGACGAGCAGACGGATCACCTGATGGTAAGCAATTCCGCCGCCCATGGACCACCCGCAACACCAGTGGATTCACAAGTGCGCTGCCAACCTTTTCCCTTTCCCCCCCCAATGAGCCTCCGGTAACCTCATTCACACGGCGAAACACAGCGCAGGCGCTGCTTCACGCCGGTCTTCTGTAAGGCAGTGGTATCACTCCGGTTGAGCCGGCCCATTCATGCCTAAGCGTGGCTCTCCCATATTTCATTTGATTTTAAGGTTTTAATTGACTTTAAGGTTATTTGCTAAATTGCAGTAAGTATGAGCTACGGTCTTCCAGTTTTAGATATCCCGATGAATAATATAAACAACAAAATCGATTTTACATATTTTGCTGGAATACTTATATATTACCGTTAAACATTATTCCCACGTCAATGATACGAAGAAACTTCTGTTGTAAGCATTAAAACTCCCAATGGAAGCCGGGACAGCTTTTATTGCCAAAATCTACGTCACGCGATCTTACCCACATTGCAAATCCGACTTTAAATCAATAATGCAAAGGGTCAAAATAATTTAACGATCTGGGTTCGCCCCATACGGTTGGCAAATTTATTCCATCAGTTTACGAGGGTGCTGGAATGTTAATTTTGGACTTTATTGCGGTTGGATAAGACGTACAATGGCAGGGTTCGGTCGAATGGTGAAGTCATCGTCTAATTGATCGCTGTTCGTGTCACACACATATGGGCGGTCAAGGGCGACTTGCCGGTTGACCAAAGTTTACTTAATTGGGAGAGCTACAAACTTGGACACGTGGGAAATGCTTTAAAAACCTAAAATGTTTTGATTTATACAATCTTTAATTTAAAAAAAGTATTTTTAGTGCTGTTTTCATCGACGTAAATATGGAAGCTGGGGTATTCAGTTATATAAAAAAAAAAAATATAAAAAAAATATATAAAAATAAATAAATAGGGTATAAAGTTATCATTCATTCATTCATTTTATTCGGTTCCAATATCCCCCTAGCTTACCCATACTAAGACAATCAATGCATTTTGCCTCGCCGCTCGCCGATGAAGGATAACATTAACAATCATCATCATCATCATCAGCCCATTTAAGGCCCCACTGCTGGGGCACGGGCCGCCCTCAATCACATGAGGGGTAATTGCCATACTCACCACGCTTGGAAGACGGGTTGGCGAGGGTTTTGATGTAAATGCAGAGTTTTCCTTCTCTGGGTGCTGATGATCATGCCAGCAGCTTTACCTTAGTCGCCTTTTACCACACCTCGGTAAGAGTGAGGGTGGCCTATTCTACTCTGCCGGGACCACACGGCTTAACAATACCGAAATATTATATTGTTAAGAAATATTAATAATACGGTGCTGGGCGCCACAGCATACGAGCCATCGGTGGCGAGGGTTTAGGTGGGCGGCCCTCTGCCGGGGGACCCGCGCTTAGCGGGAATCCCGAACAAAGTGAGCTCACCCTCACAAATAGTCCGGATAGTTTCACAGCTACTCCAACCTTGGCTGTTTCGCAGGAGGCACCAGCCACGAATCCTGCGACCACCAAGGCTGGTAAACCCAGAGTCCGCATGAGGTGGGGAGATGAAATAAATACCTTTATCATGCGTACATATTACTACATTACCAAGTTAGATACAGATCGTACTATGTACTGTAAGAACCTCTACGACCAATTCAGACAAAAGTATCCGGAAATAAATGTTACAGAGCAAAGGGTGGCAGACCAATACAGGGTGATATTAAGAAATAAACTACTATCTGATGATACCTTAAACCGAATAAAGCTTGAAGTCAGGGAGCAACTCAACATCGATGCCGCAGAAGACATGAGGCTACAGACTTCACATCATAGTCAACCAACTCTACTAACGCATACGTATAATTCTAGTTCTGAAGAAAACTTGCCTTTGAGCTCACTTCGACTTACCATCACCACTACAAATGAATCGCCTGAATTACTCACACCATTCGATCATACAACCCAAACATCCTCGACATCCCACATACCAACATTATCTATCCCAAGAGTAAACACCTCCGAACCTCAGTCAGATTTATTTATTCAAGAATTAACGGAACAATTACAAACAGCACTCACTGAATACACAGGAACTGACCCTTCTACACGACCTAGGCTACCGCGACTGAGAGAAGATAAAAAACTACACCAAATAATTAGCATCTTCAACAACAATATTTTAGGACAAGTAGTTACAGATAAATCAGATATCACATACATACATACATTAATATACTGCAGCGCATTAGTTATTTGCAAACAGTTAGGACACAAAATCGAACCACAGGCAAAACCGAATAACAATAAGAATCAAAAGTGCAAAAAACCTGCCTGGCAAATTAGAATTGAAAAAGATATAGAAAAATTAAGAAAGGATATTGGTAGGGTAACGCAATATATCTCAAATAACAATAGATCAGAAAAACTTACTAGGAAAGTAGAAGAAATATTCAAAAAGAATCAAATTCATTCCACACATGAAAAATGCAACAGAAGACCGGAAGAATATCTAGACACATTGAAACAAAAATTGTCATTAAAGACACAGCGGCTAAGGAGATATAAAAAAGCACTGCAGCGTAAGGAAGACAACACGCTGTTCCTGAAGAATGAGAAATTGTTTTACAGAAACCTAGGAAAACCCGAATGTATAAACCAAAGCGAAATAAAGGAAAGAATCACACCAACAGCTGAGGCTCTTGAAGACTACTGGACCAATATTTGGAAAAAACATGCAGATTATAATCATCAGGCAACATGGATAAAGGAAGAGGAAATTAAATGGGAACATATTAATGAGATGGAGTTTACTGAAATAAGCAGAGAAGATGTAGAAAAGGTTACACGGAAAATGAAAAACTGGAAAGCAGCGGGGATTGATGGAGTTCATAATTTTTGGTTGAAAAAGTTATTCATATTACATGACAGGCTCAGCACTGCTATTTCTGAAGTCATAAAAGGTGAAGTCGAATTACCAAAATTCCTTACTAAAGGGGTAACATTTATGATACCAAAATGTGAAAATTCTACAGATCCCTCTAAATACCGTCCAATCACTTGTCTACCTACACTTTATAAATTAATCACTGCATGCATCGCCAATAAACTGAATTTACACTTAGAAGCCAATCAAGTTCTTGCTGAAGAACAAAAGGGATGCCGGCGAAACCATATGGGATGTAAGGAGCAGCTAATAATTGACTCTACCATTCTACAGCATGCACATAAACGGAGTAAAAATATTAATATAACCTATATTGATTACCAGAAGGCCTTCGATAGTCTCCCTCATTCATGGCTTATACGCGTATTACAACTTTATAAAGTAAATCCCACATTAATAACTTTCTTGGAGAATGCCATGGTTGATTGGAGAACAACATTGCTACTGACTTGTGACTCCGATACCATCAGCACAGATGAAATCCCAATCGAGAATGGCATTTTCCAGGGAGATTCACTCAGTCCTATATGGTTTTGCTTGGCCTTAAACCCTCTATCTCATTTACTTAATGAATCAGATAGTGGGTACAAATTATCTAGCAGCACATGCATCAGTCATCTCATGTATATGGATGACATAAAATTATTTGCGTCAAAAGAAAAAGAAATGAAAGAATTAATTAAAATTACAAAACATTTTAGTACAGACATAAATATGACGTTTGGATTAGATAAATGCAGAACACTCAGGATTTATAAGGGGAAAGTTAACGGGACAAACACAGAAGAAAATGAAGAGTTTAATTTTAGGCTAATGGAACCAACTGATACTTACAAATATCTTGGTGTACAACAAGCAAAAAGGATACGGCACATTCAGATAAAAAAGAAGTTAACTCAAGAATATTTCAGAAGGGTAAATCTTATATGCAAGAAACAACTTTATTCCAAAAACCTTTTTAAAGCCATAAATACATACGCTGTGCCTATTCTCACATACTCATTTGGTGTTATAAAATGGACAAAAACAGATATAAATAAACTAGAAAGAACCACTAGAACTACATTAACCAAACATAACTACTTACATCCTAAATCAGCAATAGAGAGAGCAACTGTAAAGAGAGAAAAAGGGGGCCGGGGTTTGATTGATCTCAAGCTTATGTTGATGGAGCAAATAAAACATTTCAGAAGTTTTTTCTATGCCAAATCCTCCACCAGCAATATACACTCCACCGTGGTGGAAGTAGATGATAACTACACACCACTGAATTTGAAAAACAAAGACAAACAGTTTATTAGCAGAGAAGAGCATGAAATCCAAAAAGCAGCAGCATGGCGAAGAAAAGAATTACACGGAAGACATTACCACGATCTTGCACAACCACATGTAGATTCAATAGCTAGTAATAAATTTTTAAAATTAGGTTCCCTCTTCCCAGAAACAGAAGGTTTTATAATTGCTATCCAAGATCAAATAATAAACACAAGAAATTACAAAAAATACATACTCAAAGACCGTACTCTGATAACAGACAAGTGTAGAAAATGCAATAGACAATCTGAAACAATTCAACATATAACTAGTGCTTGCCCTAATCTTACCCAAACAGACTATACTCACCGCCACAACCAAGTATGCAATATTATACACCAAAAATTAGCTTTTAAACATAAACTCACCTCTGGGAAACCCATCCCATACTACCAATACACTCCGAAACCAGTGCTCGAGAGCATCAGTTACAAGATGTACTACGACAGAGCAATATTGACAGACAGAACTATACACAACAATAGACCTGATATAACTTTGATTGACAAACAGAAAAAGACAGTTTATTTAATAGATGTTGCAGTGCCAAATACGCATAATTTACATAAAACAATTACAGAGAAAATACAGAAATATACAGAATTAAAAGAGGAGATAATTAAAATCTGGAATATGAATAAAGTTTACATCTTGCCGTTGGTGTTGTCTAGCACTGGTGTAATTCCAAAACACCTTTTGACTGCCTTACGAATGCTCGATGTACCCGAAAATATATACATGACAATGCAAAAGGCCGCTATCCTGAACACGTGTCGTATTGTTCGTAAGTTCCTGCAGGACGATGCAAATCATATGAACCCAATAACAGAAGCTGCGGCTCACTTGGCCTAGGTCCGTGAGTCCAGTATGAACACCAAAATGTTTTAAACAACCATTTTGAGAAAAAAAAATGTTTACAAAAATAATAATAATTCTCACAACATCTCATGCGTTGACCTGATTCCGTACTAAGTAGCTTAAGCACTTGTGTTACAGATATCAGACAACAGAGGAACACAAATATATACTTAAATACATATATTATATTGAAGTATTATATTTTTTGTAAACTTACACAGTTTTTTCTATTTCTATTTAAACTATGAATCTAAATAACGTCGAAAACAAGAAGTAGTAGTTGTTAGCTTTATTTACTACGGACCTAAATATTTTCATGAAATAAATAAAACCGGCCAAGTGCGAGTCGGGCTCGCGCACAAAGGGTTCCGTAGCAGCAAAGTCCAAAATTACAGTTAAATCAACCTATCTCAAAAACTATAAGAGATACTTTGATCAAACCAAAAATGGTTGAAAGAGTTAATTAGCATGCATCACCTCTATTTTTTTTAGAATTTTATACCCCGTAGTTATAAAAATAGAGGGGGGGGGGACATACTTTTTACGACTTTGAGAGCTGATATCTCAAAAACCGTTCACTTTAAGAAAAATGTTTTTTAGAAAACTTTATATCATTTTAAAAGACCTTTCCATTGATACCCCACACGGGTATGTACATCGAAAAAAAAAATTTCATCCCTCAGTTACATGTATGGGGGGCCCCACCCCCAATTCTTTTTTTTACTATTTAGTGTCATATTTTTGTAGCGGTTCATACAACACATATTCCCATCAAATTTCATCACTGTAGTACTTATAGTTTCCGAGTAAATCGGCTGTGACAGACGGACAGACGGACAGACGGACATGACGAAACTATAAGGGTTCCGTTTTTGCCATTTTGGCTACGGAACCCTAAAAAAGGAGCCTTGAAGTATTTACAAATTGTTTCAAGTAATTCTGTATTTTGTCTCGTAAAAAATGATAGCTCATTAATTTCAGAAGACCTGGCGAGTACTTCACATGCTCGAATCATGAAATCACCAACGAGAAATGTCATATAAATAAAAAAAACGGATTCGATTTTTTTAAGCCATGATGTCACAACTCGCGCTGTGATATTTTGAATCCTATCTCGCGAAGCATAGTGATTAAAGTAGTTCGATTCGTATTTATGAGTAGGCTTATTCCTATTCCTATGTCATCAACTTGCGTAATGGTGACGAATAGTATTAACGTTTGCTGTGGACCGTTGGGCGAAGCTTAAATAAGATTTAGGGACAGTAAAACAGCAGCGGCGAACAATAAAACTATGTTTTTTTTCTGCAACCTTGAGGTGTGCATTCAGTTTAGAGTCGCCCAAAAGCAAGACCAAAACGAGACTACCAGTCTTGACTATGTTTTGTTTTTTATCAGTATAATACCCAGGGTTGTATTGCGCACTCCTTCGCATAAAAAAGTCTTGCATCAATTGGCTAATTGGCTCCTTGCAGACTCAATTTTGTTCTAACTCAAGTCTTACAGATTCAGGTGTAGGTTCACCTTGCGCATTAATCTTCTTCTATCCTTCAGGTGCATCGCTCAATCTCTCCGTTTTTCACTATTTTGTGCAGTTCCACTAATCCTATTCTGCCTGCCCGCATTTACGATGTCTGTTTTCCAAATTCCTGAAAAGCTTATGAATTTTATACCTCTCCGATTCAATTTAGTTCTTCCCCAAAATGTGTACTGCCAGTGCATTTCTTGGTTTTAATACCACTTCAATTAACCTGGATATTGATAATTCAAGATGCAAGACCAAGATAAAGTTTGAACAACACTAGTTCCAGTGGTTTGTTCTTACGAAAATGTTATATCTGCTATTTCTGGTTAATTACAAAGATACAGTCTAGGTGCAGACGCGGAAACCGTGACCAACTAATCTGAGAGAATATTTAATTTAGTTGAAGCAAACGCACGGACAAGTTACTCTGTGGTACGGCTGCCAAAATGGAAACAGAAAAGTATCTTTATTCAAGTTAGATCCATACAGAACACTTGTGAATTTCAAAACAACTCAATAAAAGACACCAGTAACTCAGTAGTTACCTACTCTATACACGTAGGGTTTATTTGATTCTCACCTTTGTTGGTCATGAAGGTAAGCATCAGATGAAAAAATATGACGGATTGTACAAGTAGTAGGTAACCCATCGTTCAGCTACAAAATAAAAACTGAGGGGCTATGGTTCAGCTGTCTATAGCTCTTTTGTGGGCACAGATGTTGTGATGCCCGTCGAATGATTTTAAATTTGTGACTCCACTGGTGTCGCGGGTGACCATGGGCGGCGGCAATCGCTTACCACCTGTCTACGCGTCTGCTCGTTTGCCACCTATCACATTGAACGTGTGAGAGCCACGCTTCGGCATGAATAGACCGGCTCGATCATAGTGCTTCCACGGCCTCACACTGGCGTGAAGCAGCACTGTGGTGTTTTGCGCTGCGTGAGTGAGGGTACCGGAGGTCCAATCCGTGGGAAAGGGAGTTGAAAGGTTCGCAGCGCCCTTGTGACTCTACTAGTGTCGCGGGAGACACTCACGCAGCGAAATGCACAGTGTTGCTTCACGCCGGTTTTCATTGAGGCCATCCCGGTATCAATCCGGTCAAGTCGGCCCTTTCATGCCGAAGCGTGGCTCTCCCACAGTCGACTAGCTACTTCTAACTCACTCGTGCGAGTTCTCGTAAATGACGTCGAGTTCAATTCAAAGTCAAATAGTTCGAGTTAGCTAACTCACACTATGTAAACCAATCTAATTACTTTATATAATTTATTTATCGAGTCATTCTTCATAACGCAGGTACCTACTGCCTTTTGGTTGCTTAGCAACACCCTCTGAACACAGAATCTTTATTCATGTGCTCTGAGTTCGTTTCTAATCATGGCTCCTGCCAGCTCAAAATAAAATAACGAACGCTCTGGTTCATATGTGACCACGGCTGTTGCAACATAGTCGAAACGTTAAGCCATAGGTGTATGTAGGTAGATGACGTACACTGCACTACACACTGCAATAATGCAACGCGTTCAGTCCTGGCTCAATTTACTCAATGCACAGACTGAACACGGATTAATATAACTATCCTTCCTACTCATCAATCATTCAATCATCATCAATAAATAAATCTTTATTGAAATCAGTAACATTATTTTCAATTCCATTCATTTATTAGAATAAGTAATACATACAGGTCTTGAAATTAAATGTGTTCCACTATATTAGGCGTAGTAAGGGCATGCAAATTTTAAAGTGATTTGACTGACCGGATGGCGCAATTGGTAGTGACCCTGCCTCTTACGCCAAAGGTCGTGGGTCCGATCCCCACCCTGGACAAACATTCGTGCGATGAATATTTGTGTTTGTTCGGTGTTTGGGTGTAATATATGTATTTAAGTATATATTTGTGTTCCTCTGTTGTCTGATATCTGTAACACAAGTGCTTAAGCTACTTAGTACTGAATCAGGTCAACGAATGAGATGTAGAGAGAATTATTATTATGTTTAAAATATATAAATATATTCTCCCATTTTGGGGTACGCTAACAAAATTGCGGGCAAATACAAATTATTTAATTAATTCATTAATACATGCAATTATATTAATTCAAAAGTTACAAAACAGAACAAGCACAATTATTATTTTTTAATTCCTTTTTTTATGTTATTTTTTAATTAACGTCAATGCAGATGTCAGTATGATAATTATTTTAAATATATCATTACATTACACTAGCGACGCCCATCGATTTCAATTTTTAGCTACTAAACCGGATCTAAACAATTTCGGGGTTACACATTGGTCTTCTAGAACAGCCAATCTATAATATTCGTTTTCTAAATTAAATTGACCCGATCGAAAATCAAACTTGAGACCTTCCACGCCTTATCTTACCGCCATTTGTTTTACCTACTATTACAAATTATACGGAAATAGAATGACTGATTAACTCTGCCAGTGAATAGGTACCCGTCGATGAATTTCGGTTTGATCGCTGATGTCATCGTCATTTCCTGCGCGGAAACTGCTATACTTATTTACAATGCTGCGCAGGACGCAATATTTCACTCATGAGAGTACAGGTTTTTAGGAGCACCCATATTGTACCTACCCTACCCATCCCATATTACGGTATTATTTAAAGTTAGTGTACACACATACAATCATATTGATCTTTATCGTTTTTTGAACCATGTAGTTACAGTCGCCTAATAAAAATTTGTCCAATTTAGTACTTCGTCATGGTACTCGTAGCTAACTACCTATGCATTGTAAGTATTGATCAAGAAACTAAATGAATGAATGAATGAATGAATATTTATTTGCTCATAATTACAAGTTCTCATGTCTAACAATGTGTCATGCAAATATTTATCTTAGTTTAAATGGTAGGTAAATATTTAATTAATTACACAATTCAAAGTAGGTATAGCACTATATATTATTACAGAATGTCAATCAATTCAGTATTAAAGTAAAATGTTACAAAGTACCAAGTATTAAAATTTAAATAATAATGTCAAGAAAATATTAAATTACAATGTCAAGTAAATATCAAATAATAAGTTCAAAAATAAAAAAAAACTACATTAAAAATAATAAATTATTATGTCAGACCTCAATATTACATATCAATATCAACAAGTAACTATAAAATATCAATCAATTAAAATCAAAATATTCTTGAATTGAATAAAAACAATTCGTTAAAATAGCATACATGTAATTGTTGTTTAAATCTCGGTACAGGTAGATTTTTAAAGTTGTCTGGCAATTTATTATATATTTTGACCGCCATGCAATAGGAGCTTCTTTTAAAAAGCTCTAATCTAACCATTGGTAATAATATTCTATTTGTAAAGTATAAGTAACATTTATTTGCAGTCAACTGTACGTAGGACGAATAATATTCAGGATTTTAGTCAAATTTTGTGCCTGTTAACTTATTGTCACAGCTTCGTATCATTGAGACCAGTGTTTTTTTTTTGCAATTGTCTACTTAAGGTGACGGGTAGGTCACACTATCGACGTAACAAATCTCGGAGTCAGATCAATATATGTGATGTTGTGAAAATATTCTAAATATAAAATATAATATATACACCCAAATACTGAAGAAACACAAGTTTTTTTCAAGTTTATGTGCGTATTTCTATCATCATTAGCTTGGCGACCCTTTTTCTCTCACGGTGTCCTCACTGGTGTTTTCTCTCACGTAAAACCACGTGAGGAAACCTGCCCGTTTCGGATAATGATAATGATATAGGATATAGGATAGTTTCTCAAACGTGTAACTATGACGACAAGACCGCGATAAGACCGCCGAAATTGTACAGAAAATGTCTGTAATGCTTAGTACTCGTACTTACTTAAGGTTACGGGTAGGGCACACTAGCGACGCCAATCGATTTTAATTTTTAGCTACTAAACCGGATCTATTTTAAACAATTCCGGGGTTACAACCTGTCAGTGAACACTAATACCATTATTAAATAACAATGCACTAATTTTGGGTCCGTTTTTGTACGCGAAAAATTGATTCACGCCAAAAGCGGCCACTCCAATGGCGGTAATCCAAAATTCGAGTGCAAAAGTAGACCAAACAGTTAACTATAAGTATTAAATAAATAGTATAAGTGTTTGCTGAGAGGTTGTAACCCTGAAATTGTTTAAAATAGATCCGGTTTAGTAGCTAAAAATTAAAATCGGTTGGCGTCGTTAGTGTGCCCTACCCGTCACCTTAATAAAAATCGTATTTAGTTCTCTGATGCAATTATTTTAATGGTAACGAAGTTAAAATTAAACCGAAGCTAACTGAAATGAAATGCATCTGTTTACCTATAGGTAGAAGTACCTAAGTATGAATCCTAGGGCGTAACTTCTGTCGCCGGGTTGCTATTGATTAGGCGCCACGCACAGGCACCCACGCGTACCTGGGCCTAGGCCGACCAGCGCGCCGGTGTTCCGACCTACCCGACCATCCCGACCAGCTGAACACAATCCATCAGCAATTACACGCCGACTCCGTAACATCCTACCTCCCGATCAATAACACCTAAAAATAACTCTTATAAACTGCGAAATATGGCATCAACTCGAGCGGTCACCGTTCCAGACGCGGCAGGGCACGGGGGACGTGTAATCGTTATTCAAACTGGCAGACTACTGTTTCCGAAGCTAGTGCGCATGCGCGCACCACGTCTTTATAGGTCAGGGCCTCCCAGTCTGCACTGGAAGCCGGCATCGGCACAGGACTATACTTAGAACATACGCCATCTTAGACTGAACAAAGTATAGATTTTTTCAAACGAAAAGTACTACCAGGCGGGCGCGATGTGCACACGTTTGCATCGAAATCGGGAAGCCACCGGCAACGAGCGGCCCCGCGAGCGACTCTGCCCTTCCGCGTGCTAAAAACAACGCGCCCGAAACCGGCCCCGAAGTGGGACTTGAAAGATAAACAGTTTCAAACTTCTCACGGCATAAGGAGACGACGTGCCTGCGTCCGCTCGCGGCCACTTAGTTTGTTATACACGCGCTGAATTATGTGATACGACTGTGAATGTGCCTACGTGTCCTGGGAGATGAGTCACGGGATTACAGGTATTTCGGTGGATTCGGATCGATCGTAGTTTTTGTTTAATATATGACTTGTGGTTTTGGCATCGCTCCCTTCATGTGTTTACTTTCGTCGGATCAGAACTCGCGGCGCCGGCCGGCCATGCCTCGAGCGCATTAGCGCATGTCATTCATATTGCGCAACTCCGCGACAGGTCCGCAACATTTTTCGCTTAAACGATGCGGCCGTCCAAGTTCAGCATTAAGTAATTAGCGTGTGAAGCCTCGAGCCAAGGCCGCGACGTCACCGGAGGCATCGCGGTGTGTGCAAAATGTAAACACGCCGGCATATGCACCGAAAAAACTCGCGCGCTCTGATGTCACCGTGCAAACATTAGAGCGTGGAATTTAAAATTAGATGCGTCCAGCGAATCTATCGAGAACGGTTCATTGAGCGACGGGCGGGCGCCGCGAGCGGATCGCCGCGAACGAACGAGCGCGAACCACGAGGTAGGCCGGGCGGCTCCACCAACACACACCGGCGCCGCCGCGACCTTGCCCCGTCACGGGCGCCGCGTCACGACGCGCCGCCGGATTATTTTCGTCGCATTTTGGCAGCTCCGCCTAACGCGTGCGCCCCGAACTTCCACACTCTCATAATACTCGCTGCAAAGTACGTTGTAACATTGTCTTTCTTTTACAGATTGCGACAGACAATAGCGGCGAGGCTCGCGGAGATTGACAAGATTGTTTCTGATTTCGACCGCGTGTCGGAGAAGATAGACGAACTCCGGCAACTGATCGAAGTTTCCATCGCTAAAGTGAGGACTTTCTACGTGTTTGGCGAGGACGAGACTGAAGGCGTACGCGCGCTGACTAAGGAAGTTTCCGATTTGGTGGAGCGCACGAAGAACTTTACCGAAGAGAGCAGGAAGCGATACGGCGGGTCAGCCCCGGCTGACGTAGCCCAGGAGTTGTCAGCTTTAGAATTGTCTTCGGAGGCGTTAGCAGCGGCTATGGAGGAGAAGGAGAGGGAATGGAAGCGTGCGCGCACTACTCGCTCGGAGTACGCAACTGACGTCGAGGACGTGCAGGCGTGGATCAAAGCGGCTGAGCTGACAGCGCGGGACCGCACGTCGCCGCCTGAACCTTACCGAGAGCGACTGGTCGCGACCAGGTCTGAAGTGCCAAACATCGCCGACCGAGTCGAGCGTCTGACGCGCAACGCGCGCGCTATTGTTGAAGGAAGCCGCGACGCCGGGGAGCGCCAGCTGGTGCAGTCCACTGTCACAGCCCTCACCGAACAGTTTGCTGCCGTGTGCAGCGAACTAGAGGCGAGGCAGGCCGCCGTCGAGGATGCCTGCGACGCCGTAGCTAGATTCCTTGCATTATTGGAGAAAGTCCTACTTTGGGTCGAAACACAACGTGCATTCCTTGCGCGGCCACTCCCATTGGCCGACTTGCAGGAGGCGCAACAGAAACAGACTGAATATGGGGTAAGGTCCCGTATCATAGTGAGTCATGTTTTCTTGTTGAGAAAATTCTAATAGTATTTCTATTTTACAGAACGCGCTCAAGAGTTGCAAGCAGCAAGCCAAAAACTTAGCTGATATGGCCAAAGAGATAGAGGCAATCGAACGCGTCACGAGTCCAGGGGATCTTCCTTCCAGACTCGAGTCTGCGGAGAATGCCACAGTCGATGTAGAGAAGAGGCTCGCGAAAACTGTCAGTATCATCCTGCTTTTATGGAAATTCGCCGGCGAGCTCGAGTTGACATAACAATTTTTGTCTTTTCGCAGAATGGTTTGCTACAGGAGCTTGCGGAGGAGTGGGAGAGGTGCGAGAAGAAGTTGAAGGATGTCGGGCACTGGCTCGAGGCAACTGCGCGGACGCTTGAGACGCCCCAAAATGCGAAAAAGCCACTACGCGATCGTCTGGCGCTTCGAGAGAAACTCATAAACGACATCTCCACGCAAAAGACGAAGATCTCGTATGCTGTTGAAAAACTGAACGTGAGTTTACGTTCTGATCTACTTACAGCAGAATTGGAAATGAAGAGGAATCTTCTAAGGGAAGTGGTAGAAGTGGATAGGTTGTAACTTGATGTGTTTTTAGGTGCACTTCGGGCCGGACGGGGTCGCAGCCGGGTCGCGAGGGCCGGAGGGCGTGGAGGCGAACGCGCGATCGCTGGTGACGGCGCTGGACGCGCTGGATGCGCAGACGACCGCGCAGGCGCAGGCGCTGGGGGCGGCCTTGGCGCAGGTGGAGGCGTACTGCGCGGACGTGGGCCGCCTGCGCGCGCAGCTGCTGCAGGCCGAGCAGCAGCTGCGCCACGCTGCGCAGCCGCACTACAGCCCGCGCGAACCTGAACGCGCGCAGCGACACCAACAGGTAAGCTCCCTCTTCTGACGCCGTCACTCGCACCGACACAAGTAGGTGGCTAGCGAGCGTTCTAGTTTTGTTTATTACCGACTAGGATCACTGTACATTAGCCACACGCCGCGCACACGTTCTCTTTATTTATTTCGTTATTCTTTTTGTTCTCCCCTTCCTTTCACCCCGATGCCACTAACACTTCGACCGTATCCTCTGTCAGGAGTGTCGAGAGAGAGTTAAGTCGCTCCAAAGTAAGATTCAGGCGCGCAACGAGCGCATCAAACTACTAGTTCAACGCGGAAGTCCGGACTCAGATCCGCTCCGGGACGCGTAGCTCCGCGATTAGTCTCTATTCCTATATTTAATTTGTAATTTTTTAATGATAATGTTGTCGTATTTGATGTATCGATTAAACGTATTCGACGCACCGCAGTCACCGTCGTTTCCTTTCTTCATCCCGCTTCATCGCCCCTCGTCATTGACTAGCCAATAACCCCATTGTAAATTATGTATGTCCGTACTTGCGTATCAGGAGGTCGCCCGGCGAATCGAAGAGCTGACTCGGGCTATCTACGAGCTGGACCCCTACTTCGTGATGCCGGCGGGCGCTAGCGAGGCGGCGGACGAGCCGGTGGCCACTCTGAGCATGCTCGTGTCTAGCGGCGACAGCGCGCGGGCCGCCCGCCGCGCGCGCTCGCCGCAGCGCCGCGCCCGCGCCCGCAGCCCCGCCTGGCTGTCCGCCGGGACCACCTACGCCGAGATAGTCAAAGGCTACGGCTCGAGATCGAGCTCGATCGGATCTAGACAGCCCAGCGCTCAGAGACTGCCGAGCGCGCAGAGAGCTCCCGAACCAGACAAACCCGAAACAGATTGGAATCTACTAATGGCTGTGGACGCTCGCCCGAGTGAGAATGTTAGTAGTGTGATCGTGCAGTGCGAACCGCCGGACGACGGCGGGGGATACAGTGAGACACGCGAGTGCGATGTCAGTGAAAGTGAAACGTGTAGGGACGACATAGATCCGTTTGGAGACGACTTCTCCCGTGTTACTCCCGTTAGTCGTGAAGTGCACGAATATTACATGGAGACGCCTTATGTTGAGGTATCGTCTGAAATTCAAACATCAGCTCCCCTTGGATTTAGAGACGGTTCAAAGTGTAGGACACTCACCGACACGGATAATAGAACTAAGTGTTCCCGACCGGGAGCAGCGAGCTTCTAGCCCCGGAGCTAAATATCGCTCACAGGATTTGTCTTACGCTGAAATATTAGCACTAGGCTTGCGAAAGCAGTCCAAAAACCATAGTGTTATGTCACTACCAAAGCCACAAATTGCTGAAGTTGAGTTGGTCAAAGAAATTATTGTAGAATGTGTAGAAAAGTTGCCACCTCCACAAAAGGCACCTGAGCCTAAATTTGAGCGTGTAGAAATTATAAGAACAAAAACGGAAAGACCAGAGAAGCCTTTCCAACGAAGTCGTTCTAAAGACATGCCACGCCAGCGACGTGCCCCTGAAAAAAGATCTACAAAAGCGCATGACGTGCAGATTATGAAGAAAAAAAAGACATCAAAAAAAGTTATCGAAGTTCAAGATTTTGATGAAATTCCAGAATCTGAGCAGTTAATAGAAATTACTACTGAACCTTTATTACCTGTCAAAGATCAAGCAAAAGAACCTACAGATACAGTGAATAAGGAGGTCACAAAGAAAATACAGCATAGTGCTACTGTTGTTGAAACTATTACAGAAATAACATTTGACGATGTAAAATCGGATACTCTGGCAATCGACGAGCAAAAGAAATCTAAAAAGAAGAATAAGTCTAAAAAGAATAAAATAACTGAAGATGAAATACAAAAAGCGCTTAAAGAAATAGAGGAATCAGATAAAAATAAGAAGAAAAAAAGCAAAGAATCTCGTGACAAGAGCAGAGATCCTTTGTCAACAATTTCGGATAAAAAAGACGAAAAAGTCGTTGAGAATCCAACAATGCCTGAATTAGAGCAACCAGTAAAAGAGAGTACAAAAAAGAAAAAGAAGGGTAAAAAGGAATCACAAGCTCTTGAGAAAACGCAAGACTCTACTGAAGAAATCATTGAACAATCGGAAGAGGGTACAACTACATTTGTTAAAGAGGAAAGTAGTGAACGCGTTCTGATAGTAGAACAACAAAGCCAAGTTCAAATATCAACCTTCACTAGCACTAGTGTGGAAAGCGTAACAGGGAGTGTTAAAACGGATACAATTTCCGTTCCTGAAAAAGAAGCTATTACTGATGAAGCTTTCTTTAATAGAATCAACATTATTGTCAAAGACAGAAAAACAATCAATAGCTTCTTCTGAACATCAACAAGATCACTCAACCGCTTCCACACTCAAAAAGAAAAAGAAGAACAAAGACAAACTAAAACCTTGCGATCTAAAAAAATCAGAACCCGAACAAATTATTGACCATGCACACGAAAAACCAGCTGCAGCTGAAGAAATACTATCTGATTTCAATAAGACGGATGGAAGTGAAATTGTAGAAATACAAGAAACGAAGAAAACTCAACTTTTATCCCCCATAGAGTTATCTGCGAGCTGTTTAGCTAATATTGAAACATATGCAATATCTAAACAACAAGATATGACTGATCAAGAATGTTCTACTATTGAGACAGAAGTGGCGTCGAAGCAAGATGTATATCCAATTATCCCAACTGAACATAAGCAACAGGATCAATCCACATCTTCTTTACTGAAAAAGAAAAAGAAAATCAAAGACAAACAGAAACCATTTGATGCTGAAAAATCAGAACCAGAAAAAGTGGTCGAAGATGCTAATAAAAAATTTGAAGCTGATGAACTTAAGCAAAAGAAAAAGAAGAAAAGCAAGAAGTCTGAAAAAATTCAAGAACACGTCTTATTTGAAACCACAGATGTAGTTGATATTCCACTAGTAGAGGATGTAAAGGTTATTGACCCAATAGTGAAAGAAATTCCTAATGTTGTTGAACAAGTAGAAGAATTTAAACTAGTACCGGAAAAAAAAGAAATTGAAGAACCAATATTGGAACCTAAAGTGACCAAGGAAGCGGTTTTAGGAATTGAAGAATTGCAAGAAGAACCTCTTGAAGAAATCAAAGTTCATAAAAAGAAAAAGTCTAAGAAGCAAAAAGTGCCAGACGATGAAGTAGAGAGAGCTCTTAGAGAAATAGAACAATCTCAATCTTCTAAGAAGAAACCAAAAGAAAAACATTCAAAACTCACAAAGGAACAAAAACAAAAGGTACCAAAACAAGAACACAGTAAGTCTAAAATAGCAGCACTAGACAAGCCTATAATTGAGACTCAAACTGTTGACAAAACTCTGTTTGAGACAGTTCTCACGCAGACATTGTCTGAGACCATAACGGTCGATAAAGATGTGAACTTTGAGGATGAGAATGTATCAGTGAGTGAAACCATCTCTGGTACTGATACTCCGCCCAAACAAGTAACATTAGATTGGAATGCACTGATTGCCGAGGAAGAAGAAAGCCTTACAGAACCAATTATGGAAACCAAGAAACAAAGCACATCTAGTTTTACATCAGAAGCTGAAAATGAACGAATAAGCCAGCGGATTGCCACAGAAGTAACTATACTTCAAGAAACGAACGCTGCAGAGTTAGATAATAGTCAAATCAAAGAAACAGCTGATGCCTGCAAAGTTACAAATACTTCTGAAGTAACTAAAAGTGACAAATCAAATAAAAATACAAAACATTGTGACTCAAAACAAGAAGCCTCATCCACAATGTCTAGTCCTTCTAGTGAACAGAATAATAATGATAAGTTCTTTACATCTGAAGACGTAAAACGCGGATCAATCAATATTGTAGAAGAAATCACTCGTTATGAAACAATACCAAAAGATATTGAGACACGTACTATATATCTTATTACTCACGAAGAGAAGAAATTGCCACCAATCAGAACAGTAAAAGTATTTAGCAGTAAAAGCAATTCATTAGAAGAGTCACCTCCAGTCGATGAAAGTGTGACAAACGTCTATGAAGAATTTTCTGCGGACAAAACAACTGATGAAAAACGTTCTGTAGCAAAAATCGACATTACACATAAAGAAAGAACTGATAATATCTTATCAGAAAAGATTACTGAAGAAACAACCGGATCGATTGTAGTAACGGGAGAGGTGGAAACTAAAAGGACATCACATGAATATAGCGTTGAAGATCTAAAACCTATTCAAGACGTTATTGTTACTACAGAAGCCTCGGGGATTTCTAATGTATTAGAAGATAGTCGGGCTATAAATGCACAACAGCTTTCTGACATCGAAACTGGAGATATTTTTGAATCTTCTACAGTAATCCAAGATGCTATTGTAAAAGATCCAGGTTTTAAGCCCAGCTGCAGCCAACAAATGCCTGCTGAAGACGACAATGAAGTAGTTTTAGAAGAAGCAATATTTGGGTCAGTCCAAGAACGTAAGAAACCAAAGAGGAAAAAACAAAATGAAAGTATTATTTCATATCAACCGTTCACCGAAAATATAAAATCAGACTCAGCCAAGGAAAGTCAAATTGACCAAGACGAAAACCAAAAAACTTTTCTGTTACATATTTCTGAAGAGCAAAATGAGATTCCTACACCAAATGAAGAAGTAGCTGATCAATTGGATGACGTCACTGTCGATAAAATAGAAAACACTGAATCTGGAATGATCTTTGAAGACAAAAAAATATTTATTGCCTCAAAAGAAGACGTCATTAGAACAAGCTATCACGAATTACGAGACGCTGAATGTATTTATGGACTTGCGGCTCAAAAAGCAACAACTTTTTCAAAAGAGCCACAAAACGTTTCAGCTATTGAAACGTGTAAGGTAAAATTAGAAGAACGAGTAAAGGAGACCTCTAAAGATGCATCCTGCTGATGCAAGCACCAGCAACGTAGCAGATAAAGAAGGAAGTGAACTTGAGGAGTTCGTTGAAACTATTCCAGACGCAGAAGCTTCAAGATTCAATTACCAACAATTACAAGATGCAGAACTAAGGCTTGCTCTTAAGAAAACTGATGAGCATGTGATTCAAACTGATACAGAAAACGTTTCTGAAGGGGTATCAGATAACCCTCATACAGAATCAACTGAAGTAACTGTAAGCCGCATGCCTGCGTATTGTATGTTTTGGGATAGTAACACTGAAAAATTAGTAATCACTGAACTATCCCATACATCTGACGCAGAAGTTAAAACAAGAAGAGACTTGGAACATAGCCCAGAACCACTGCCTGGTGAAATGTCTCCATCTGAAATTACAGTCAAAGATATACTTTTGCAAGGCGACCAAAGCAGTCTGCCCCCAACACCAAAAACTAAATCAAATGACATACATTCAAAGATTATTAAAAATGAACAGGCTTCAAGACGACTAGTAATTGCAAGTGGGAGCCGTGAAACACAAGATATAATTTTAGACGGAGGCAACCTAGCGCCACTTTTTGCTGGTTCTGTCAACCTTCAAGTTCATGTTCCAGAAGAAAGTGAAAATGTACAACAGCTTGCTCAGAATGATGAAAATATCCAAGAAGCATCTCAAAATGATGAAAATTTACAAGATGCTTCCCGGAACAATGCTGATCGTGAAACAGAAGATGTGGAAAAATTACTTTGTGAAAACGAACCTTCCATTGTAGTAGAAGAAACAGAAAACAAAACTACAGATTATAGTGATGGAAGACTTCATCCCTTATGTTTACCACAGGAGCAAATAGAAAGCTATCAGCAAATAAGCGATGCAGAACAATTGATTGCAACTCTTGCCACAAGTTCACATACTACAGAAAATAATCGTGACTTTAACAATATCCACAACGAACAAACCGTTAAATCTTTAGAAGTTAATCACATTGAAGATACTAGAACCAATGAACTAATAGATGAATCTCATACCATTGTAGAAAATACTACGGAAACGAGAAACTCTAACTTTGAAGTGCCGTCATTCAACTACCACGAGATAAGAGACGCTGAGTACATTTATGCTCGGTCACGAATTTCTGTTAGCGAAGTAGTTACACGTGAAAATTCAAATCATAAGCTACAGGAACAGGAGCCAGTTTCATCACCTACAAAAGATTTAACTCCAGTTCAAGAATCTTCTGTCAAGGAAAATAGCTTTGTAGAAGAAATTTCTGCGCTTGAAACTGAACCAATGATATTCGAACCAATACGGCACAGTTATCATGAAATTCATGATGCAGAGCAAAAATTTGCAACAATGTTAACAGCAAAATCAAATGAAAGCTGCGATAGCAGACTTATCAGAAATAAAAGAAAAAGAGAATACAGTTTCTGAAACTCTTCCTATCCAACTAGTACCAAGTGAAGATACTTTATTGACGGATAAAACACAATTGATTAGCTCTGAAAGTGTCAAGAACATTCAATCAAATCTGACGTCAAAACATCGGAAATCAAAGAAGAAGAACCTAACATAGCCAGTGAACCTAAATTGCCTGTTAGTATTCAAGATTCATTTGAGGTCGATGACCTTAATAACACTCCTATTCCCATAGTATACGGTGAGGAAACCACCAGTAGTAAAGAAACTGAAAATATACAACTATCTGAACCTGAAGAAGTAAAATATTCTCTGCTGTCTGAAATAGAAGTTAACCAGGTTATACAGGAAATTGACATCTCACCTCCGTCAGAAGAATATTCATTATCTCCATTGGTTGATTCCGGGGAAAGATTTGGTGATACAAATACTGCAGACCGTATAAAAAGGCAATGGGAAGAGGAAAATATGACGCCTGAACTTGACCAACTACGTGAATATGCGTTATCAGCTATGGAGAATGCGAAGTTAGACTCATTAACAAGAAAGCATATTATAACATCAAGCGGACTTCAATTTGAACTATTTGACCCACATGAACTAAATATTGAATGTCCAGAAGAACAAAATATTCCGAGGGCGGATGATTTAGTTTCAATTGAAAATATTACAAAAACACTAAAAAATACTGATTCAATCCATCCCGTAGAAAAAGTTATTACTGAGAGTGCATCTGACGAATTCGACCGTAATCCTTGCACTAGCACAACTACTACAACAGGGGAATCATCACAAACATCAATTGTATCCGAAAATGTGGAAATAAGTTCTATTGCTCAGTTAATAAAGATGGAGGTAGCTGAATCACAAGAAATTATCTCGGATGTTACCGACGATCTTACGGTGAAGCCTGACACTATCTCGGCGCAAGTAATTCGATCTGAAATACTACATTCAACAGACGATAAACTTATCTCAGCCAAACCTGATACAACGACTGATACTACTTCAGTTAGCATTAAAAGTACGGAAACACCACTTAAACATTCTGATATTTCTAACAAGATAGAAAATATTGTAGGATGTAATGTTCCCCAAGCCGAAACACCCCCGCGCCCTGAAAAATCTCCTATACATAGTTTGCATGATCTTCTCCCAGAGATTGACTCCATCCCCGAATTCAAACCATCCTATTCGAACACTGTACTGTATTCAAAATTGTCGGCTGATGCACCAGAATTTAGACCGTCTTATATGTATCAAGCTGTACAAAGTACTGCATCTCTGGTACAAGCAACCGAAACCAAATCACAAGGTAATATAATCTCAACGGAAAAACAGGAACAAGAAAACATTGCGGAAAATCTGCCAAACATTCCCCAAACATCTTGTTCTTCTATACTTCAAACGAAGAACGAAAGATCCGAAATTGAAACAGCAGATAAAACTGACGAACGAGTGGTACAAGATTCAGAATTAGAACCTAAAGAAGTAACTACTGAAAAGAGCAAACGCAAAAAGAAGAAAAAGAAAGATGAAAAGAAAGAACCTACATCAACCTTACCTGAAATACCTGCGCCAGCACCGCTAGATGAACCTTCTATTCCAATTTCTGAGCCAATTAATATATGGCAGAAAGCCGCAGAAGATGGTAAATCTTACGCTGAAGTTTTAGCAGAAGGGTTAATTTACGAACAAAAGGAAATAGTTCAATCTAAGTCAGAAACATCTTTTCCCACCGTACAAGAAACTGAAATTTGCCCTGCCGCTGTTTGCGAAGTGGAAGAAATCGTCGTCAGTGATGTTTTATCACAAGATGTAAGCGCGATTGGATCATGGGCTAAAATAGTAGCAGCAAGTCGGCCATCCCCAGAAAGGTCATCAATGGAAGTAGCAAAAAGAACCCGAATATAACGCTCCAATACGACCTCCAGTCATTCTAGTTGATGAATCGGACTCTGAATCGCACAAACCCGAGATATCAATGGATGATGATGGATTTATCACTGTTGATAGACACAGAAGGTCGAGGATCTCGTTCTCGAGATAATCGTTCTAGATCGACTTCAAATATACCTCAGCCAGAGGAAACGCGGGATAGCTCGAAAAACAGATTTGACGCTCTTACTAGTACATTAAAACCTGACTAATTCCGAGTCTGTTCCAAGTAGCCCATCTGAAGATGACAATCAACCTGCTACGAAAGGAAAAGGAAGAAAGAGCAGATCTTCTAAATCTAAAGATAAAGAAATTAAAACAAAAGTTACTGAAATAGTTCCAAGTACATCAGATGAAGACAGATTACCAACAAAGAAGGAGAAAAAGAAGCGGTCTTCTAAGTCCACTGAAAAATTAAATAAAAATGATGAAGAGAAAGATTTTAATACACTTAAAGAAGATGCACAGATTGAGAAGTCAGGCACCCAACAACTTGAAGTAGTAGAAGAAAAAAGGAAAAGCAAAAAGAAAAAGAAGGACAAAAAAGCCCGTTATTGTTCCAACTGAACCTAGTGATTCTTGTTCGCCTGTAGAAATTACATCTTCAGAGCCAGACATCCCAGAACCAAAAATAGAAATAAAAGCACTGGCTAAACCCATTGAATCAACTATATCTACTCCAGAGTCATCACACACGCCAGTCAAAGATAGGTTGTTTACTGAGGCACAGTTTTGGAAAGTCGACCCAAGTACTGTGATTGAATTGCCAAACCTGTCGGACGTAATATCCGTTGAAGTAGAACATGCACCTGTGCAAGAGAACAAGTTACAGAAATTGGTAATGTATCCGAGTGCACTTTGTCAACAACAGCAGTTACAGAAAACATTCAACTGACACTAAAAGAATTTATACAAACTCAAGAAGATGTGGTTACGCAACTTGAAGAAAAACAAGATATCATTGAGTATAAAATAACTGAGGAACAATCACTTGAGAACAAAATGGCTGACTTACAGAGGGAAATCGAAGAAATGCTTTTGCCCGAGAATGATTCGTCACAAGTCAGTGAAGGAACACCAAAAGAATTAACTGACACTCAGTGTTCTTTAGAATATCCTAGTGACGAAGTCCCGGAAAATATTACGCCAGTTCTTGCTTCTCCTGATCCTGATGAATTATGCTTTGCTATAAGGCAGCCCGATTCGTCCATAGAACATAATATAGAGCAAGACCAAATACACCAGATCGAAGAAGATTTAGATACCAAGCATATAAGCGTCAGCATGATTGATTCTCTTCTTAGTGAATCGGAACCTATTATACACACACAACTAAGCACACAAATTCAGCCAACAATCACAGAAATAATTTCTTTACCAACCGATACGCAACTCCAACCAAAAGATACAGTACAAGTTACACAAACTCCTGAAATGTCAAAAATAACACTTGAAACATCCAATATAGATTGCACTAACATTGAATCCAATATTTCTACTAACAACGCATGTCTAAAACCCGAAAACTTTTGGATCAATAAACACATTGTTCATGAGGCGGAAAAACTAAATTACGAGCAAAAACCAACACTTATAACTGACGACTCTGTATCGGAGAGTACGGAATTAAAACCTGTATCTGAAATCGAAATTTACCCTAAAGTTGATGACGTCTTGAGCATTGAAGAGAATCTAGCTAACGATCATTCATTCTGGCCTGAGAAACACCTTTATGACGACGCTGAATGCCAATATTTTCTTAGTTTGGCAAGTAAATCTAAGGCTGCTTCTCCAGTTAGTACAGAAATAGAAACAAAAGATCAATATGATAAGGATAAAGACCCAGGTGGTAGCTCTGGTCACACCTCTGAAACGGAGGAACCCAAAGACCCTCGCAGTTCACCTTTCGATTCTAACTACATATCCATGGACTTACCAGGTGGCATATGTAGTTGGAAAGATCAAAGTTCCTACTTAAGCTTAGAGACACCAACCGATTCGCTGACAGGCATATTAAGTGAGGATACGCCTCTAGTAGGAACGGACACCCGAGAGGATATACTAACAACCACACCTATAGAACCAGACACCCTACCCTCACCCCGACAGGAGCCGGCGACTGCAGAAGCAACTCCCAGGAGAGCCAAGGTGACTGACCACCAGTCGTATTGTACAATTTTACACTTTATAGTTTATGTTTGGCATGACATAATTACTAAATTATTAATTTCACTTATTACAAGACTCTGTATCGTGAAATATCGTATAGCTACGCCAAATTTGCCGTTCGTCTTGTAGTGCCAATTTCTGGCATGCACTGTATGTCGGAGTATTTAGAGTTACGCATTTGGTATTAGTATAAATAAATCAATAAATGTAGTGTGTTTTTAACTTACATATTAGTCTAGTCATGTCTAGTCAAAGCAATAGATTTAATTTACGAGTAACTATGAATTTCTATGACTTCAGCTACACTTGTTTCTAGTCTTACAATGGTCTGAATAAATTATTTGCTGTAACAATAAAATAAATGTTTATGAAGTTCTTGTTTTATTTTAAGGTTTTTATTTTTTGTTTAAAAACCCTTGCTGTATCAAGAAGGCTGGAAATTAATCACTACGAGACGACCGACAAATGATGATGCTTTATTGTTTTTAGATTTTTATTTTGGGCTTAGCAATGAAAGTGGAGTATTTACAACTTCAGTTTTAAAATATTTTTTCTCAGGTCAGTTTGCCTATATTGCATTTACATTAATGTCTTGAGGACTGGTAGATAGAATGTTAATTAAATGAGTGTGGTCTTGTAGACGATTCATACCACATTATAATGTGCCCATACCCACAAGAATTTTAAATGTTTATCATAGTTCATGAAAATATGTATGCAGTTAAATGTTTGTCCGTGCTTGGAATTACGTTTTTGTACTATTCGTTTAACTTATTTATTTTAAAGTGTCAGTGCCCAAGTTTTCAACTTATATACATTAAAAAAGATTCTACCACTTTTGTTTAAAATATGATACTATTAAAATAATTATTACAATAAAGTTCAACAAAGTAATTTGAATATCGGCTTTTCGATATTTCAGTTATAAGCTTACGAACACGCTTGTCTCACTCAAGCTAACACTAAATGTATAAAAAATACTTTGATTGGAGCTTTTATTGATCACGAATAGTTATGTTGCCGTGGAAAATATTTTCATTTCATGCAAGTAGTTTCCACAGTAATAATTGTCTGAATTTGCAAAATTGGAATACATTTTAAAATAATCGCAAACGCTTATTACTCTGTTGAACTGATACAATTTCAAAATCTTGGCACTGGGTACTATTTTAGTTACCGCATAGCGTCATTTTCGTATTACCTAAAGTTATGTGTTTAGTGAAGCCCGTTATATGAATGAATTCATAGTTAGATACAATATTCGCATGTCATGCTAAGTCCGAAGTTTTCACTAATTGTTTGTGATTTATGTTGTTCATCGTACCGCTAACAGAGTCCTTGATATGGAATGCCAGCGTGTCTGCCAGTTTTCCCCTTGTTTTGCCATTTTCAGTCGCGTGAAATTTTAACTACTATTATTTAAATACTATTTAACGAAGTACCTTTAAATGAAGTTTGTTTGTCAATCTTTCCAATAAAATGATTTGCATTTTCAAATGAAAATGCTGGATAGCATTAAACCAATTATACCTTTCTTGTGCAATAAAGAATAAATAATCTACAAACTTTACAACCACATTCTGGTTCTTATAAAATTGGTACAAATCATAGGAATGTTATGTCATATGAAACTTGATTGGATTTTTTGTTGAATGCAATAGTATTTGATGTTACCTACATTCAAAGGCGTAATGGTGGTTCAAATTGACCACAAAAGCTTTTCAGAATTTACTTACCATTAAAAATATCAAATTAGTATTTAGATGGTGTTAAAATTTGACGCAGCCATCAACTGCTCATTTTTTTGTGTTTTGCTAATAACAGCGTGTGTTCTCAGGATGACTTATCTAACGATATTGAAAGTCTACTGGAGGAAGTGAGAAACGTTCAGACCCGTCTCTCTGACCTGCCCGATGAGAGTCTTCACGCCATGGAGGAGGGTCTTAGGGTAAGTCCACTGTAAATACACCATATCAGTAACCAAGTCCTAAGTCCTACTGACGCGGTAGATGTAGCACTCATTATAAATTTAGACGGGCATTTGTTAACCCAGTGTATGCGTTCGAACTATTCTCGGATACATTCGAGCGTGTTGTTTAAATTCAAGAGGACATAGAATTTCGACTGCTGCCTCGTAACGATATCCTGTTGAACTTAGTAATAGTTACAGTAAACAAAACTAGAATCGGTCTTACATCACACATAATTATAGTGAGTTACGTCAGAACATTTCGTCGTATGTCTCTAGTGTTATAATCTCCGTAAATAATGTGGGGCCTTGACAGTGAGGCTGTCCATGACTATTTGTTGAACCATTCATGATGTCACCTATATGCATTGGGGTTACGACATAGGATAATTATACTCAAGTAGTGTTTGGCAGCTTCAGTAGGGCACGAGCGAACGAAACCGACTGTAGGGCAGATACTCTCGGCGTATCGAACTCTTTCGAACTATTCAATAGTGATTGGGACTATATGTGTAGTTTCCATCAATGCTTTTAGTGTTTTATTTTCCAACAATAATAACTAATATATGGAGAAGTGAAAGTGAATATGTGATACCTAGTGAAAATTATTACAGGTAAACATTGATGTTTATACCAATTTGAAGTTCTTACTCGTATTTATCAAGGGATTGGAACATATCATTTTGGAAATTAAAAATTACTATCTATGTATATTTTTTCTTACTTGATTTAACTGAGATAAGCTATCTTTAATTGCATATTCAGGAAACGATACATTGAAAGCGGGATATTTATATTTAAGACAGCGATATTTATAAACAAATGTTAGTCATAGGCTGTAGAGATTTTTAGAATGTGTACTTTTAGAAGCGATAAATATAAACAAGAATATAGGCCACGAAGTGTTGTACTAAACTGTGAATATGCGTTATTATTCGAAATAGTTTCTTATGTCCAAGACGTTAAGGTCGCATCGTGTGTAAACAAATTAATATTTTAAACACAAGGCAAGCGGTGATTTCATGTGGACTTGTGAAATAGAGGTGGTGTTATTTTGTTGTATGAGTTCATTCTCAAATAAATCATTTACTTATTAAATAATTACAAATCCAGTCCTGCGCCCAATCCCTCTCCGGTCGTGTCACACTAGTGTCCCATCAGAATATGAGAATAAGGGAATGGAGAGTGCACTTGTGTTTGCTGTGCACACACTTGAGCACTATAATATATCCTTCGTACGTGGCTGATCGCTAAGATTGGTCGCCGTAGCCGTAATCGGTTGGAGGATATTATTATTATTGAAAATAAATCAATCGACATTTAAAAGTAGAGAAGAATTATTGAACTATTTTTCAATTAAAATTACAAAAATGAATATTAAAAGCCCAACAAGTGTTGTGATTAATGTTATTACTCATTTACCTTATTTATGTAGCTTGTATAACATGAAAATATTTACTGCTCAAATTGATTGATGAATAGTTAAAAGTGATGGATAACCCTTAGGTCAATGGCTTAACTTTTAGGCCAAATACAGAAATTATTAATTTACATTTCACGGGGATTTGACATAATTGAGCATAAGTATATTTTATCGTTGAAGAGCTTTTCATTACAACTAAGATGTGCTTGTGTTTCGCTGCGTGAGTGAGGATGCGATCCGGGGAAAGGGGGGTTTAAAGGTTGGCAGCGCACTTGTGACCACTGGTGTCGCGGGTTATTATGGACAATAATAATAATAAAAAAAACACTTTATTGTTTACCGAGTTACTTAGACTAACAAAGATTTAGGTACATTTATTACGAAGTAAATAATCTATGATTTTTTTTTAATAATTCTCACAACATCTCATAAGTTACCCTATTCCGTACTAAGTAGCTTAAGCACTTGGGTTACAGATATCAGACAACAGAAGAACACAAATATATACTTAAATACATATATTACACCCAGACACCGAACAAACAAGTATTGATCGCTGGAGTGTTTGTCCAGGGTGGGGATCGAACCCACGACCTTTGGCGTAAGAGGCAGGGTCACTACCAATTGCGCCATCTGGTCAGTCGAATTGTCAGTCAGTCGAATTGTCTAATACATTTGTTGAAATGAGCAGGTGATACCAAACTAGGCACAGCCTGTATCTTGGGTAACCACCAGTAACTTATTAATAAATGGGCGGCGGCAATCACTTACCACTAGATGATCCGTCTGCTCGTCTGCCACCTAACTCATTAAAAATACCTAATGATGTCACACAACTTGATGCGGCACTGAAAATATACTTACTCGTATAATAGAATAAACTATATAGTATAAGAACCAAACCAAAGTCCACCAAACCAAACCAAAGTCATCGACATTGCTCACCGGATTAGCAAGCTTAAGTGGCAGTGGGCTGGCCATATTAGCCGCAGAACCGACAACCGATGGGGTAAACGAGTTCTAGAGTGGAGACCGCGTACCTTGGCAAACGTAATGTAGGGCGCCCTCTGGCTAGGTGGGGGGACGATCTGCGCAGGATGACTGGCAAGAGCTGGATGCGAGAAGCCATGGATAGATCACAGTGGCGAACAATTGGAGAGGCCTACGTCCAGCAGTGGACTGCGATATGCTGATGATGATGATGATATAGTATAAGATAGGCATTCTAAACTGTTTAGACGTAAAATCATGTCTAGCCCCATTAATTCTTAGTTTCATAGAAACGTAGGTCAAATGTGAAGTCGAACCAGCCATACATAAATACAAAATACATCTCATATTTATTTATTACTCGTTGTGGATACTGACACATATAACTTATTAGGAACTGGTAATAAATATTTATAGTTCGACTTATCAAGAAATATGAAGTCATTGGCAAATATAGAATATCTAAGTAAATTTTAGTCGGGTGTCAACTACACATGTAGTCATATTAGGTACTATTTGCGTCTATACTCGCACCCCACGAGTGCGAGTATAGACGCAAATAGTGTGCGAGCGAGAAGTGAATAGATGCGCCGCCATTTCTGATCCCATTCTTTATCCGCACATGTTGTACCTATTTATTGTTGAGATGAATCATATTGATCGTTGTAATAAGAGTACTAGGTACGAGAAAAAGCAGTGTTAATCTTAGATTAAATATTTTGATTTAATCTAAGGTGTAAATAAATTAATATCAAAATCAAATAATTCTTTATTTGCATAGGCTTGTACACAGCACTTACAAATCGTCATACATTTGAATGATTTAAGACTATTTATAAGTACTTATGTAATAATTTACATGTTAATACATATATATGTTGACACTTAAAATATACTAAAAAAAGTAAATAAACATAATGCGATTTTACCACCGGCTCGGAAAGTTGTTTCTGATCGAGAAGATCCGGCAAGAAACTCGCCAATTACTCTTTTTAATCGCCAATTTTTTATACAATAGTTTACTATTCTCATACCAAGTCATACAGTCTAATGCAACACAAAATAGAATGAAGCAAATTAAAAGCTAAATATGAGGTAAACCGAAGCGGACCAGTCCCCAAAGGTGGCACAGTCTGGTGGTATGTACTGTCAGCCGCACAGTAACTACCTGCATACTATTTTGTTTATTGACTTATGGCTGCCTTGATGGCGCAGTGGGTATTAGGTTGCACTTTAAAGCGACGGCTGCGCTTGACGTCCCGGGTTCGATCCCCGGGTCGGGCCAAAATTTGTACCTAAGTGTTTCTGTTAAGAAATTCTCTGTGTCAGCCCGGATACTGGAAGTTGGCGGTCTTGTACCCCCGTGGCTCGATAAGCATGTTAAGCCGTTGGTCCCGCGCCCGATCCCTCTCCGGTCGTGTCACACTTGTGTCCCATCGGAATATGAGGGCCCTTGCCCTTGTGTCTGCGAACATACTTGAGCACTATAATATATCCTGCGTAAGTAGCTGATGGTTATGAGTTTAGCCGCCTTAGACGAAATCGGTTGGAGGATATTATTATATAATGTTTATTCCTACGCATGAATGGGCCAGCTTTTACGGAATGAAAACACGGCCTCACAGAAAATTGGCCTAAAACGGCGCGTTTTTTGTAAGTGAGGGAGGTCGAATTCGGAGAAGTGGAGCTGGTTTGCAACGCACTTGTAACTCCACTGATGTTTCAGGTGATCCGTTTCCTCGTCTGCAACATATCACAGATACAAAACCTAGAGTATAAGCGTTAAAAGTGTGTAAGTTAAATAAATCGTGAAACACTATTTGCACTAATATTAGATAAAGACTTGCTCTTAAACTAGTACATCCCTGGTACTAGGTGAAGAGAACCCAGTCAATTTAGAAAGCGGACTATTCTATTTTTTTTTTCATTCAAAACTGGACAATCAAAGCCGTGAACTTTCACACTTGAATGAAACACCTTAGCCACTGCGCTAACGAGGTCGTCATGATATAATGTAGCCGTTTTAGTTACCTTTAAATTGGCGGAGTGCACCCTCGCAGACATGCTCAGTACACCCAGATTTGAGTCCGAAGTCATTTTAGCAATTTTGACTTCTGCACCAACACAAATCCTGTCGATGATACAAATATATTTTCGGAGAACGATGGTGCCTCAGCGGTGAATAGTATTTAGAAAAGATCATATCCAAAATTGACCCAACCGGGGATCGCATTCGGAACCTTCCGCGCATGGGCATAATATCATAGCCACTACGCCATTGAAGCCGTCACAACACAATGCAAGACAAAACCGTAGACGATTATGAATTACATGACAAATAGAATTATATTAATAGTTATTTCCTTGCGAGTTTTTTACGAAGACATGTTGTTTTAAATAGTTTATGTATTTTTCATAGGAGGGCATAGAAGTTCTAGTCAAATGTGAGGAAGCGGCCGAGTTGCTAGAGACGAAAATCATGGAGTACCGGCAGGAGCAGGAGATCCAGGTGCTGCTCAAGGACTTGGTCGTGATGAAAGCCAGAATCTCGAAGCTGTTGACGCAAGCCCGACAAGGACTTGACATCATCCAGGTAAGAAAGGTACTTATGTATTTTATTTCTGTTGCTGCTTTTTCTTTGATAATGTGGCTTACTTTTGTATTTAGTGTAAATTTTTAATTCGTATAAAGCGATTGTAGAAAATTTTACGATCTTCCGATAAAGCATATTCTATTTAAATGCATTCTAACTATTTAATTCTAATAATTACTTTTCACTATTTCAGGAGGCCAAAGTAGAAATGGCAAGGCAGTCAAAGGAAATAGAAGAAAATAAAGAGAAAATCATAAAACTGGATAATTGGCTTGAGTCAATAAATAATGAACTGAAAGAATCTACTAAACAATCGGATGTGTTGTCTGAGGAAGACATTGTTAAGTATATAGAAGTTTATGAGAAATATATCAGAGAGTATGAAGAGTATGAGATTATATTGAAATCTATCACTGTGATAAGTAACGATGAATCTAGTCAATCGTTGAGAGAAAAGCTGAATGCGATGCAGAAGGCATTGGAGGAAACAAAGAATCTAGTCATAATAGAGATAGAAAGGTTGAGGCAAGTGTTGTTGCAGATAAGATCTGCCCCGGAACTGGTAGAAGATGATATCTCACAAACGGATAGAACAATCGACTCTACTTCTATGCCTGAAGAAGTAGTTAGTCCAAGAGAAATTGTCAAAGAAGAACCATCAGTCAAAGAAAGTCCTAGTGACCAAAAGACGATGGCTGAAAAAGTGCCAAGTCCTGAACCTGAAGTTGCAAAGAAACCTGCGGAAGATGTTTCCAAGATGACTATTGAAACACAAACAGGTAAAAGCCTTATATCGGATACTCCGTCTGTGGCCGACAAATCAATACTTTGTGAACCAGAGCCTGTCGCCACACACGATGTTTCTATTACGTGTGCACCGCCACAAGAAGTTGAGATTCAAACCAGTGAGCCACATTCCCTCGATAAAGATAAAGAAGTACTGGAAAGTATTCAAGTAAGGCAAATTATTTCTGATGGTCATGAAACTATCGAAATAGCTAGCCGACCAATTTTAAGAGACCAAAACATTGACGAGAAGTCATTATTCGTTGATGCTAATTACAGAGATAACAAGGACCTCAAGGACTCCCAACTCAATATAATCCATAGTTTACCACAATCTTTCGAAACTGTCATGGTGGAGCCAGATGAAACAACGACAGAAGTTGTAGTTGATGCTGACGGTACCAAGAGGATTATTGTAAAAAAAGTACGAAAGACATTAATGACTCGTCAACAGACCATACAAACACGGCAACAACAATCACAAATCCTCTCAAGTGATGATGTACCTCAAGAAACTTTCTCACGGGTCATTCTGACACAAGACCAAGGTTCCATGTCTACTACTCAAGGTGACGGTGGGATTCAACACATTACATATCAAACACATGAGGGCCAAATTGTATCTGGCATACCAGGAGGTGAAGTCACCATTGAACAATATACGTCTAAACCAGATTTGGTCATAAAAATGGAAAAAGACATGAAACCTGAAGAAATTCTTCAACTTGCAGAAGGTGAATTTCCACCCCAGATAATGACATCATCCTCAAGTGTAACTGCTGTTGTCCAACAAGTTACTAAGAGGATTGTCAAGACTAAACGTCGAATTATTCGACGTGTGGTCATTATTGATGGCAAGGAGCACGTAACTGAAGAAATTATTGACGAACCAGACAACGTCGAAGTTTATGAGGAGCAAATTCCTAGAGTATCAATAAACGTCAGGGATCAAGGTGGTGTACAATTTGAAGAAATAGATGATTCACATGATGACGATGATCAACGGCCACTTATGCCACCTGATAGTAAAACAGATTGGAAATCGCCCAAAGAGGATAAAAAGGACGATAAACCTGATGATCATAGTCTGGATGATGCAAACAAACCTACAGAATTCGAAGCTGTTGAAAGCACTACACAAGTATCTGATGCAAAGGGATTAACAGCAGAATTCATTCAAAAAGAAGCTGAACAAGTCCCATGTGCACACTTAACGGGAACACAAACAGGTGTTTGGAAAACTGTTAGCAGAGAAAGCACACCATTGCATACATTACTAGTTTCTGAAAGTCGTGAAATTCCTGCTGACATTTCACAAGATGCACAAACGATTTATACGGGAACACACACTGGACAGTACGTGACCACTCAAGAATCTACAAATATCGCAACTGTGGTTCAAAAAGTCACCAGAAAAATCACGAGGATAAGGAAAAGAATAATAAAACATGTACAAATAATTGACGGTAAAGAACACGTGACGGAAGAAGTTATTGAGGAACCTGAAGATATTGAAATTATAGAAGAAGAACCGAATGTCATTCACAATGTTCAAACACAAGGTGTTAAAACAAAGCGCATGAGAATCATTCGCCAAGTTCAAATAATCGATGGCAAAGAACACGTGACAGAACAAGTCGTAGAAGAGCCAGATGACGAATATGTACCTGAATCAACGATAACAGCTGAAATTGATGTAAACATTAGTAAACCTGATGTTTCAGTTGCACGTGAAAGTAAGACTGAGTTAAGAGAATCTATTTTTACGTCACAGAGAGATAATTTTGATAGTAATCAGAAAATTATAAATACATTCGCTCTAAAAACGAAAGAGGATATCCCACAGGATATTATTATAACTGAAATGACTAGTGATAAATTACCAACTGAGGATACTCAAATGTATCAAGATACCGTTGAATCAGCAGATCCTACAATCAAAGATATCACAGCAACAAGAAAAGAATCACCTATTGTTCAGTTTATTGAACAGGAACAAGCTGTCGTTTCTTCACATAATAAAGACGTTCATTTGTCTAAAGCGAGTCAAAATAGCGACGGTCTAATTAACGCATCTTCAGATATAAAAGATACAACTCTAATCGATAGCACGAAAATTTTAATTGGGAGTGAAATTGAGCATTCGACTATTGTTAAAACACCTGAAGTGGTGATAAAAGATAAACAAGAAGTTCACGACAGTATAATACCAGAATCCGGATCCGAAATACCAAAAGTAACTGAAACTAGTAGAGATATTGTTACGTTGACTGAACCTCTAACTACGGAAAGTGAAGATCTTTCAGTAACTGACAAATGTGATAAAATACCAACTGAAATCGAAGACAAACCCAAGAAGAAAAGCAAAAAGAAAAAGGGTAAAAAGGAACCAAAACCAGAATTACCTATAGTTAAACCTGAGGATATTGCGCCAAACACAGATCGTCCTAAAGAAATAGTGTTTTCGGAACCAGTAAACCAGGTCAAAGAAATAGAATTCCCAGTGTCTGAAATACAAAAGATTCCTGAACAACAGACACAATCGAGCGCGATTGAAAGTGTAGTAACAATAGTAACAGAACCTATACAAGTGACTAAGGAATTCATATTAGAGCCACATACACCTAAAGTATCTCCTGACGTTCTAAGTTTAACTAAGGAGTTACTAGAGCAAGAAAGTCTCCATACTTCTGACTTGAAGGATACAACAAGGAAAACCGTATCTCTCGTACAGCAAACAGAATCAGACAGTGCAAAGGCTGAAGATGATCTTAATCGTGGGATCTTAACTGAACCTAAAATTGTCGCCCAAGATATCCAAAATGTACCCATCACAGCTATCGCTGACCAACAGGACCGAGAAAAATCAAAAACTGAAATCAAACAAACTCCAACTATTGAAACCAAAGAGGTTACAAAAACAATCATTGAGCCTACTGAGTACGATGACAAAACAACTGAAATGAAAAATGATGGAATAGACCCTGAACTTTATAAAACTTCAGTACTTCAAGAACCTGAACAATCTGTTGATATATCCGTTTCTGTCACTAAAACTGATGTCAAAAAAGAGCTAGAACCTAAAGTTGGAGTAGATGTTTCAATAATAGGGTTCGAAACTAAGGAGCCAGTTTTAGTTAAAAAGGATATTGAAGTGATCCTACCTAGTGATATCAAAACAACAACAGAATATAAAGAAACCGGTATAGTTGACATTGCGCAACTGCCAGCCAAAACGGAATCTGTTGTTCAATGGCCAGTAGAAGTTGAACCTCTTAAAGTGGGAGATATTGTTAGTGAAGCAGGCGTATCTGCTAGTTCTAAAGTTCCAGAATTGTCTTACGTGCAACAGCTCGGCAAAGGATATGACATCAACTTACTGCTTGAATCAGAACGCTATGATACACACATACGTGGACATAAATACATACCATTTAAAACATCTGATACAAACGAAAAAGGTAGTGAAGCGGACATAGCTAAACCAGAACCTGACGAACCTCAACAATCTGTAGATATATCAGTATCTATTACCAAAACGGATGTGGTTGAAGAAACAAAACCTAAAGCTCGAGTTGACTTGACAATTGAAAAGTTTGAGACTGAAGGACCAATTTTAGTTAAGAAGGATATAGAAGTAGTTCTACCAAGCGATGTCAAAATCACAAAGGAATCTAAAGCACCATCTGTATTAGATACTGTTGAAAAAGATCAGCCTGCGAGTGAGCCGAGTGCAGTTGAAGTATTAGAAAAGGAACCTTCAAGTGAATCACCACAAGAATCGATAAAAGAACATAAAAGAAGTAAAAAGAAGAAAAAACACAAGAAAGGTTCGGAAAGTGAAACTACTGAACCTGAAGTTCCAACAGACACATATACAGAAACTGATAGTTCTTCATTAAGTCATTATGTTCAGTTGCCAACTTCCCCAAAAGCGGAGTCGCCAAAACCTACCGAAGATGTTTTGCAAACACCAACGGAAATCCCCAAGACTCCAACAGAAGTTTTAATAGTTCAGTCTCCTAAAGAATTAAAATCTCCCGCGGAAGAACCTAAATTTAAATCTCCTAAGGAAGTGCCTAAAGATGAGTCTCCAAAAGAAGAGCCTAAAGTCGAGTCTCCAATAGTAAGTGGCTGAAACAAAAACTCCAGACGAAGAATCACCGCTTTTGGAATCAGAAACGGTTACAGAAGAAATGGGATATGAAGCTGAACTATCTTTAGAACCAGTTCCTGTTGGTTCTAGTCCAGCTGATAAGAAGAGAAAACAGAAAAAACGGAAACCACATGGCGTTACAGAAGTAACAACGTATCCAAAACTACAAACAACGGAGTCAGAACAAACATCAATTACCACACCAACAGAATTAGCAGAACCGGTAGTAGAGAAGAAGAAGGATAAGAAGCGTAAAAAGAAAACTACATCAGGTACAGAGAGTTCACTAGAGCCAGAAAAAGAACCAACACCAGAACCAGTACCCGAAAAAGCCAAACCAGAAACACCAAAACTTGGCAGTGAAGGTCGTTGATTCATCACCGAGGGAAGAATCCTACCACACAATGAGTGAGACATCTGATATCAGTACAGTTAAAATAGTAGAAGAATGTGTCCAAAGTAGTCCCGACTCAGTGCACAAGGAAGTTTTTACAACCGTCACGTATCCTGTATCAGTAGTAGAGGAAATACCCACTCAAGAATACTCCGTTCAAACATCCCCAGAACTCTCCATTGATACGACAATTCAAGAGCCAGCCATTCCAAAGCCTGAGACAAGTTGATATGGATCTGCAAACCTCACCAACTCCAGTCAGTGAATCTTTAGTCCAAACCACACCTACTGAAGACAAAGATGTTCACACTCAAACTATCGAAGAGGTAACAGTCGTTGAAAAGGTAGAAATGTCTGATACAGAAATCCAAACCAGTCGCACTGAAACTCCGGAACCAGTTGTTCAGACTGAGGTTACAACTCAAGTCATACCCCATGATATCTACTCTCCCGAAGAAAAGGTTTCCCAAACATGGTGGACATTTAAAGAACAAGCCCCAGAACTTCGGGAGTCTGTCGAGTGGAAGACTATTGACGACGAATATCCCGAGCTGACGTCATCAAATCAATCTTGGTGGCCAAAAGAGGAACGTAGAGAAGAAATTCCTGAGCAAGCGCCAGTGGAATCAGAGTCTAAAGAAATGCAAACATCTCCAGTCCGCGAAGTAGAAAAAGATGAAAAGAGCACTGAAGTAATAATCGAGACTGTTGAAACTGACATTCAGACTGTAAAACAAGAGATTGTTGATCAAGAAACATCCACTTCTCCCATCAAAGAGAAAGAAATGACTGAGATGAGTATTCAAACACCTGAAGTACCTCTTGTAAGCACTTTCACGCAGTCTGATGAACCAGAACCTCAAAACGAAGATATTAAAGCAGAGGCCCCTGAATCCATTAAACAACCAGTAATTACAGTTGACACCAGTCAACAAACATCTCCTAAAGTAGATAAAGCAGAAACGCCTTATGCCTGCACTTGAACTTGGTATTGAGAAATCGGAAATCATTACAATCGATATTTCTCAACAGACATCCCCGAGAGTCATCATCGAGGAGTCGATCCCAACAACAGTATTAGAGGTCACTAAGCCAGAAATAGTGACTGTTGATAGTACACAACAAACATCACCCAGAATTGTTCCATGAAGATTCAGTGCCTGTAGTACAGGACGAAAGCAAAGCAGAGATTGTAACTGTAGATAGCACCCAACAGACTTCACCTAGAGTTATCCCTGAAAACTCTATACCAGCACCAGTGTTGGAACTTGCTAAAATGGAAAGTGACTACTGTTGATACTACTCAGCAAACTTCGCCTAGAGTTGTTCAAGAAGAAACAATCATAGTCCCACCATTAGAACTTATACCAGACATAATAAGCATAGATAGTACACAACAAACGACACCAAGATTTGAAGAAACTAAGATTGTAGAAAAGCCCACACAACTCGACATACAAAAAAGAGAAGTCACAACAGTTGACACGATACAGCAAACATCTCCAAGAACATTATCTGAAGACTCAATATCTACATCCACTGATGAGCCATATGAAATCCATCTCAGAGCCCAAATCACGATTCCTGAAGCTACTGCTGATTTGCTAGAGAGTGAGAGACAGTTTGAAGAAACACCAACCTGTCCATGGAGATAAAAAGCAAAGAAAACGAAAGCACAAGAGAAAAGCTGAATCAACTTATGCACACTCACCTGAAAGCCTTTCGGATCCAATTAACACCGAACTTTCTTTATCTGTAACACCAACTAGCGAAGACCTTTCAAGCAGGGACATTTCTTCCATTGATGAAGGTATCTCCCAATTAGCGAGTCCTATACAATCAAGACCGACATACTCTGATGTGGTTCAAAGGTCAAAGTCTAAATCTCCATCACCAAGCAAATCTATAATACTGCCTCAGAAATCAGAAAAAGCAAGATTGATTGACGCAGCTAGAAAAACGTAACACAATCGGTGTCTGAAATGCCAAGAAACACCCCAGATGATATGATAGTTGCGTTGTATGAGCCATCTGTACAAAATTCTTACGATCTAATTGTTAACAAAGAGTTAGATGAAGTTAAGAATGCTGTAGAAAATAACGATCCCACAAGAATTGAAAGAAGTATTATTGTCGTTGTTCGAAACTATATCTATCTGGTTAGAAGAAATACAAGTAAAAATACAGCGCGAGACTTTGACTGGAAATAAGCAATCTGAGGAAACTGAACGTCTAAAATCATTACAAAACTATGTCAAAAACCTGAAAAAAATTATTGAAGTGACTGAAGTCAATGAAGAAATCATAACTTTGATCGAAACCTTAACACATCAAGTAAACGCTGTTAGTACATTAAACAGTCAAAGCTCTAGTTACAGTGAAAGAAGTTGAAAAGGAATGGACTAAATTTATGGAAGACACCGAAAAATTGAGTGTATCCGTGGAGCATGTTAAAGTAAACTTGGAAAATATTATTGAATCTGATGCACCAACTCAACAAAAACTAGATTCAATTGACAAAATAGAAATAGAAAATATTGATAATTCTGACCTAGTAAAGAAATTATTTAGGAGGTATCGCTCAATTGTGGAAGTGAATCCAAAGCGAGAATGTCCTGAAAAATTATACGTTTGTGATGATGACACAAAGCAGATAGACAACACACTAAATACTGAAAGAGATCGCCTCATGCAATTGACATCATTAGCCGAGGAATACGAACAAACATTGCAAGATTTTGGTCAAATCACAGAAGTAGCCGAAGCTTTGTTAGACAACAAAATTATAGTGTCTAACTTGGACCATTTGCACGAAGAGATTCAAAAACACAGAAAGTTCTTCGTCAATTTGAGTCATTGTAGAGCTATACTCGAATCTCTAGAAGATAACTTAGATAGTGAGACAAGAGCAAAGTATTCGGCGTTACATAATTCTCTACATGACAGAGCAACCGTTATTATTGATAGAGCAGCAAGTAGAGCCCAACAAATGACTCTAGCTGCCTCTCGATGGACATTACTTCGACAGGGTATGAAGGAAGAAAAACAATGGCTTATAGTAGCTCAACAAAGAGTACCCGATCTTACTAACGTTACATCAATGGACCACGAGCAGTACATCAACTTATATCAGTCCATTGGTTTGGATATATCTCATCACTACGCGAAGATGTTGCGTCTCTTATCCATCACAGAAGGACTGCAAAACCTGATTGTCTGTTCTGGGTTGGAAACCGAATGTTCATCAGCATTAGATACGCTTCTGAAATTACAAGAAGATGTAGATTCAAGGCTAACACGCTTAACTGCGTTTAGAGAAAATTGGCTAACATACGACCATCTCATAGACCGTATTGAAAGTTGGATGAAGATTGCTAACAGAGAATTAGAATACATCACACCTGAAAATATCACAACAACTGGCAATCTCCGTCGCTTCTGGGAACTGAAGGCACAGCATGAGGTCCACAATAACCTAAAGAATGAATCTGGTATGCAATTTGAAAGGGCTCTAGAAATTCTTCCAATATCTGATGAAATGGTTCAACGTCAATTCTTCTCCAAAATCGAGGATAAATGGCGAGATTTGGCTGTAAGAATGGCCGACTTGCATAGTACAGCTATACAAAATATCTCTGACCGCGACGTATCATCTGGAGAAAAACTCAATATCCTTGAAGAGGAACTACGAGAGCTGCGGTCTACATTGGACAGCCTCAAAGGAATTATCAAGAGCGAAGATGAATTGAACTTGTATATCGAAAGATTGCAAGTTATGACTGGACGTATCGACAGGATTTTGAACGAGCTAGGAAGACTGAGCTTGCTGCCTACTGCAGAATCGGAGCGACTGGGAGCTCTAGTTGTCGCAGTCGGGTATCCTAGATGACCAGATATCTGAGGAGCTAGAGCGCAGTCTGTTGCTGAAAGAGAAGATTGTGCAAGTGCAGACTGGTATAATCCGATGCCAGAAGAGTCAGCGTCGTGCTCGTTTAACCCTTGAAGAGTGCGAAGCCGCTGAACGCCTGGGCAGCGACGTCGTGGAGCGAGCTTCGGAGAACTGTGAGCGGCTGCTGGAAGACCTGGCATCTCAGTGGAGGGATATTTTGGCTTTGAGACAAGCCTTGCATACGCTGCCAACAAGTTTGAGAGTCTGCGTGTCACCCACAGGCGTAGAGAGAGACATCTCCGCGTTACAGGTAAGCTTTAAATATTTCTTTATACAATAAGCCAGAAAATGAAATGTCTATACATATGTACAGTGTCCAAATAAGTATCCTTATACTCTGTTTGTTTAGGTAATAAATCAAAGGTAAACAACAAATATGGCGGAGTTCAGGGATTTTCAACCTTTTATTCGAATCATGATCTGTCACTTCAAGTAAAGTTCACAGTTGGCGTCTATGCTGGAAACCCGACCATGTGAAATATCAGTCAAAAGTGATGCCGCACTACCGAGCAGTATGATTTTTAGATTAAGTAGGGTTGTCCATTACTTTTTTCACAAGAAAGGTTTTGGATAACTGGTTTTTTAGATCCTTTTTTGTGGGCACACTGTAGGTAATACTTTAAGAAATCAGTAAAAATAATTAATTACACAATTGTTTGCAAGCTTAAAAATAATTTTAGCCCTTTTTATTAAACAAAGGGGTTAAATATAATAATTGATAACAGAGAAAATGAGATTTAGATTCAGAATAATATATTTTTTGTTGCGGTTTGTGTCACAATGAAAAACTGACCCTAAAAAGAACCCTTTTTAAGGTTTGTTTACATTTAGTTAAGTACCTAAACAAATGGAGTATAGTTTCGTTAGGACAATTCAGCTCTGAAACTCGTGACTCGAATGACTGATATTCATAAGTACAAATTGTTACACACTGAGCTAATATTACATTTTTCTCCTCAGGAATCCCACGCGGATCTCGAAGTAGCAGTGAACGACCTGAACAGGCGCCTCCGAGCGAAGGTGATGCTGTGGAGGCGGTTCGAGCGGCAGCTAGAGATGGTGCAAGGCGCCGTCCGGGAGGCCGACTACATGGTGGAACTGCTCACCGTGCAGGGACAGGTCGACTACGACCGACTGCTTAAGGCTACCGAGAAACTTGAGGTGAGATTTCATATTTACCATAGAGCTTAGAACTGAGGCAGCAAGCTGCAAGGGGTACCTCACGCTTGACACACGCTTATCGGCTTAAGGTGACACAGCGACGATACTAGCGCCGCCAAGTGATTTATATTGATTGTAACGAATAACAGATATGTTTTAAAAGGTGAGCAATGAATACTTTAAGGATAGTATTAACGATTTTTTGAGGCAAACTTACGAAATAATTTCTTCATGTAAGTAAGATTAATCTTGATAATTGCTAAAATTGGCCACTTTTAGCAATTATAGAGATTATTGTTTTGTAGGAAGAAAATATAACATATGTGGGTCGCAAAGAATTGATTAAACATTCCTTAAAGTATTTGTTACTTCACTTTTTACAAAAAATGTCTCTTATTCGCCACAATCTTCACTCATCTTACCTTCACAATCACTTGGCTTAGTATCGTCGCGGTGTCGCCTTAACAAATGCCAGTTGGCTGCCCCAGGTTTTTTTAATGTGATAGATAGCAGACGAGCAGATGGATCACCTGATGGTAAGCGATTGCCGCCGCCCATGGACACTCACGCCACCAGTGGAGTCAAAAGTGCGCTGCCAACCTTTAATCCCCCTTTCCCCCGTATCGGGCCTCCAGTACCCTCACTCACGCAGCGAAACACAGCACAGTGCTGCTTCATGCCGGTACCCCTGGAAAGATAAGGTCGAAAAGGATCTTTGCGGACTCTTGGCGGATAACTGGCAGGAGATAGCATAGGACCGACCTAGACGGAGGCTCTTATTATCGGAGCCCACTTTGGGTCACAATACCAACCTAGCTAGTATCTGATAAGCTAATAAGGTAGGGAATAATGATGTTGCAACATAATAACCCTTAGCTCCCTCCACAGACGCTGAGCGAATCTCTTACCCGTCGCAGCGGCGAGCTGGTCGGCGAGCTCAAGGACGCCGCGGCCCCCCTGGAGGCCTCCACGGAGCCTTCAGTGGCTGCGCAGCTGAAGAGAGAACTCGACGACGCGGCGGCTGCGTATGAGCACACATGCAGCAACCTCACGCAGCTGTGTGACAAGTGAGTTGATTCAAATTTACCACAAAAAAGCTAGAACTTTGAGAGGAGAGGATGAATGGGCCGGTTCGACCTGAGTTATACGGCGGTATAACTCAGGTCGAACCGGCCCAGCCTCAGTAAAAAACCAGCGTAAAGTAGAGCTTGCGCTGTGTTTCACCGAATGAGTGAGGACACCGGGGGCCTAAGCAGGCGGGTGAAGGGGATAGATAGAAAAATAAATATTCTTTATTTTACAAAATTTTACAGAACCTTATGCTATGGGTACTGGTAAATACAATGTCGGCGGTCTGATCGCTAATAGCGAAGTCTCTTTTCGACTTTCGCTTCCGCTTACTGTCATCGTGAGCTGCTGGCAGCATTGGTCCTTTGTCTTTTAGCCCCGTATACCTCTCATATTCATTCATAATGGTCTTCGTAGGTACCACAAAGCAGTAGACCTGTGGAAGCGATACCGCGACGCGGCCGCAGCCGTCAGGACCTTCGCGGAATTCCAGGAGGGACGGCTCCACGCCCTCCGACCTGATGATGCACCGTCCACAGCTCAAGTAAGTGTCTAAAACTTAAATTTTAGCAAAAGAAAGTTTTTTTCAGCTCAGATCAACGAAGTTGATAGTGATTGGTCCGCTTCAATAAAAACTCCACTGTAGAAAGATAGATAATAATGAATGAATCAATATACTTTTATTGCACTCAAAATAAAGTATATAAACTTAAAGCTATGTATTACAGGAGATGCACAACGAAGGAATAATGTCAATAAACACACAGAAAGTCTGAAATCTATACGGGTGAAGCGTAAAGATTCCTAAACTCTGACTTTTAATATTGTGAACTAAACTAACAGATGTCAATGTCAAGTTCATATACATGTTGTCCTCTTAGGATAAATGCAAATTGTATGGGAACTTCATATAACTATCATACTTTACATAGAATTATAATTCTATGCAAACACAACATTATCTCAAGGATTAATAGGCAATAGAATGTCTGTCGACCTTATTCCGACTTTTCTATTAAAACCGAGATTTTAGATGAAAATAAGTAATCCAGAGGAAAAATTATCACTATTAGAACCAATCCATAACCTTGTAGTACCTACTTGGAGTAAAGCTTTTTTCCTACGTTACTCAGTTTGAGACCATCCAATATCAAATGCCGTTGATTTCTTTACCAGTTACACATTTATGAAAAACATTTTGGTTCTCATTAAACAGAAGCAAATTCAAATGTATGAAAAATTGCTTCTTATTTGTGTTAGGAAATTATCCATATCTTAAAGTAGCAGGTAGGTAGGTACTTACAGACGAAGACCTTTCAAGAGAGTTCAGACAAAACATTTAGGTACGATGTTTTAGTTCATCATCATTATCATCATCAGCCCATTTAAGTCCCCACTGCTGGGGCACGGGCCTCTCTCAATCACATGAGGGGTAATTGCCATACTCACCACGCTTGGCAGACGGGTTGGCGAGGGTTTATATATAAATGCAGAGTTTTCCTTCTCTGGGTGCTGATGATCATGCCAGCAGCTTTACCTTAGTCGCCTTTTACGACACCTCGGTAAGAGTGAGGGTGGCCTATTCTACTCTGCCGGGGACCACACGGCATGTTTTAGTTCCTCCTGTAAAATTAAGAAAATTTCAATAGGTACTAGCCTTGATACTAGCAAAGTAGGTACATTGACTGACCGGATGGCGCAATTGGTAGTGACCCTGCTTCTCACGCCAAAGGTCGTGGGTTCGATCCCCACCCTGGACAAACATTCGTGCGATGAACACTTGTGTTTGTTCAGTGTCTGGGTGTAATATATGTATTTAAGTATATATTTGTGTTCCTCTGATGTCTGATATCTGTAACACAAGTGCTTCAGCTACTTATTACGGAATCAGGTCAACGTATGAGATGTTGTGAGAATTGTGAGAATAGTAGGTACTCACGTGCACAATTGAAGTACCTATCACCAACGATGTCTATCAAGTAAGTACTCTGTGATGTCTATCTACTTACCCAAATACATAATTTGAAATTATTTATTCACGGCAAAAACAGGTTTAGCAGACGTAATAATCGTAAGCAACAAAATTAGCCGGAAAGCCTAATTCTGTTATCATTATCACTTCGGAATTTAGGTACCTTACATTCTTTGCGGTTACTTATCTACTTGATGGCATGAACAGACGGCGTCAGGTCGAGTTACCCCTTGGCAGAGCGAATATAGCACTTACGGCTCAGGCATAAGGATGGTCCAAAGTCCATACAGTTTAACTCCAAGTGACTCCTACTTGTAGTTTGTATGGGATATTTAAAGAACATACATACAATCGAACAGAGAACCTACTCCTTTTTGAAATCGGTTAAAAAAGCCTACACCCAGTTGCAGAAACAATCTGTAAATGTCCTTAGATAATGTAGCTAGCTTAAAGCGTACTACTGTTGGACTGAAGTCCAATTTCAAAATTAGTTGTTTCGTCCGTATAATTTTCAATTTGATTATGGACCTCAGTCTTATTCGTGAGAATCCTATCTATCGGATTTTTCAAAGGCGATATTAAAAAGTACTTAGATGATAGTCCCCACCACAGATTTAATAATAGTAAGTCCCCACTTACCAGTACCTATCAGTAGAGCGTATATTTGATTTTTATAATTTAGTGATCAATTTAGAAAAATTGTTGCTCTAGTGGTTTAAGTACCGGGCCGTGATCTCGGGGTCCTGGGTTCGATTCCCGGGTCCAGCAAAAAGTATGTTTCGAATTTTTCGAACATTACTCGGGTTTGTAATCACCGCATTAGGCAAGCGCGTGGTGATTAAGCCTAATCCCATCATAGTAGCGATAACTTGATTTCTTTGATGGAAGCCTTTGCCCTATAGTGGGACAGTATAGGCTGATACTAATATAATAAAATATATACATGTCGAATTGAAAACCTCCTTTTTTTGAAGTCGGTTAAAAATAATTATAAAATGTACCTACTTAGATTAATATTCTGAAAAGTTGTACTGGTAATTTCGCTTTAACTAATACTAAATATGCGTACAAATAAATAATAATAAGAAAATAAATGTACTTTTTATAATAGTAACCCTATTCGTATTTTTTTTTTAAATTTTAATTTCTGCTAACCCATGGGCCTAACGTAGTCTGAAATAAAGAAATTTGAATTGAATTAAAATAGGTACTTGAAAGATTATCCTCTGTCGTGAACCTTATTATTTTGAATCATAAATAGGTATCTACCTACCAACACGAAACCCGCGTTACACGCGCGTAGTCTAGATAAAATTATACAGAGTGCCCGTGCAACGCGCGAAAATAGAATCTTTAACATACGATGACGTCATACATCACTCGGTTAGGTTACTCAAGTTGTTTGGCTTAACTTCCACGTTTTACATGAAATATTCTGTTTTGGAGGTGGGTGAGTGCATCGACCGTGTTCGATCTTCGCGGATTGTGTATGACTCATGAAGACTTATTTGCGGCTGTGAAAATGGTTGGAGGTGCAGTGTTACAGAAACAAGAGACGCATATGCATTTGGATAGGGAATGTATGGTATAAATTAGTTTTTTGTCATATTGAGTACTTTTATCCGAAATGGTCCTATTGATTGTGGAATCAATTTCCCGCAGCGGTATTACGGAACCGGTACGACTTTGAGATCTTCAAGAAACGAGCCTATCCTTCCTAAAAGGCCGGCAACGCCTCTCCACTCCTTTTGGTGTGGCTGATGTCCATAATTCTCAATAATTCTCACAACATCTCATACATTGACCTGATTCTGTACTAAGTAGCTAAAGCACTGTGTTACAGATATCAGACAACAGAGGAACACAAATATATTTAAATACATGTATTACACCCAGACACTGAACAAACACAAGGGTTCATCGCACGAATGTTTGTCCAGGGTGGGGATCGAAACAAAGACATTTGGCGTAAGAGGCAGGGTCACTACCAATTGCGCCATCCGGTCAGTTATTACTTACTTACTTACTTACTTACTTACTTACTTACTTACTTACTTACTTACTTATCATCAGGTGAATCGCGTGCTCGTTTGCCTCCCATTCTCATAAAAAAAAATTGTACTTTGATCTAAAAAATAAATGGAAATGATATCAAGATAAGAATGTGCGGCTTCGATTTACAAGTATAACGTATACTTGTACATAAGTTGAAATAGTTGTCCAGAATCTAGATCAACTTCAGTATTAAATTACAAAGGTACTTTGTAGGTACTCGTGAGTGCGAATAGTGAAAGTGACAGGTGTTTATATCCGTGAAGGTTCGACATTATTTTAGTTTTCTAATATACCAACCGCAATAATATTTTACCTAGCCTACCTAGAGCCCAATTCTCGTGCTCGTGATATTTATTCCATACGACATATATCACCAAAACACAGTTTTTTTTGTATGGCTTTCAGGTGATATCCGCGGGAGGGGGTCTTTCTCACAACAAATATTACGTAACATTGTTTCTTTCTTTGAATAAAAGAATTGGGGAATTAAAACTCCCAAATTTTCAACGGGTACTAATTAAACAAGCTTCTTTTTAATAGCATTATTCGCCTCAGAAAATATATGTTACCTTCTAAATTACTAAGTCGGCCACAACCAATGCGCGTCTTAATAATAGTATCTCTGACACTAGTTATCTTATATGTAAGCCACTGTAAATATAACTCAGCATAGTGGTTATTTTTTAGCATCTAAATTTGTGGTATGCATTCAAATAGGAAGCTTCTAAAGTATTAATATATGACACCAAAATAGTAAGAATATTAGCCTCTGATTGCATAATTTAGTATGAATAAAATGTAACTCATCCTACATTAATCGATTGTTAAATGTACCTAAAATTGTCATCAAATAGTATAATTAAAGCCACTACATATTATTATTATGTATTACACATGAACTATTAAGGACAGTCAGCCAGAGCGATGGTAGCCTAGTGGTTTAGAACGCGCCCTCCATGCGGAGGGTCGATTTCTCTAGATTTTTCAAATCTATGTGCATATTTCTATATTTACCTCGGCGGTGAAGGAAAACATCGTGAGGAAACCTGGTCGTTTAGGATAGTTTCAGAAGCGTGTAACCATGATTCAGTTGGTCTTGTTCCTCTGTCAAAGGGTTGTGAAGGTCACACGGCAGTCGCTTCATTGTAATTACCAGGCTCCCCAAATCCTGAATCATGATCAAAGAGTACCCTGGGCTCCAAAACCCAGCTTTGGACTCAACCGGGAATTATACGCAAAGATGAAGAAGAAGAAGAACTATTAAGGACAGTCATAGTAAAACCAGTTCAAGTACAATCGTTTATAGAAAAGTAATTAATAAACATTAACACGTATAATTACGTGATTAAAAGAAAAAGAAAATAAGGGCAGGCGGGCGGGCGGGTCGGCACAAGTATCGAATAGCGCTCTCTGATTGGTGCAAATGGCCGGTTGCTGTCATGTCGCACACTCGCGCCAAATCGTACAGTGGCTATTTTCACGATAAAAGAATATGAAGTATTATTTTACATGTTAAGTTATAATATATGATGTTGAGTATTGAAGCTTGAATACATAATTTTTGAGGAGCTTGTATTGAAGCTGTAAAACGTAATATGGTGATGAGTTACAAATTTCGTGGCTGAGTTAGTAAATTAGTTTGCAATGTATAAATCAGAAGGCCAAGGAAAATTAATTGTTGATATTGACTTGACGCTTTCTTTAACATTTTTAGTTGGCGTTGTAAAGAAGATGAATCAGTTAATTAAAGGCTATGTCAATTTCCCGGTGCTTAGTTAGTAAATTAGAAGTTTGCGCGCGTGGCCAAATAAAAATTCTGTGGCCTTGTTTATTATTTCTCATTTTCAACCCTTCATTTTTAATTTGTTCTGATCACTTGAGTGTTACGTGACGGTTCGGTGCGTTACAGGAGGGGAAGGGGGGTCAAAAAATCTTCAAAAATTGCGTTACGTAATACTTGAATGATCCTTTCCTGTCACCACTTTCAGGGGTGGCAGGAATACACACAAGTTCAAGGGTGAATGACGTAACGACACACTACTTTTGGGACACTAGTAGCTGCACACGCGACTGGACAAAGACTGAAGAAATTCCCTCGCATAACCCGTTGGGTTTGCGGCTATTGCGAATTAAATGCGCTGACACGACAAAAGTCGCATAGTGTGTCACTACAATCCCTTGCCAACTGTGCATGTGTGGATAACAATTGGCGAAAGTCAAAAGTCAGACTTAAATTCTAAGTGACGTCAAGTCTACTTATGACTTGACGCACTTAGTAGTATGTTATCGCGTTTTCTTCCGTGCGCGTGCGCATTTCACGTACACAAGTATTCGTGCATTCTGCGAGAGTATAATATGTAAATCATTAGAGATGTTTTTCATCTCTTTAAAGCTAATTTTCAGGTTATTTAATATTCTTTGAATTAGATACTTCAGTTCATTATCGTCCGATTTTTTCTGTTTAATTTCTTTTCCACCAAACCATGTTAGACACTATCTATCTATGTTTAGTTCAGGTAAGATAGGTACTACTATCTATCCATCAAACTGCAATATATTTAGATGCCGCATTAGTTGTACAAATAGCCATACAATTAACAGCCCACTTTTGACTCTTATATGTTACGAAATACGGTTCGTATATTTAAAATTGACGACCCGTGTGGATCAGTGGTAAAGAACGCTGCCTCTGGTGCAAGAGCTGCGGGTTCGATCCCCGCACAGTACCAACATTTGTGTGCTTGAACATAACTGTTTGTATTGGTCAGGGTGTTTTCTATGTATTATAAGTATATATTTACAAAATAAAAGTATTATATGTAGGTATATATTTGTAATTCCGCTGTTGATTCTGATATCCGTAACACAGGTGCTTAAGCTACCTATCTCGGAGTCAGATCAATGTATGTGATGTTGTGAAATATTGATTGATTGATCATTGATTAATCAATAAATGTGATACTTGTAAAGGTAAAGAGGTTGCTTGCATTCTGAATGTCGCGTTATTCACACACCAAATTACCCAAATCTTAATTGCATGGAGGCACATGAAAATTGCTAAAAAGTCAAGAGTACTTACCCAGCTAATTGATTAGCATAACAGCTAGACATGAGTACAATGACCGAGAGATCGCACACTCCCTAAGTTGTTTAAATATACTGAGTCAAGTAGAACGGCCAACGGCTTTTGACATCCCAGAAGATGGCCATAACCTTAACAACCTAAACACCGTAATATGTTTAAAGTTTAAATCCCGGAAACTTCCCATGCCTAGCGGTCCTTAAGTTGTATGGGTTCGATGCTCACCGGACAAACATCCGTTTGATGAATACTTCTGTTTTTTTCTTATTTTGTCTTAATAGGTTTCGTGAATGAAGTCCATTTTATTCTTGAGGGGCGCGCTATGCGACCTCGTTGCAGCACTGGCCGAAAATATTTTAGAAGATTATTTTTAATTTAAATTTTTCTGTCTCTTCACTTTTGACACTTCTTCTGCACAAATTTTCTCTCGCGAATTATTTAATTATTTTATATTTTTCTATCCTTTTGTAAATTATTTCTCTTGTAATACATACTCTCATTTCGCCTTTCTTCCTCTCAACTCATTCAATCTTACTAAAGCTACCTCAAGATAGTTTTTTAGATTTTCGCGTTGCATTATTTAACTATAATCATCGTATCAATACGGGGATTAACACGATATTTATTATGTGAAACAACATTGTGTACTCACTGTAACGTAGCCGAAACGTCGAGCCAAATATGTGACTACCTCAAGATATTTCATTTCCGTGGGCTGGTACAGTCAGCCTGAAAATTAGTAGACACATAAACACTGGAGGCCCACAGTCTTCATTTATTTAATAGTTTAAAAAATCAGCTGTTCCATACATTATAGCCATATGGGTGGATATTCCTTTTTTTTTCATATTCATATTCTTTTTTGTTCCATGTAGGCAAAACTTTGAATCTAGGTCTTAAATTAAAGTGCTTTCACTGTTGACATGGACCCTGTTAGGGCACTACAATATTTGTGGCAATTTATAAATAGCGTTATGGAATTTTGTATGGAACAGCAGGTTTTTTTTCGCTTATTTCCTTGATCTAACTTGCTAAACGGACTTCATCCCGAAAACCTCATAATAGGTATCCTGTTATGAGGTTTTCGGGATGTAAACGATAAAAAAATAACGGTGTATACTTCTTCATTTCACGACTGCCTCAGTGGCAGTGGCTTTTTAGTCCCACTCTAAAACCACTTCCGTCTATGTAAGAAAGTAGAAGACATATCTACCTATAGCTAGCTATTATGACAAATTACTAAAGTGTTTACGTCTTTTTACAACCAATTAAAACTACTTACAATAAGGACAGGTAGATATTTGTGATGTTGGACAATTTTCATTCATTGTTGCAAGGACATCATAGAACAAATTTTTGCAATGGCGTAAACAAAGATTTCATACAAACTACTACAAAATGTTGGTCAAAGTACTTTAACGAGGACAATCATTCATTGCAAAACAATTATATCGCTGTTGATTAGATCATTGGTTTTATGGTCACCAACTATGATGTCATAATTTAACAAGTCAGCTATGTTAAATATAATAAATTGATTATTGATTTAGGTCATTTAAGTAAGCAAAGTATTCAATTTATTGATCTTGGTAGCTACTACGTTAACCATGGACTCCAAAAAATACCTACAGTAATTTAATTTACACATAAAACAAAAGCCAATCTAAGGAATGGTAGAAAGAATACACGTGCTTCTGGTTAGTATTTTAATTTCTGAAACTGTCAAAATCAAATCATAGTTTACCGGTTTAAAAAGCCTACTTAAATCTAGATCAGAGGTTCTCAAACTTGAGCAACTTTTGAACCCATCACAATAGAACGACTACTTTTTCAAGGGCCGGTAACGCACTTGTGACTCCACTTATGTTGGTGTATTTAGGCGGCGGCGTTCGCTTACCACTAGGTCTATGTGTAAAATTTCGATTTAGTGTCAGTTTGAGTTCTCCAGGTTATCAGGTGGAGTGACCTTAGTTTGATTTTGTACTTTGTCCTTAGGTATGTCTTCGGCACAAGTGCAGGCCTAATTCTGTAATTATAGATTTAACTTATCTTGCAAGCCGGCTTTTGTCGTAACAAGTGAGAAGAAGGTAAACACTTCGTTGTGATAAAAACAAACTACCGGGGACCCCTGGAGGTCACCATACACCACTTTAAGTATTTTGTTCTGCAGAACGCGAGTGCAATTTCAATCTAATTTTCTTCTGTTGGTATTTTAAACCGGCAAAACTAAGTGTCAACCTTTCAATCAAGCAGGCGAAAGCTAAAACTTTTAGTCGTTATTTTAATGGAAGATTTGTTCAGTGATTATCGTCTAGTTTAGGCGTGGTAGGCATTATCACGGAGTAGATATCGCGCCTTTCCGGTAGGTATTATGTAAGGCCACGGTTTATGATTTCTGGCCATAGATTATGCTAATGTTATACATTTTTAGATAATAACAACATCTCATAGGTTGCCCTGATTCCGTACTAAGTAGCTTAAGCACTTGTGTTACAGATATCAGACAACAGAGGAACACAAATATATACTTAAATACATATATCACACCCAGACACTGAACAAACACAAGTGTTCATCGCACGAATGTTTGTCCAGGGTGATCATCGAACCCACGACCTTTGATAATAAGTACTTAAAGATTATTGCTAACTTTTCAACTAAAATTGTTTTTTTATCATAGTATTTAAAACCTGCTGATGGATGTGCTATAAAATTAGCAAAAATCATGTTAGCTCCGTGACAATGAAAAAAAAATACTGTTGTTCTAAAATGAGTAAATACTATTTTACCTTATTTTGGTATAAGAAAATACAAAACTGTAATAAAATACTTTTAATCCAAAATTGTGATTGGAGCAGTGAGCCAGTGATTTTTTTTAACCTGTAGGTATGTTGATTTCATCTCAGTACCCGACATGATCAAGTAATGTGAAAACCAATAAGGTCGGCAATAATCGACACGTATAAAGTTCATTAATGAAATTCAATGTTAAATACGACTCATTCGCCTCCAACTGATAAGACGTGATATCGCTCGCCAGTCGTTCCGCGGTCGTCCCGCCGCGAGGACGCGACACGAACTCGAAACTCGAACACAAGCCGACATTCTCGAACACACATCGCGCCAAAAAGTTTCCCTCGAACGAAACTCGAGACCCAAGGACGAGCGATGTGATATGGCATCAAAGAATGCTCAAGTAGAGCCGTATGCATAATTCCACTTGATCATTAAACCGATAGCAAGTGCACACAATGCCACGACCTTGACGTTGCCATGACGTGCTGATGCCCCAAATGAAAATTTTGAATTCCGCATTCAAACTAAATTGAATTGGAAAGCTTGCAGTCGCAAACTTTGTTGTTTTGCGATCAAACGTATCTACTTACGTTGTTTTTTAATTTATTTATTTTTCGGGATAAATAGTAATCGAAATAATTATTAATAATGGGCGCTTTAATTAATGACTTTCTATTGTTAGCAATAATAGTGAAGTGAAGTTATTGAAAGTGCGTGCACGTTGTCAAAAATGACAAATATTTTTGTGATAACAAATCTGTGTCAGATTTGTTGTTTGTGATTTATCTGTTATTACAATGTCACTGCAAGAGGTGAGTGATATCGTTAAAAAAACGGATATTATAATAATAAGTCGGTACTTGGAGGGTACCTTGAGATTTTCGCAATTTAACATTCTTGGAGACTTTGTTTTCTCTGTATTTTCCTCAATTGTGTTTGTATTTTAAATACCAGATGAACTTTATTAGGTATATTCAATAAATAGGTGAAGGAAAATACATATACATAAAAAGATACATTTTATATTTGTATATTTCTGCCATTCTCAATTTCATTTGTTAAACTACTTTGCACTGCCTTCCCTTATTACGGATACAATATTTCTTTCCTCTACCCAAAGATTGTCTGGAAGAAATCACTACAAGCGATAAGACCGCCTTATTGTACTGTCTGTTGCTGTTGTTGTATCATGCTTGTATTTTATTTTTGTGCAATAAAGAATATCTATCTAGATAGATATCTATACAGGTATTTAATATTATTGCTGGTTAAGTTTAAACTTAAGCAAATTAAGAAAGAAAAACATTTTAAAAGTAAACCGTAAACAAGATCGGTGTTAGATTCATACTAAAGAAATCATAACTGAAAGTAATTAAGTAGCTAATTTCAAAATTTCAACCGTCGCCTTTCAGAAAGTACAATAAACGAGTAATTTGTTAAATAGCCGTAATAAGTCACCATGACGAACATCGCCTTTTGTATAATGCAACCTCATTACTTATCCAAATCGATACCTAAGGTATTTAACTTAAAAATGTTTCGTTGAAAATCGGTTAAACATTTTTAATTCTAACCTACATGTGTTGTCAGGATAGTAGAAGAATCAATGACAAGTACTGGGACTGGGACGTATCAACGTACAACCTGTGCAGGATAAAGAATGGGATCAGAAATGGCGGCGCATCTATTCACTTCTCGCTCGCACACTACTTGCGTCTATACTCTAACTCGTGGGGTGCGAGTATAGACGCAAATAGTGTGCGAGCGAGAAGTGAATTAGATGCGCCGCCATTGCTGATCCCATTCTTTATCCGCACAGGTTGTAAATTACTTAGGTACATACCTACCAACTGACTCTTACCCGACTGCCTCGGTGGCGTAGTGGTTAGTATAATGCGAAGGCTGCACAAGAGGTCCCGGTTTCAATCCCCGGGTCGGGCCAAAAAAAATTACTTAGGTAGGTACCTAAGTTTTCGGTAAGAAATTCTTGGTGTCAGCCCGAAGTCTGGAAGTTGGCAGTCTTGTACCCCCGCGCCTCGGAAGGCACGTTAAGCCGTTGGTCCTGCGCCCAATTGCTCTCCGGTGTTGTCACTCTGTTGTACCATCGGGATATGAGGGTAAGGGAATAGAGAGTGCACTTGTGTTTGCGCACACACTTGAGCACTTTAATATATCCTGCGTACGTGGCTGATCGTTGAGATTGACCGCCATAGCCGTAATCCGTTGAAGGATCTTATTATTATTACCTACCTACTCAGGGCTTGGAAACGAAAACGTTATTCATTCGCATTACAAAAATGTTATGTATTAAAAACGAACACATACTTAACAAATTAAAACTGGTAGGTTATCGAAGTCTTATCTAACACTGTGAGCGATCTCTTCCAGACGTCCTTCATGTAGAGGACAAAAGATAGGAAAGTACGTACATTCAAATAAATAAACCGAATCAACTTATACACATCTAGATGTCCACATATTTTACTGGCAGTTAGTAGCTTGTGAACCAAACTAAAGTGCCTAACCTACTATACCGTGACCGTGGGAGAGCCACGCTTCGGCATGAATGGGCCGGTCGAGACCGGAGTGATACCACTACCTCGCAGAAAACCGGCGTGCACTGTGCTGTTTCGCTGCTTGAGTGACGGTACCGGAGGCCAAATCCCGGGGAAACGGGGGTTTAAAAGTTGGCAACGCTTTTGTGGAGAGACGCAGGTGTCTACGGGTGGCGGCAATCGCTTACCATCAGCCGATCCGTCTGCTCGTCTGCTACCTATCACATAAAAAACACACTAACGTAATTACTTTAGATATTTTATTTCGCTCAAAAAGGACTTTGTAATATTTAAAAGAATACCCAATTTACAGAGGATTATGGCAAGTGAGCCTATACCTAGCATACCTAGAATGTGCTCGAAATATAATGGAATTACCAATATTACACCCGATATAGATATTTTTCACGACTTCTTTACAGGTTTTAAAAGAAAACTACTGAAATAAAAACTGCTATTTTAAAGTTAAACCATTGTATTATCTATATTTTGAAATATCAAGTTCACATTATGTAATGTAAATAATTTATTAATTACGTGTTGTCTATTGTATACTCATCAACGCTGTGTTCGCCTGTAATTGGCATACATACTGACATCTAATTTACTATAAAAAGCTGTTATGATTATTTTTGTATGATGTGCTGTTGGTGAACCTAAATAAATAAATAAACAAGTTTCATGTCCCATACCGCGGCTGTGTTTATTACTATTACATAGGTAGCAAATTAAAAAACAAAGTGTAATTTACATACCAAATTAAAAAAGGAAGTTTAATTGGCAAAAAGTGCAGGCCACTAACGGCGCCCACGGTAATGGGGATAATAATCGCAGCCAGGGTAATTAGCCCGAGCGCACTATTGGAGCATTAGGCGGCGTTCAAGGGCACACTTCCCTACTTTTGCCATTGTTGGCAGAGCTAACGGTGCGGCAGACTTGGCGGAATTCTGTTAGGCAAAAATGATTTGACTTAACGTTAAGCCTGTTCCTAGTTTGTGCTAAATATGGTTAGACAGGTGTTTAGTTTGAAGAATCGAAAACATTCGAGACAATGTCATTTGCCCTCAATTGTAATACCTAAGACCATATAAATAAACCGAATCAACTTATACATATCTAGATGTCCCCATACTTTACTGGCAGTTAGTAGTTTGTGAACCAAACTAAACAACCTAACCTACTATACCGTGACCGTGGGAGAGCCACGCTTCGGCATGAATGGGCCGGTCGAGACCCGAGTGATATACCACGGCCTCGCAGAAAACCGGCGTGCACTGTGCTGTGTTTCGCTGCTTGAGTGACGGAAGCGGAGGCCAAATCCCGGGGAAAAGAGAGTTTAAAAGTTCGCAACGCTTTTGTGGAGAGACGCGGGTGTCTACGGGTGGCGGCAATCGCTTACCATCAGCCGATCCGTCTGCTCGTCTGCCACCTATCACATAAAAACAAACGTTAAGCCTGTTCCTAGTTTGTGCTAAATGTGGTTAGACAGGTGTTTAGTTTGAAGAATCGAAAACATTCGAGACAATGTCATTTGCCCTCAATTGTAATACCTAAGACCCCTTATTACAAATTGTGAACTAAGGATAGTCCCGGAACAAAATTCGTTCCAGCCCTTTTAAACATTGCCCACCTTATTATAAATCCTGATCTAAAGTTATTACGCTACTAAAGTTCATGTCATCCCGTTCCAACACTCAATGTTAAAAGGGGCTGGCATGATATTTTTTCCGGGACTATCCTTAGATCGCGATTTGTAATAAGAGCATAATTAAGTCATGTCGTAAGCGAATAGTAAAAAGTTATCAAGATAAAAAATCTATGTATTATCTACCATAGTGGACGTTCGAGCTAATTTCGAAAAGGTCGTTTTATTTTACCAGTACCGAAAACTCAACATGTTCCCTAACGCAAATGTGTCAGATTTATCTTTTTAACGCGATCTTTATTATTGAATCAAGCAAAATGTCAAAGAAGATGAAGGTAAGTACCAAAAGAATATAAGGTCTCCAAAAGTATATAAATCAAAGTTAAATTAAAGGATTCTGATTAAATCAATTAAGAATAAACATTCGTTCGGCATCAAAACCAACATCAGTATAAAAAATGTAGACGCTAGCCTTATGAACGCAGATACAAATCAAACCAAGCATATTTGCGGTGTTTTCAATCAAAATAATATCTAGTTATTTATACATATGCCTAAATGATGTATTTTCTCTGGTGTCTGATGATCCCAGTAACTAACCCACTGCTAGCCTGAAACACTGAGCTAGAATCCAGCTCAGTGTTACTTACCTAATTCAGATATTGAATAAATGTAAAAAAAGAAATGCTCCAAATTAAATTTAGAAGTGAATCTAGCCTTGTCTAAGCATTCGTAACTCACCCCAGAGTGGTAGAAACGTCTTAATTGCGGTAGGCGCGAACGCGCGCCCTTGCCACAATTCAACTAAACATTCAACAACCTTCAGCCCTCAATCAATAAGGTGATACGATGCGTTCCAACAAATTGAAACTTATAAACCCAGGGGTAGTTTAAAACTATATACATAAAGCTAGGGTTGTCAGGTCTCACTACTGAAAATCAATCCAAACAGAGGGCTTACAACTAAACTATTCTCGTCCATACCTTTCACGCGCATTGTGCATAACAGATAATTTAATATTCCCGTTCCTTACCAGCCAGACATTTGAGTAAAAAGGTACCCTACTCGTACATAAATAAAGCTAATGCAGTGGTTGGTAGGTTCATTGTAAAGATTTTCAATATTTGTCGTGATACCTTTCTTTTATTGGTAATGGCGAACTTTGTTCCGTTTTATTACTTTTTCTTGCTTTTTCGATAATTTATTTACCTCTATGTGTGTGTAAAATTATTAGGAAAAGTTCTATAGTTAGTTTCAGCAGGTTACGCATTTTAACAACGTAGATATGTAGGTAGCCTAGTCCTAAAGGACAATCGAATGTAACGTCGCACTGCGGAGACCATTTATAAAATTGTATTAGTTGCCAACTCGCATTTCTTCTACTTTATCATATGCTTTATATGACTTGCCTCGGACCTCGGACCGACCGTGGAGAACCTTACCCACAGGAGACATACAGAGTGTATCTGTGAACATTTACATCCCTTTAATCACTTTTGGAAATTCGCGTGACGTGACTTGGTCATTTTGTATGAGGAGTCGAAAAAATGTTCGATGAATTTCGAAAAGTCGTTGAACAATTAATGTCGTTCAGAATGATTGGTAGAACACGTGGTTAAAGGGTGTAAATGTTCACAGATACACCCTGTATGACTTGCCTCGGATAGTTCAGTGTGGGGAACCTTACCCACAGGAGACATATGCCCGGCAGTGGGCGTCTTGGCCCAAACTTTGATAACATTAATTTACCTCGTAGACAAAAAATAATTCATCTATCAATTCGGAACGAGACAGCGCGACAGTCAATGCACAATGCAACAAAGGTTTTTTCTGACCAATTAAAAGTACCTACTTATAATTTATTTCGTTGCAATTTTCTACACATCTACTCCTTAAGATAACAGCATTAGAATCAAATGTGGCCATCAGTCAAAACAATCTTGTCTGCACACTGTATTTTATGTCCTAAGTTGTTCAGACATAAGTACTCGTACTTAGTATGGACAAAATGAGTCATGAAGTACTAACTCGTCATAAAGGATCTTGTGCGGCGATGACTGTGTCTGTACTTACCTACTTTCTGTATAAGAATAAAATAATTTATTCAGCGCCAAACATACACCAAATAAAAATATAACGAAATGGACATTAGAATGTAATGAATGTTTGTTGAAATTATGGTTTGTTTTCTAAATTGACCCAACCGGTAATCAAACCCGTAACCTTGTAGCTTTGGGCAGCAGGTCCTCTTCCATCGGAAGTCGTCAACAATAATATATTCCGATTAATCAATTTGAAGATATAAATATGTAAAAACTGACTACTTTCGTAGTTTCTTTGTCCAAAATTCTAAAACTGTAATTTATAAGAAGAGAAACATTATAATTTTTAGCTTACTCACGTAACCAGAAGCTAACTAGTATTTACGTTTCGCTAATGTGCCTAATAAAACGCAAACTATAGTGTGTTTCTATATTAAAAGCATAGTACAGAATATAACAGTGAACTAACTGCAGAAGTGAACAAACTTGTCTTATAATGAGTACGTCAACGTAATAAAATGAGGCATAAAATATAGGTAGGGTACCTACGTCATGGACTAACCTTTTTTTTATGCTAGAGGCGGACAAACGAGCAAGCGAGTTACAACACCTGATGGAAAGTAATCAACGCCGCCCATGAACATCCGCGAAATCAGAGATATCGCTAATGTGTTGCCTACGCTAAAAGCAGAGAATTATGTATTTCACAAAATGAGTTGGATTGATTTTTAAATACTAATTATGTATTTATCTACTCGGCGGTTTAGAGTTATAAGTAGGCATCACGCACGTCCTATTACAATAAATCATTTACTTTACATTTCAAAGATTTACACAGTTTTTTAATCATGATTATTATATTTTTAATCTGTCAACCCTCGACATTGACATTAGACATATTGTTATGTATGCACATAACAATATGTAGGACGCCCTGCTACAAGATGGGATGATGACATTCGAAGGCTGGCTCGTGTGGGCTAGATGAGAGTGGCCGAAAATCGGGAGCAGTGGCGTGCATTAGGGGAGATGTGTCTATGTCCAGCAGAGGACGAGTGTGGGTTGCTGATGATGATGATGGACATAAAGTGAAGAAAAAAATTGTTGTTTTGATTTTTCAATGGAAAATAGTTGATTCACAATTTGATAATAAGGCAAAGCTTTACTGTTATTTATTTCTCCATTGTGCCCTAGTGTTGTGCAAGTGCAAATAACCTAGTTCCAAAAGTGTTTGTGTTCGTAGATACGTGTTTACGACATATCCCTTGATCTCCTGAAACGTTGCGTGTTGCCTAATGTTGCGCGCAACAACAGCGCACTTGTTTATAACATTTTAGATTACGCTTGATTGTACCAGATGCTTTTTAACGGATGTCTTGAGGATGTTTTTAGAATTAAATTGACTCCTGTGTTTTGTCAATCTATTTATTAATATATGCAAGCCATTACTATGATCTCCAAAAAACGTTTTGTGCAACCGGTCCTTTTAATCGTCTTTTGACGACAGTAACTGATGAAAACATTTTTTTTTACAAAGACCATAGATAAATAGATATCTACAACCTGTGCGGATAAAGAATGGGATCAGAAATGGCGGCGCATTTACCCATACTCGCACCCCACGAGTGCGAGTATATACGCAAATAGTGTGCGAGCGAGAAGTAAATAGATGCGCCGCCATTTCTGATCCCATTCTTTATCCGCACAGGTTGTAAGTATTTTTACTAGAAGTAGCTAATAAGGACCTTTAAAAATGAAAGACGGATATTAAAGCTATTGTCTTTTGTTCATAGCCGAGGACTAGACAACCAAATAGATAAATCATACTTTTTGTAACAAATTTATTTATTTATTTAAAAAGGTACACCAACGGCATATCATATACATCACTTGCAGCAAATATATGATACTAGTAGGTACAATTCTTTTACATATGCCTATTATAGGCGTACACAGCATTGTCAAATTTGCTAAATTCCGTCAAGCGAATCTCACCTAAGAGTGCTAGACACTAAGGTATAAAACACTAAGAAAAAATAGACAAAATGTAGTAGTAAGTAACCTAACATGTGTCAGTGTATCCATTAGCCTACTTGTAGGTTTCGTGTAAACTTAAAGAATATCATCTCAATTGTAAAACCCTGACACAGAATAAGCACACACCTTACAAGGCTCAGCAGTACTAACAGCGACATACGTACCCACTTACATCACGCACAAGCAAACACCATTAAAGAACGAGCCCATGTTATCGCGAACTAATGGAAAGCAGGCGGCGAGCGTGCATCTGCTTTCTGCGGGATTATTTTGAGCTTGATCTGAGGGCATCCGATAGATTTATTGAATGCGGGCTATGTAAGATAAAGTCAGTATTCAATTTAGTTTTTGCAAGTTAGGCGGTTCTTATTTGTATTTGTTTTAAACTTTCATGGTCTAGTGACTATGTAATGTCAGTACATGAGAAGAGTTATGTAGGTTATTATTTTTTGTGTCAAGTAGTGCCAGAACAAAATGTAGGTACCTATGTAAGTGTGGGCGTAACGTTGTTGCTAAAACCAGCTAAATTTTAAAATGAAAAAAAAAAGTAAAAAAAATATTTCAGTTATTATAGTTTTTAAAAAATATCCGAGTTTGAAAAACTTGTGTCAGGAAAATTCGCTCTCTTATAGCTGGCTTAAAACAGATGTTACAAAATTTAAAAAGAAAATAAATGACTTACAAATACAATGAATTAAATAGGTAACTAATTTTTCAAAATTAAAGTTAGTTATCTTGTTCGTCCACTTTGTGTGTGAGTGAAATAAGAAACGTTGTTACTCTTAGGACCGTAATTTCAAACTGAAGCAGATACCGATTTACATTCAAGTTCATCACACTGTGTTGTTTTTAATTTTAAACTCAACGTTGAGGACAGACTACAACATTCTGTCACCGCCGCTGGCTCGGTTCGAATTTTATCGATAAAAGGTAGGCACTGGAGATGGACTCGCTACAAAGTACAGTCGAACGTAACGAGATATTGTCGAAAATGCGGGGACCTCCAATAACTATGCATTCCTGTACTGCATCCAAAATAAGTCGCACCTATGGGTAGGTAGGTACCTACTTATCGAAATTTAATTTATATTTAAACACTTTCAGTTTCTCATAATTTCACTCACGTGCAACTGCCGAATTTGATCGTGAAAGTGAGAAAGTGCAATAAAATGCGACATAAACATTATTATCGTGATGGTATGCAAATAAAAATATTAGTATCCAACAAAAAAAGTGATTCGAATGATGTCTAACATTTTCGAGTGGTGCAGTGGATAAGTGATATATAAGAAGATACAAGGGGCTGACATATTCTTCAGGATAAAAGCCCCTAACTAAATAAAGATTTAAAAAATATTGTGTTGATTTATATTTTATGTAGGTAGGTAGGCTATGGCGAATTAATTGTGCAATTATATTAAAATGCTATGAAGTGGTAGATCGCTAGGTACTATTTTCGCAATCTCGTCGTACGACGGGAAGTCAAAATACGATACTGTTCTGTTACATCATCCTTCTATTTCCTCTCTTGAAATTTTACATTCATTACCAGAAACGTGTTTTAAAATTGTCTTTAGTTAAAGCGACATTACCAATACATCATTAGAGCTTAAAATCCTACCTTTAGATTGTTTCTACAAATTAATTATAATGTCAAAGCTGTCCTAATAAAAATTAATCCTCTTAACAAGCTTTATCAACAAACCAAATATAAAAACATGTTCCCTAAATACATACGCCTTTGTAATACATACATTTGTCAGCTATGACTGATCGGATGTGGTCCTGTTGGTATTCGCAGACGCGCCTGCGCACACACGTGGCCCTCCATATTGTATTAGGACATTAAAATTAGAACGATTATTAAATCAATCGTTTTAAATTTTATACTCACTGTTTATTTACATATTATGAGCAGTTTAGCGGTAGTTTAGTCCATAGTACTCGATAGTAGTAAATGCATTTTTCCTTCCGACAAGAGACCGCGCACTATGTAGGTATTTATTTAGCTGTCCTCCAGTAACGCAGTAAGTATACCAAAATAAGTCATTCTAAATCGCTTCTACTTCTCTATTTTCCTTCGGCTGAAAGTTAGATTAGTAATATTTTCAAATTTTCCACAGTGTCAATGTACATTTTAAGAGATTTGAAGAATCACAATCTTAGTTTTATCGGAAGCTGATACTACAACCTTGAACTATATCATAGTTTGATAATACATACTATAGATATCCGTGACGTACAAGATTCGAGTCCAACCTGTTCCTAGAATTCTTATTTACCTACTTATTTATCATTCATTTTGTGTGTTTAAAAATATTGAACAGTATCTGTGAAAATAAGTAGTTAAAGTTCGTTGATGACATTTAAACTCTGAACCGTTACAAAAGGTTCCACGACTAGAGGGATTATGCTGCTCGATCTTTATCAAAATTAATTGGTTACCTATACAAACTACTATATATGTGTAAAGGTTAAACGATATATAGGTTTGTAATTTTGTCAATTTATACTCTAATGTGAGAAAGTTTACTTCCGATTTTTCATTCCTATGTGTTATTTTGGGGTGATGAATCCGAATATGTGGTTTGCAGACATGAGACGCAATATGGAAAAATTACATGTCCACACAAATGATCTGCAAGGAACGTTACCTATAAAATTGCGGTCAGTCCTTTATCTACTCAAAGGCTCAGTCTAAAAGTATGACATAAGGTCCATCGTACTGTCACGTTTCTCTTCGAAATTCATACGGTAGGTAGATAATGTACCTATAGTATGTAGTACCTAGGTGTGTCTCATGTTTGCATACACATAGCCTAATAAAACATTGATGGTTGGGCGTCTAATCTACGTTCATGCTATTGCGGCCTTAATATATCGTTAGTTTTATGTGACACAGGGCTCATAACATACAAGTAGTCATTAGGTAACAAAGCACAGGAATATCGGCGAAATCTTTCATTTTCCTCGTCCTAAAAATATAACCGAAGTTATTTAGATATTTCAGCAATATTTACCATGTTGAGTAAATAAGTTAGATTTTCCTTAACTTTTGTTTAAAAGTCTATTGTTAAGTTTCAAACTTGGAATTTGTTTCGTAAAGCTATGTTTCACAAGCTTTTACGTGCCTCTTTAAAAATTAAGTGTACGAGTAGGTACATACTTATCCCAATCATTCCAATAACTAACAAGAACAACTGTGTGACTCGTTCAACTCGTATAAATATGCATTTTTAACATCGGCCTATTCTTTAACATCGGCAGGAAGTAACAAATTTCTGGCTATGCCACCACCGCCGACCCACCGCGTGTATGCCCAGGTATACCCAAAAGGCTTGGCTTGACATAGCGACGAAAGTGATGACATGCGAGTTAAAAGTCTCAATACGAATGCAAAACCTTGCAAACTCGGGGAGATATAGAAGAAAAGAGGACCTGCTTCAAAGAGATGGCTACAATGTAAATGTAATAATAATAATAAGCGTATGATGCTATTTTTTGCTAAGCTATTTTTAAATATGCTGTGTGCAAGGAAGTATGCTAGGTCTGCGGCCCACACGCCGATACTTCGATGACTAACTCGAACGGTTTCAAATTAGCGAGCCTTAGAACCTATTGTTGCCCGAGCGACACCAAAACGAGACTCACACGCACTTGCAGAAATGTGCACAAAACGGCAGTATTTGAAGCGAGATGACAGGCACAAATTTTCAATTTGATAGTAATTATTAGAACTTAAAGTTGACATCGTTTCTGCAATAGTCTAAGAGAGGCTTCATATACCTTTGGTCGATATACACCAGTCTTGGTATATAACCCTATATACCCCAAATTATGGTTTTTAGAGGCTCACAAACCATGCAGACAATAAGTCGTCGCTTTCCATCAGGCGCGATTGTGGTCAAGCGTTAGCCTATTAACCAAAAAAAAACTGTTACTGATGAAGTTTTCATACAGCCCGCCTGCGATATAAATCCAATCCAGGCCCAATTCAGTGGAAGGGGGTTTTAAGGATTGGTAGCGCACGTGTGACTCCACTGGTGACTGGAGTCACACGTGCGCTGTGGGTGTCCACCAGGATGTCAGGTCGTTCTTCTACCTGAAGGACCTAAAGGGTTGTTACCCATGGGTCTACTATCATGGATAAGACACACACTGCAGTAGCTAAGCCCTTGCTTTCATAGTCACTTAATTACATCGCAGATTTTGTCCTTCGTAGTGTTGCAGCTTCAGCCTTGATCTTGCTGCAATTGGGCGTTTATCATTGTAGTCTTGCAAAAAAATGAAATCAGGTTTGGACAACCCTACGAGGCCGTAACCGAAGGCTTTTAGTTTTATTAGAGAACGGAAAGGGCCCAACCCTGCTTTCTAAGTGATTGCATTTTCTGAATAAGATATTGGCATAATAAAAAGTTAGAAAGTCATCGCTAGCTTCAGTTTTGTTTTCACATTCAAATGTTTTGTATTCAGTATACAAATTTTCGATATTTGGAAATGTTTAACCCTACGAAACTGGGAATCCAATGGAAATCTTCTGAACGGTTTTGATTTATATTCCTACCCCCATTGTATTAAAACTTCTGTAGTATTGCCCAATCTTGGTGGCTTAATTTAAAGCTCTCCCGTAACGCACGAGAATATACCTGTCGCATCCAAACAAAGGAGGCACACAGCGCTTGTGAAAGAGAGGGAAACTCCGATTCGGTCGTAACGTCTGCTTTAAATTAGGCCCTCTGGATTATGGTTCAACGTACCCCGTATCGAAGCGGGATTCAACATTTTGCAGAAGAGATATTAATATATTAATAACACATCTCGAACATTAGGTAGGTAATCTGATTCTGCACTAAGTAGCTCTAGCACTTGTGGTACGGATAGGTATCAGATGACAGCGGAAACACAAATAATATATTACTAATAAACCCCGATACGGAACAAACAATGTTCATCACACGAATGTTTGAAACAAAGTGGGAATCCTTTGGCGTCTCAGACAGAATCTGACGACCCGTTTGGAACAGTGGTAGTGAACGCTGCCTTTGGTCCAAGGGTTGAGGGTTCGATCCCCGCACAGTACAAACATTTGTGTGCATGAACATGTATGTTTGTATATGGTCTGGGTGTTTCCTATGTATGTATTTACAAAAAAAAAGTATTATATGTATATATTTGTAATTCCACTGTTGATTCTAATATCCTTAACACAGGTGCTTGAGCTACCTATCTCGGAGTCAGATCAATGTATGTGATGTTGTGAAATATTTATTATTATTTATTATTATCATCATCATTATCATCATCAGCCCATTTAAGTCCCCACTGGTGGGGCACGGGCCTCCCTCAATCACATGAGGGGTAATTGCCATACTCACCACGCTTGGCAGACGGGTTGGCGAGGGTTGGTTTATTATTATAATCACTACCAAATGTGTCATCGCCGAGCCAGTCACGAAACTGAGAAAATAAATGAATTAAAGTTTTCACTTGTACTATGGATACCAGGAACAACTAAATTACCACAAACACCCAGACCCAATAGGACCCTCCCTTCAAATATCTGTTTCATAAAAACATTTGTGTTGGTGCGGGAACCGTCTCAACCGGCGCTCAATCCAAAAGTAATGTACTGTTGCAAGGACTAAAATCTTTTTTTAAAGATGACGCCCCTTTCCTAAGACAAAAATAGGGCAAATGGCGCGCGATCGCGTAATGATTCTCATCTGCGCGCGCGCATCACACGCTCTATTTGGCGCACGAGATCTCTAAATGATTGAAATACACCGGCAATTTACTTTGACACAAATTCTGAGCATTGGTACTATTTGCTATTTGTAATAAGATTGGACAAATTCGTATTTTCCAGCATTCATTCTTGAATATCTCAATGATACATTAACATTCTCCTCATCTTAGCGTGTAATTCCCAGTTGCATCCAAAGTTGCCGCTTCGGAGCCCGGGATTTGCTTGGACTGCGCCTGACCTTCGCAACCCTTAGACAGATAATGACACATTTCCATATTTATTTGAAATCGATCCTCAACTAATATATAAATAACTTTTTTTTTTAACTTTGGAAGGAGTCCACTTTTTTTTTAATAAATATTTCACAATATCACTTACATTGATCTGACTCCGAGATCAAGCACCTGTATTACGGATATCAGAATCAATAGCGGAATTACAAATATGTACATACATATACTTTTCTTTTGTAAATACATACTTATAATATATACAAACACCCAGACCAATACAGACATGTTCATACACACAAATGTTTGTACTGTGCGGGGATCGAACCCGCAACCCTTGGACCAAAGGCAGCGTTCACTACCACTGTTCCAAATGGGTCGTCAAATATAACATTACTGCACATTAGACAATAAATTGTCTAATGTGCAGTCTTATTTAACTTAAATAATTTTAAGCTCAGTAAGACAAGGAATAACTTATAAGAGATATAGTCTAATTAATCGTTAATACAATCGCATGCGACATACATGCATTAAGGCTGACGTCACGCGAATGCACCAGTTAGGAAAACGGGTCAAACATTTAGCAGTTAAATGGTCTAATAACCGAGCCAATTTCATTTCCTCCGCTGGTTATTTTGGTATACTTATAACAATCATTTGACATTGGCAAACTTACCTCACAAACTATACTCTGATTTTTAATTATGTGGACTAAACCGACATGCAAATGTCAAGTTCCTATACATTTTAACATTTTGCCTCTGTCAAAAGTAGCAAATATTTATGGGGATGACACATTGACATCTGTCAGTTTAGTTCACATAGTTAAAAATCAGAGTTTAGAGGGTAGGTAGGTACATTTTAGGTGTACTAGAGAAAGAACGAGTGCAAAGATTGGCTTGTCTGATGTTCGTAACTCTTTTAAATTTTAGGTAATTTAGGTATGTAATTTACATAAAATTTAATTTGTCTATTCCACAAATAAATAAAAAAGCAACACGGACGTCCATAATCTTAATTACAAAATAGAAACTTTATTGCTCTCCAATTTTTATTATCGTATAATGTAATGATATTGATATTAATATACATTTTAGTTTCGAAGAATATCGCACGTTGAAGGTCGTTTTAACTATTGATGTGAATATAGATGGGTGTTTTTGTTGGTATCCTTGATATCTTGACAGTTCAACCATTTAATTTATAACGTTTGATTTAAATAACACTTGTTGTCAGAATTATTTAGCTACCTTACTATTACGTAATCTGCTTATTATCGTTTAACTGGTACAAAAATCCAATGGCATTGAAATGAAAATGTTTTCCGATTTTGACAAGATTTATAGTATTATTTAATTTAATGAGTTTTAGTAGACATGCCGTGTTAGAGTTCATGCATGGCTCATCATGGATCGCTGAGCCATGGTGTAGTGTGTGTTTACTCATTTACTCACTTACTCCGCTGGCTCAACGACCCGAACCCAGTTTTGGCCTCCAAAACAAGAGAGCACCACTTTGGTCGATTCTGCACTACTTCTTGCCAGTCACTGACCTCTATTTGTCGCAGATCAGTCTCGACGACGTCTTTTCAGCGATACCTAGGTCGTCCAACTAAGGGCCGACCGATGGGCCGACGCCCCGTGTGTGTTTAGTTTCATAAAAGAAACGGACCTGTACAAAATACAGATTCCAACCGTTTCCCACTCAAAACAGATATGGTCCAAATACTTTTCCTTATTTTTTATTGAGAATTTGCATGGGCGGCTATCGCGTATGAAAAGTCCGCTAGCGATGGCATGCTACTGAGGTCCATCTATAAGCTGATTGGTTATTTTTGAACATGATATTTACTATGCTATTGAATTTGGACCTCCACCAATGCTTCAGATTCAGGATTTCAGTCTAACAATACTCTAATTATACTATACTAATTTTTCAAACGCGCCCCCATTATAGCGATTGCCCATTTATTCTCTGTAAAAAATCTCAATTCAATCAACAAAATATTGACTTACCCATCTTCCTCCAGGCATGCTTAGAGCAAGAATCCAGAGTGGCCGAGCTGCGGTCCCTCGCGGCCCGGGTGGCCGCGGAGACGGGGTCCCGAGCCCTGCAGGCGGACGCCGACGCGCTGGCCCGCCGGCTGCAGCTGGTGGCCGGCGCCGTGCAGGCCCTGGCCGATCTGGGCGAGGCGAGGCAGCTGGCCAGGGCCAAGGCTCAGCACGCGAAGGACAAGTTCTGCGATATGAGACAGGTTTGTAGTTCCGTCGACAAACCGAAACGACAGATTTTCATTTTCATCTGGTTAGATAGAAAAAAAAACACATAAATGTTATTCGAATGAGAAGCACGGGTTCGACCCTCGCGTCTACACAAATGTTAGTCAATGAAACAGATATTTTCTAGTCTAGATGTTTGTGGATTGCGACTTCCATAACATAGAAGAAAACTTTAGTTGGAGACCAAAAGCTGCTGATTATTGAGTTGCAAGTAACAACGCCGTGTGATTTCTAAGACTATTTTTATAAAAATGTACATCCACAACTACATCATAGGTACCTACGACTATAGTTAGCAATCTATCTGAATGACGAGTTAGGCCTTTATCATGTAAAGAGTAGCCATAGATCATTCAATTCACAATGACGCGACTCACTACTCCGATTGCAGGTCAGTAGGACACATCTTTGTCCAGCAACAACCCGTAATAGTTACCTATTTAATCATGAATTCCATTACGGTTGTATATACTCGTATTTGAACTCATATAAGGTGCAATTGACCATGTCTTTCTTAAAGTCACAACTAACTACTCCATCAATGGTTAGGATCTGCAAATCAAATTTAATGGCAACGTCATTACTTGTATGGGTGCCTTTAAATATTTATTCCGTGATCCTAATTAACAGGTTTACTCACACATTTATAACGGATGCGATTCCGAGTTCCCACTTGCATCCTCAATGAGACTAACGGTCACTGATATCGATCGCCTCACGTTATACCCCAAAGGAGCAGGCATTATGGTCGAGTTATGAGCTCGTGTGAATCATCTGAACTCATTTTAGACATGCCATCTTATACTAATTAGTTAAAACAACGCCAAGACACGATACATTACAATTAATCCGCAGGGGAATGAACTTTGCTCGACACAATGAACCCTTTATCGACACGACACGCGAATGGCACTTGATAATAAACAAATTGTAATATTGCAGGATCTCGCTCCGGTTCACGAAGATGGCGAAATAGTCGAGGACAAGCTCATCGCTTTACGTGAAAACTTGATAGCCCTGGGTAGGAGCGAAGCGGATATCGCCCCGGCGAAGGCAGAACTCCCCGATATCGACCGAGACGTTTCCGACGAGCACTCGATAGTCAGAATTCTAGAGCTTTGGCAGGCGATGTTCAGGGACACCTTCCTGCACTACCACCGGCTGTCCACCGCGCTCGTCAGGTCTGGAGACGCTGCAACCGCCCTCAGGCTTTGGCAAGAATACCTCTTGGACCTCCAATCGTTCCTCTCCGGCTCTGTGCCAGCTGACTACGAAAACTTAACTGAACACAGACGATTATGCAGGGTGCATAGGAACTTGCTGACGTCACAGCGCTCCGTTCTTATGAATGAGAACCGGGAAATGAAGAACAGAGACCTGGCTGACAAGTTTGATACATTAACGAATCTGCACAATGAAACCTTGGCGAGGATAGTAGAAAGACACGACGAGGTATGCACTCGAATCGCCGCATGGGACGACTACAGAGAAGTGAATACGGAACTGTTGCGTTGGCTCAAAGAAATCGAAAGGGAAAAGGAAAAACTACAGCTTAGATACGTCCACATTAAGCGAATACATAAGATATTATCAAAGATACAGAATCTCTATGATAAAGTACCTGAAGGCAAGAAACAAGCAGATAAACTATTAATAAATCTCAAGAAAGTTCTCGAATTTACAGAGGAAGCGTACGGCGCATCTGTTAGGATCGAATATGCTGGCATAGTTAAGAGAGTAGATAACTTACAAGCAAGTTTGGACACATGGAGAGACTTCTTATCTCGAATACTGGCCCTAGTAGGAGAATACGATTCTTTGACCAATGACCTTCAGAAAACGTTTTCAAGGACGCAGGATGAGGTGAACACCTACTCTGACGAAGAACGCTTATCAAGGCCTCAGCTTAGGAAAGCTATAGATAAGTTTACGGATTTAAGAACGAAGATTGAGAAGACGGAGAACCAAATCGAGGCTCTAAGTGTTATCCAAGAGCAACTGAAGGAATGCCTCAGTCCTCAAGACATAAGAGTAGTAAACCAAAAGTTATGGCAATTGAGACAGCAACGAGCCGACTTAGAACACCAGTTATCAATAATAATCCACAGACTACAGGAACGACTAGAAATTTATACTATTTACGAATCGCGGTTAACGCGGTTTTCAGAATGGCTAACCACACTGGAATCTCGTCTAGAAACATCAAATCAAGGAAGCGAAATTAGTGCTCTTGACCCACAAGACTTAATAAGAAGAATATCCTCAGACATTCAAGCTGAAACTGCCTTGAAGGAACGTGAATTTGAATGGCTCGCTGAAACTGGTACCACACTCACTGAATTATCAAAGAAGGATGAAAAGGCTTACAGTAAGAACACTTCAAAACATCTCAAAGATGTGCAAGATAGATGGAATAAAGTACAGGAGACTGGTAGAAGTAGAATAGCCAAGATAACTGAATTGCTTGAAACGATATCACAACTAGAGGAACGTCTGACAGAGATCAGAATGAAGCTTCATGCAATTGAAGCTAGGCTAACAGCCTCTATTGTCTTAGAACAGCTTACAACGAAAGCGGTCGATGAGAAGTTCAAAGAACGTGATGACATTCACAAGAGCATAGAAAATGAGAGCGGAGAAGTAGGAGAAGCTCTGAATCTCTGTCAGCTTATTTTCAATGACCCTGATGTTCTCAAAGGAAACTTCGACCTGCGTAACTTACATACTGGATTCGATATTGTTGAAAAGAAATGGAAGAACATCTGCGACATGTCTGAACAACGCAAGAATACCCTCAAAGAAGTCCGCAAGTCGGCTGAATTGGCCCACTCTTTGCTACCCAAAGTGGAGAAGAAGCTTGACTCGATCGAGCGACGAGTGGAAAAGATCGAGACGCGTAAACAGCGGGGTGAGCCTGAAGATGAGAGTGTGTCAAAGGCCACAATAAAGGACTTGGAAGCGTTGGAAGATGATGTGAAGCGGCTAGAAGATTCTTACAGCCGCGTGGCGTCTGCTCGAGGAGTGGAACTCCGTGGCGAAGGGGCTGATGATGCATGCCAGGTTACGCGCTGCTGTGCGTCGTTGGCAACAGCTCAGAGGACGAGTGGATGCAGCTGGTGCTGACCTGCACAGGCAGTTTGTGGCTGCGCATGGCAAAGCAGTCGTGGCATTGGCCGAGGCCGATGTTCGACTGACTCGTGCTCTGCATCTCTCTCCAATGCCATTGGACAAAGCTGCTACTCTTAAAGAACTAGAGGTAAGAAAAACCATAAGTACCAATTCATTCTTCAGTATTTTTTCCAAATTGTTTGATCTTAAGATTTGTAATTTTCTGCAGCTTTAATAACTTTTTATTATCAACAGGGTGTCGAAGAAGAGCTCCGAGAATGTGAGGCTCTAGTAGCCGAAGCTGATCGTCTATCACTCGCAGTGTCGACAGTCTCAGGAGTATCAGACATGGTGGCGGAGTACCGGGCGCTGTACGCCGACGTGCGGCAACGCCTGGACGTCGCCAGAGCCGATGTCGTCGGCGATGTTGATTCTGCTGTACAGGTATTAACCACCAGCTAAAACTAATCTCTTATTATCATATATAATAAAAATACTTTATCTTAAACTTACTATGTATCGCTATTCGTTTAGGTTGATACCCTGAAATGGGAGACAGACGCAGCACTCCAAGTAGACACACTAACATCCAAAGAAACCTACAGAGCCGAACTAGCATCTGCCGTAAGAGAAGCTTCAGAATCTCTGGAGGCTCTCCGAACGGCTCTGATCCAGCAGCCAAAGGAGAACGCTAGCAGCGAAGAATTAGCAACGGCCGCTAAGGACATCGCGAAAGCTGGCGCCAAGCCAAGTCAGACTTTAGAGCTGGCGAAACATCTGTCAGAGCTGCTGTTGACAGAATGCGATGCGACGGAGGACGAGGCTATGCTGAAGGAAGTCGAGTCCCTGTCGCTGAGATACGAAGACCTGCTGGCTCAAGCGAAGAAGCGAGAGCTACAGATCAACAACCTGAGGTTGGTGTTTCACTGTTTGATGTTTGTATAATTGATGAGCAGAACAATGATGAAAGAGAAACACCTAATAACAATAAAAATACTGATAATATTTTGGTGATGATTATAGTAATAAGCTTGAAGTCATATGAATGAATATTGAATAAATGGGACAACATTAGTTTTTGTTTTAGCACTCAGCTAAGCTAAAGCAAGAGTTGGAAGTCCTAGAAGTTATTTATTTATATGCCGCTAACGGCAAACCTCTAAAGGATTGCAATTTATCTTTGATCATTGTTATAATCCGATGTTGTTCATGTTTTATGGTAGCACTAGCACTGATTGCATTTTGGTGATGGGGCTTGATAAAGCTGTTATTGGAACAGTGCATTATTTCGGTGACTGATGACGTCACCCAGCACGTTTCTAATACTGTACGAGAACGTCTTTCTTCTACTTTGACACGTACACTTTTCAGAACAATTTATTTGCAATTATTTTATTAATATTATATTTACTCACATGTAAATATGTGTATATTTACATCATCTTTGCTACATAATAATAAGTATAATTACTAGATAAGTAATATTTAAAAATAATACAAAGGTTTTCTCCCCAAATAAAATTTGCTACAAACAGTAAAAAGAGTCTAACTCAAAATTTAGAAATTCAAGGTTTTAAAAAATAACAGGAAGCAATGTTACAAACTACACCATTCTTCGACAAAAGCAATATCTATGACCAATATGCCCCGTGTGTAACAGCTTCCTAACCTGGCATGCTCTAAATCTTGCGTTTTCTGGTCCCTTAGGTTGCCCCACTCTGCGTCGTACGCGCTTACGTGCGAACAGTGAGTACTGCTTCTCTAATATTACACAAAACCTAGTTTTTTGCTATCTGTACAAGTATTTAGGCTACACAGTACGGTAAAAAATGTAATATTCGTAATTATAAAACTTGGTGATGTAGTTTAATATAAATGTTACTTATAATACATCAAAAACATTTTTCTATTAATTACAAAATAAAAAGTATCTGTATATTGTATGTTAAATAAAGACTGCATGGACGTATATTATTTATTTATATTATTTTGCACTCACAATATTTTCTTTCTTTGTCAGTCCTTTGACAGCACATTTTTCTGTATGATTGAATTAATACCAGATAGCAAAAAGCACGGTGCGCATGAGTATTTAGTGATTGTGTAGTTAACGCACTTGTAACATAGAGATTAAAACCAATATTAAAATAACTCACAGTATTGATTTCATTATAGCACTGCACAATTTTAATTTATTTATATTTAAGATAAGTATACAATATTTGCTTGACATAGATAGATACCTATGATTGATTAAGTAGTAAAAATGCTGCAATCAACTTTTTGAGCTGCTAAATATTTTACTAGTAGGCTAGTACCTATCATAATCATTATTAGTAATAGAACAGATTACTTCACATAACTAATTCAGAAGATTTTCTAAAATACACAAGAAATAGCACATAGTTTTTAATTAGCCGCTTTAGTTAATAATTATTTGAAAAAAAAAGCACAAGCTTTCAACCAATTAGAAGAACAATATTAATCAAAACAGTAATACAAATTCAACTTAGCATTCCTTTTCTACTAGCCTCAGTCTCACTTTATTAAATCTTGTACTTACCTACCCTTTACCCCACAGCGAGACCGGTCGCCTGACATGCCCGCTCTGCTCCGAGAGGAACTGGAAGCAGCTGGACAACGACCTCTGGCGACTGGAGCAGTGGCTGCAGTTCGCTGAGGCCACTGAGGCCGCCAGGACCGACCCGCCTGAGCAGTATGACGCGCTAGAAGATGCTATACAGGTTGGTTTCACCAATTGTGTCTAGTCTGTTCCACTTAATCGTGCACAAAAGATTAATCATTTCTTCTTTCAACTCTGCTATGTAAATCGCTCTCTATACAAAACTGACGCTTAAGTTTTTAAACATTGTTTCATATTACTGAATACACACCACTGCCTTTCACCACGAGCCGTGTTTTCGGGCGACACTACCATGGCAGGCTGGTCATGTTGCCCGAAATCACGGCTCGTAGTGCAAGGCAGTGGTAGAATGGAGAACGTGGGGCGAGAAACGCCCAAGAGGAAGACTCCAAATGGATTGGTGTGACGACATCAAAATCTTTGGCAGGAACAAAGTGGATAGAAACCGCCCAAGATAGACAAAAATGGCATAAACTGAAAGAGGCTATAGGTTAAAAATGGCTAAAGAAGAAGACTAGGTAGCAAAATGAACCTCTTGAATCTCTTGTGTCACTACGCTTTCCGGGTCGGACCTCCACTCAAGAACTCTTCTAACACACTCGTTGTCAGTTCTTCGACAGATGGCCCACCCATCGGTCACTTTAGTCTTTTGTCGAATTTGCTGACTGTCAATTACTTTGTTCGCAGGACCACCGCGAATTCCTCCTCGACCTAGACTCGCACAAGTCCATCGTGGTCTCGCTGAACGTGGTGGGGTCGCACGTGGCGGCGCACGCCAGCGACGCCAACGACGCCTCGCGCGTGCGCGCGCGCCTCGCCGCCGCCAACAGCCGCTGGGACGCGGCGTGCGAGCGCGCCGGCCGCTGGCAGAAGCGGCTGCAGCGGGCGCTCGTACATAACCAGCAGTTCCATGACATCGGTAAGTTCAGACTAGACAGATAGATATTATTTATTGCACAGAAATAAAATATGAATAATATATGAGTTGTAGCGATTTCTTCCAAGCACCTTTAGGTAGAGGAAAGAATCGTAATAGGGCCATCAGAGGTTTACAGAATACAGCATGAGGTTCTTTAAAAAAGGAGTATTAAGGTTTTTAAGGGGTTGCAAACATCCATAGGTTGCGGTAATCGCTTACCATCGGACGTTTTTAAGTGGGCAGGCGGCTTGAGATCATTGTTTTGAAAACACGCTTTAGTAGCTCGATGTAAAAAATGCATAGTGACGTTTACTTTTAAGCTACATCTGCTTTTTACATGCTCCATCTAAAGAAAACCGCAGATCAAGTTTTCCCATGCTAAGGAAAAAGTACTATCTAAGTGAAATGACCCTGCTTTAAAGTATAGGTAGAATATACATGTTTGCGTGCGTGCGGCTGCGTCCCTGCACTAGCCACACCCCGCCCCGCGACTCGTGTGTGCACGGGCAGCGTCCCGGCTCTGCGCACCACCGCGCGCCGCCCCCGGGCGCGATAGACGTTTCCAGAATAAAGCGTCAGTGCGTTGCTAGCTAGTTTGTGTTTGTGTTTATTTTATTTATTTATTTTATTTTCTTTATTGTAAGGAAACATACAGTACCTACTTAAAATACTAACACTATTTAACACAAAAGCTAGTAACACTATATAACACACAAAAATTATAATCTTAAACCAATTAAGTTTCCACTAATAAATAATATTATGAAAACCGCAACATGATGTTCGTACCTAATATAAACAAAAAGTCGAATTATTGACAAATATCTACTTTGTAAAATCGGGAGACAATTTACCCACAACGGCCTTTTTATACGCTCGCAGTGTAGTGTTAAATAGATGTAAGTCACAAAATCGCTGTTATAATTACGGCAGGAGCGCAATAGAAAGGTGTTACGGGCATAATTGGTTGAAGTCAAATACACTAAATAGCTGATGGTGACGAGAGTTTAACCGGGGACACCTTAAAAATATATTTCTTAATAGAAAAGGAGAATCAATGTCGCCATTCAAAATTTTGTACAGGAACATTTGATTATAATGTATCAATACGGGGATTAACACGATATTTATTATGTGAAACAACATTGTGTACTCACATATTTGGCTCGACGTTTCGGCTACGTTACAGCAGCCGTGGTCACGAGCGCACTCCTTGAGTCCGCTCGTGACCACGGCTGCTGTACACAATGTTGTTTCACATAATAAATATCGTGTTAATCCCCGTATTGATACATTATAGTTATAATGCAACGCGAAAATCTAAAAAACTAAGGAACATTTGATCTTTTTCCATTCCATTCCATTCGATGTGTTTTACTCGTGTCGCCCTACTACGCATACTAACAGTATACCTAGTAGAACTGAGCATAATCTGTCCCCACAGTTGTGGAGCTGGTCGCGCGGCTGTCGGCGGCGGAGCGCGGCGTGCGCGCGCGCGAGCCGCTGCGGCTGTCGCGCGCGGCGGAGGCGCTGCAGCGCGACTTCCGGCGCTTCAGCGAGCTGCGCGACGAGCTCGCCGCCGCCGAGCCGCGCGTGCTGGCGCTGCACGAGGCGGCGCAGCTGCTGCGGGCGGGAGACGCGCCGCCGCATTCCGAGGATATCTGTCGCAGGTGAGATTCCACACCAAAACTAGGCGTCAACTCAGCTTACCCAACAGATGCAAAAATGCACTTGTGTCTCAGATATAAGGACAATAATCTCGGACATTGACTGACCGGATGGCGCAATTGGTAGTGACCCTGCCTCTTACGCCAAAGGTCGTGGGTTCGATCCCCACCCTGGACAAACATTCGTGCGGTGAACACTTGTGTTTGTTCAGTGTCTGGGTGTAATATATGTATTTAAGTATATATTTGTGTTCCTCTGTTGTCTGATATCTGTAACACAAGTGCTTAAGCTACATAGTACGGAATCAGGTCAATGAATGAGATGTTGTGAGAATTATAAGGTCGGTCCAGTTCAATAAGGGTAACTCGACCTGACGCCATGGGTACACGAAGGGCATTGGTAAGGCTTCGTAGTATGGTTACCATTTTTCAAAATTTGTCCTGATATCTCGGTTTTGAGACGTTTCTCAGGATTCGGTCGGACTTTATTAATTTGGACAAATCTCCTGAGATTTTCCTTTTGCGTTTTTCGTTCTTCTTTTTTATCGACAATGAGCCCGTCCTCTGCTAACTTATTAAGTAATTTAATTATATAAAAAATATAGCGTTACACCATCAAGGATATTCCTATTCAACATGAAATAATGACATTACTTTATCACCTCGCAGGTAATTTAGCTTGATTTAACTATTAAAAATAATATAACGCGTGACAGAGTGTAAAATGGCACTAATTTCGGGACGTGACGGAGGTGTTCATTTCAATTAAAAAGTATTCTTTATCAATTAAATTTTACATCATGTAATGTGCATCTTGAAAATAGTACATTAACGAATATTTAGGACATACTATTTATCATTTGAAGTCTGTTTATATAAAATTTTAAATGTTTATTTGTAAGTTTTGACGTCATTTCGATAAAAAGAGACGAACCCTTTTAAATAAAATAGTTGTCTTTTTGGGACGACGAGCCAAATCTCAGAATTTTTCCTTTTGTAATTTTCCCCGCCGCCCTCCCTGGTTTTTCTTTCGTGGTTCGGTTTTTTCTTCGATAAAGTCGTAAGACTATCTTAACGGTCCAGCAAGTTACCTATTCAGTAGAATAAGTTACTTTGAGGGTCAGGTAGTTTGTGCCGTGCAGTTGTCTGATTGGCTCCCCCCGCAGGCTGGGCGAGCTGCGCCTGCGCCTGCAGTCGCTGCGCAAGCTGTCGGGCGTGTACGCGCTGAAGCTGGGCGCGGCGCTGGCGCGGCACCCCGCGCGCGCCGCCTCCGCCCTCGCCGCCGCCGCCGCCGCCGCCGCGCCTGTCGCCCCACAGGTATACCTACCTACACAGCTTCTACTAATACCTCGTCGGTAAAGTCGTGAACTAAAACTGGACATTGTTGGCAACACCTAAGGCAAAAGATCACGAGGCCGATCACCACCACGATGGTCTGACCAAATAAAAGGAGCTACATCCCTACGTGGTGAAGGCTACTTCCAATCAGAATCAATGGAGTACGTTTGTTTGGTTGATGAGTTCCAGTGACCACGAACCTCAGTAATGAGGGACCGACTAGAGAAAGTCGTGACAACGAATGCTTAAGGACTAATGAAGTTCACTGCTAAACAGTCCATCCATCTTTTATTTTCACGACTTTATTGACAAATTACCTATTTGATTCACGTTAGATGGGTCATTGATGTAATTTGATAGCAGCAGAGAGTACGAATGTATCATGAAAGTAATAAAGGATTAGAAAAAGTTACTTTTAATCTAAGTGAGATGAATAAGGTCTTCTCCTTTGTGGAATAAAGAAAAGTTTTTATAAAAAAACATTTTAATATAAATGAAACTTTGGTACTTACCCTAATGACACGACATTTAATTCTCGATTTTAGTTTCTATTTGTCAGTCTGATTCAAACATTTTGATTACATCTCTTCGCTATTTGGAAAAATAATCTAGTCTAATTTTAGAATTTATTTAGATAAAAATCTGGATAAAGAAAAAAACGTGTCAAGTTCGATATTTGAAGATAGTGTAAATGATCCTTTGCTTACCACCGCTTTCCCGACCACAGAGCACCCTCAAAGTCAGAGACACAGTAAAGCAAGCTTTTTTTGTTTATTTGCCGACCATAGTAACGGTAGATTATTCCAACTGTCAGACCTTATTATTAGAACAAACAGAATTATATTTGGGAATAAATTGAGACTAAATATTTCCCTTTTGACTAAGTATATCGATATGCAAACACTACAACATGTCTACTATATAATATTTTTTATTAAAAAATATAAAACATTCACTATAAAAATACTGAATCTTGATTTAACTACGACTTAAGAAACATGAAGGGTTTGAAAGCTATGACAATGAAATAAAAAGCTTTTTCATAATTTTATTACAGTTAACGAAATATCACTAAGTTGCCTATTAGCTTTTCTTAAGATAGACAAACTGACTCAATTCCAGTATTCACCTTGATAATTTATAGAAATTAAGAAATCCGATTATTCACTAAGTATTTTAGTAAAACCTAACACTATTTGTTTAGTATGTAGTGTTTGCGTACCGAGCCCCCATAATACCACCGTAGTCGCTTCGCACCGTATGTTGACGTATGTTTCCTCCCCGTAGCTCATGGAGGAGGAAGAGGACCAGATCTCGACCATGCACCTGCCCCCCCTCGACGAATCTGAGTAAGTGTCACGCGTAGAATATACCTAGCTTGACCTGGTTTTGTTAGTACCAAATTGAGAAAAGACATGACCAATATCCATTGTAAGTTGACCTGTCACTGCATCCTTCGCTACAGGCGGACTACCTTAACTGGCTGGTTTTTTTATTGTTCATTCGTGATGTTGGATTGTTTTGATTAATTTACTAGCGATTTTTTTTTAAATTATTTTTCTTATTTTATACTAACAGTACTGGGTCAAACTTTAGTCAATAAGTATCATAGACGCCTAACACCTTCTTTTGCATAACATTACGTAGTTTGTTACAAACACACGTTTTATTGAACTATCTAAAATAAAACATTTAATAATTAATAATATTCATTTCTGAATTCTGTCTTTTTAACGTATCGTATGATATTTTCATATAAGTTATCTAATGATTATTATATCGTTTCTATCTCACTATCTCATAAAATTATACCTACTCATGTATGAAAAATTGAGCATGTATAACTTTTCATTCTACAAGACCCAAAGTTTCTTCAGTTGCGCATGTATTTTTTCCTAAAGGTACCTACTGGCAGTACATCGTATAAATAGTAGGCAGAAACTGGCAAAATACAATATCCTATTGTACTCATTTTTCCAATTATATACCTACACTCGTATAAAAATAAGTTATATGATTGATTTATAAAACTTATTTTAGAGTAGAATAAAGAAATTGTTTAAAGTTCTCTATTCATTTTAAAAAATAGCAATTAAAAATGTACTAGTCTAATAAGCGCGCGAAATCGCTCTCACAGAAATATGGCGTAGCGTAGCTTACAAGGCTATGGCATAATTGAATGTCAAAATAGCTGAGTATGCGTGGCATCTGTCATTTTCAGAGATGTGGCGTCACACGGCCACTTTCTCGGTTACCTACATTACGCCACATTTGAAAATGAATATTTTTATTTGCGACTTTTAGATATTTTTTATATTTTTTTAGTTGAATCATTGAACTGACTTGTAGATCAGTATGTTATGTAGATTACAACAAATAAGCCAGTTATTTCAAGTATCAAATAGCCTATTATTCTGCATCTGTTTAGTGTATTGTATCGAGCTGGCTTCAATGTCTATTTTATCTCGTAAATACAACTCTAACCTGAAATGAACTCCACAGCGTGGTCGTAAGTGAAGAGACAGAAGACCAGGAGCTGGGCCGACTGCAGCGCGGCCTGCGCTTCGTGTGCCGCGTGGCGCGCGCGTCGCTCCCGTTCCAGGCGCTGCTGCTGCTGCTGCTGGGCGCCGCCGCGCTGGCGCCGCACGCGCACTCGGACTGCCGCGCGCCCGGCCTAGCCCTCGAGCCCGTGTTGCGGTACCCCGACGGACCCCCGCCGCTCTGATCCCGAAAGCGAAAATGAACGAAGCGCGATAACGTCAAAACGTTTTTGTATAAAAGAGAGATAGAGTCGACTTTGAATATGTGTGCGCGGCGAAGAGCGGTCCGTTTCGCTTTGCAGATCTTTTTGGAAGCTCTTGTTAATTGTATGGGCTACTGACTTTTAATTTAAACACTAGAATGCTACAGAAAGACAATTTGGTTGACGCTATTTTGGCGTTAACGGATAACCTCACGGAACTAATGTATTAAATATCATTTAGTTCCATGAAACGTCACAGTGGCGTTTTACATGACGCAATTAATTTTTCATTTTGCAAGTTTGGAGACGTTTTAGTGTGCTAGTTAATAAAAGTCGGTAGTCGACCCTACACTAACAAAACCTAGCCAAAAACCTTCCGTAGTATTAAGAACATAGTGCCAACTTTACGATCTGACTAAACTTCCAAATCTAAACTAACTAACCTAGCCAACTTCCTTCCTAAAAGGATTTCTTATTGCCGTACATGCATATTTGAAGTCGCATAGCATTATCATTTTAAAAATGATAGTTGCTGTTTCGAAGTTTGTGGAAAAAATCAGCCTCCCCTCTAGGCTGATTCGGACTGGAAATTTTGAAATGTCGTTTTGAATTAAAAAATGTAAAAAAAAAGATGGCCGCTTTTGACGTTAGCGGCGCAGCGCCCTCGCCACTGCTTTTCGCGCAAACGCGGTGTTCGAGCGCGCGAGTACATTCCAGCGCGACGCAGCTACAACCTGTGACGTCACTGTCATTGCGCGCGCATTCCAGTTGGTGCTAGAGCGCGCCGCGTCCGCCGCCGCCTGTATATATCCAGTTTTTGTATATTTGTTACGTCGGTTAAGGAAAATAAAAAGACAAGATCGCCGGCGGCGGATGGGTCGCGATACAATAAACGCGCCTACCGACATATTTATCAAAGTATATTTATTATTTATATAAAAAAATACTATGTATATGAAAAATGTATTAAACATCGCCGCACAAATACGAGACGGCTTTCGATTCGCATTCACGCATTGTTACTTAACTATTAGATAGTAAGGACTGTTTATAATGAAGTCAAATAAAGCCTTTGCAATGATTGAAGTTGGATGTTTTATTTACACTAACGTATAATGTACAAGTCATATACAGAGAAATCCGCTTACGAATTGTTCAGGCGCTTACATATGGCTGAATCTGAAAAAGAAAAACACAATTATAACATTGATCAATAAACGCAAAAACATCAAAGGAAAAAGCCTACTTATAGGTTGCAATTGAAAGGCAAGGCATTCAGGCTGAAGGCATTCAGAGTTTTTTAAAGTGCCGTATTTTAGAAAGAAACAAATCGTCTAATTGGTGATAATTTTTACCCTATTACGACCTTATTGTACGAGCTACTCGTACAGTGCAACTCAGCAGCGACCTATATGCAGCGCGCCTGACCGATCGACCGTCTCCGTGCACCGTCGGCACTCTACACCGACTGACTACCACTCTACATGACTAAGATATTAGCTGATTTTTACAACCTGTGCGCACCCCACGAGTGCGAGTATAGACGCAAATAGTGTGCGAGCGAGAAGTGAATAGATGCGCCGCCATTTCTGATCCCATTCTTTATCCGCACAGGTTGTGAGAGTTCTATTTAACAGCCATAACGAAAACTCCATAATTCCATATAGTGAGAGAGTGTGACAACTGAACAATGTACGGACATATTATTTACTTCATACGATTAGCCGACTCACCACATATCCGACAAACACGGGTACCCAGAAGAGCGGTTCCGTGTCCGGGCTCGCACGCGCGGGCATACGCGCGGGCGCACGCGCGTGCGCGCATTCAGTACGTAGGCAGACTGAGCGCGCGCGCACACGCTCGCCGCGCGGCCTGCCGCCGCTCCGCCGCACTCTAATGCGTCACATGTAGGATCCTACCAATCAAACATGCTTTTTACTGGACTAATAATATGGACCATCGTGTGTGCAAAATTCGCTAGATGGTGTACTGTGTGGTGGTGTACTGTATGTGTGATGGCGACTGAGGTTCGTCTACAAGGTGATTGGTTATTTTAAGACGACGGGTAGCCCTAACTAGCGAAACCAATCGATTTAAATTGTTAGGTACTAAACCGGTTCTATTTTGAACAATTTCGGAGCGGGAGTCTCTAAGTTAACATGTACGAGTATACTATTTATTTTTTAATTGTTGCACTAGTTTTTGGTCTGTTTTTGCACTCGAAATTTGGATTAACGCCACAAGTGGCCGTTTTTGGCGGTAATTCAAATTTCGAGTACAAAAGCGGACCCAAAAATAAAGTAAAGTATTAAATAAATAGTATAAGTGATTTCGAGAGGCCGCAGCTTCGGTTCAACTATCCGGTGTCGTTGCTAACAATTGAAATCAATTAGCGTCGCTAGTGTGCCCTACCCGTCAACTGTAAATGACAATTTGACGAACGAAACAACCAATTCTGTTGATTTGGACCTCAGTCCAACAGTACGCCATCTAGCCGATTTTTCACCCCATTATAGACCAAGCAGCTGATTGAACTTCGACTACATGAATCCAAACTTCTGTCTAAATTTGGGTTCATGTAACTCTAAATTAAAACCATTTTAAAATTCAAGTACAACCTGTGCGGATAAAGAATGGGATCAGAAATGGCGGCGCATCTATTCACTTCTCGCTCGCACACTATTTGCGTCTATACTCGCTTTCGTGGGTGTGCGAGCGAGTAAGTGAATAGATTCGCCGCCATTTCTGATCCCATTCTTTATCCGCACAGGTTGTAGTTAGGTGTATCAAAAATTAGGGATACAATAAAACTGTTGGATTTCTAGGAAAATAAAACGGGAACAATAATCGAATCGAATGTAACATATTTAGATAAGGGTGAATTAAAAATATGCGTCACCATTATCATAGGAGACTAACGAACAATCCAAAATCATTTGATATCCGTAAACAGGCATTTTTATTTTATGATTACATACTTCTAAACATTACACAAAATCAATATTTTAGTGTGTCAAGGTGAAATTGCGTGACATTAAATTAAAAAGTATCAAAGCATTGTTTGTCATAAATACACCTGTTCACACAAAACTATAAAAATGGCACATTAAAGATTATCGTATTGTAGATATCCGTGCGTCATCTCTTTGCGTGGTCGTATCAGGTATGACGATCCGCATGAGAACTGAGGCCACAGACATAGCCAAGGAATGGCAATATGCAGCACATTGCGTGGATAACAGCTGTTAGGGCGGAAAGGACTTTTGGAAGGCATGCGTGGAGCCGAAGCCAACACGTAGAGGCCCGTTCATTAATAAAGATAATCTAAATGTGATATGACACCAGTCGGCGACTCTATCTGTATACACTACGAAGTGAAGCCAAGGTCAGTCCCCGTTGACATTAGACTATTCAAAAGAATGGACAACAAAATCAACTAGGCTATTGCGTTGAGCTGCTAATGGACCGGTCAACTGGCACTATGGAGAGACTATGGCACCTGCTCGGGGTGCCATAGTCTCTCCATGATAAAAATCACGAAAAAATGGGCATGTGGTGACGCGCCACTCACTAGATGGGCCCCCTATAATAAGCTACCAGGGAAGCCAAGCAAAAGCTAGCTACCAGATATAGTAAGGCGGGCAACATTGGTGTGAGCAGCTCAGGGTGCCGAGAGGTGTACACCGCTTTCTACCCAGTGTTTGTGGTTTCAGACATTGTGTCAATTCGCGACTTATGCAACTTTCACTTCCACCGTGCGACTTATTATTAATATTAGATAGAGCCGAAGTGACTTTAAGCTTCCTCAATCGGCACATTGTAAGCGGCCACGTTTCGGTTCCGTATGTCATCACTGGCAACACACACGCATTAAACTTTTGTCTTGAGACACTGCGATGGAGAGGGAATTGCTCGGAGTCTCTTTACGTGATCGTATCAGAAATGATGAGATCCGCAGGAGAACTAAGGTCACAAACACAGGTTTACGACCCATTTGGACCAGTGGTAGTGAATGCTGCCTTTGATGCAAGGGTTGCGGGTTCGATCCCCGCACAGTACAAACATTTGTGTGCATGAACATGTCTGTTTGTATTGGTCTGTATCTTTGTATTATAAGTAAATATTTACAAAAGAAAAGTATTATATGTATATATTTGTAATCCCACTTTTGATTCTGATATCCCTAACACAGGTGCTTGAGCTACCTATCTCGGAGTGAGATCAATGTATGTGATGTTGTGAAATATTTATTATAAACATATCCCAAAGGGTTGGGTTGCATGTCTCAAGTGGCAATGGGCAGGGCTCATAGCGAGGAGAACGGACGACCGTTGGGGCGGAAAGGTTCTCGTGTGGAGGCCACGTACAGGAAGTCGCAGCCGTGACAGCCGACGATCGATGAATCGACGATCTGGTGAAGGTGGATCGTCGATCTGGTGAATCCGTTAGATGCGGGCGGCACAGGACCGATTTGTGTCGAGAACATTGGGGGAGGTCTATGCTTAGAAGGTGGACGTCTATTGGCTGCAATGATGAGAGCCGAAGTTCTGTGTGTATTATAATGTATCAATACGGGGATTAACACGATATTTATTATGTGAAACAACATTGTGTACTCACATATTTGGCTCGACGTTTCGGCTACGAGTCCGTTCGTGACCACGGCTGCTGTAACGTAGCCGAAACGTCGAGCCAAATATGTGAGTACACAATGTTGTTTCACATAATAAATATCGTGTTAAAGATAAAGATAAAGATAAAGATAAAGATAATTTATTTGCTCAAACATGTGTACATACAGATGTCAAGGTAAAGATTTTAGTATCAACATGTTGTACCATTACGGTGTACAAAATATATTCAATATTATTAGTCCATTTAATTAAGAAAATTAACATCGTATTCACAAAAAAAAAATACAATAATAATAAATACACTAAAAATATCAATAATAGGCCAGTTACAAATAAATTATAAATTGTCATTTAAGAAATCCGTCAAATTGTAATAGCATTTTTCCAGTAATAAATTTTTAATTTTGGTTTTAAACTCATTGCAATCTAATTGTCTAAGGGTCAATGGGATCTTATTGTAAATTCTTGGAGCCATACACAAAATACTTTTACTCATTAGAGCCGTTTTTGTGGGAGGCATGCGACATCTACTCTCATCACGCCGGCTTCGATTACTGAAATCTGCAAAACGCAGAAACAATGTTAGTTAAGTGTTAATCCCCATATTGATACATTATAGTTATAATGCAAAGCGAAAATCTAAAAAACTATTCTGTGTGTATTGTGTGATGGTGTGGTACCTTCCCCTGGCGGGCGCGGCGGCTGCGCGCGAGCAGGTGCGCGCGGCCGGGCCCGGCGCAGTCGCCGCGCAGCACGGCGGCGCGCGAGCTCGTGCGCAGCAGCTGCGTCAGGATCACGATGAACAGCTGGCGACGGAGAGTGACTATAGGGTATTTGACTAAGCTCGAGATTTTACAAAATATAAATATTTTATCAAAATATAGGTAAATATGTGCTAATAGCAACAATTCTCAATTAAAAATATAACGTCTAGCCGGTTTTATGGTCATTCAAAGATACATGGGCAAGTCCATTTCAAAAGTATGAATTTTTTTAAAAATAATTATACCATTGAATAACCCATATAATTTACACCAACTATTATAATGGAACCATTGACATAAACGAAACATTTGATATAGCTACCATACAAAATTCAAATGAAATGCATACAAAATACTGTCGTGTGACGTCACATCTCTGTAGCCATTTGTATGGAGCGTTTTGGGTTTGCCCAAAATAATGTGATTTTAAAGTTGTGATATCTCAGGTAGTTTAAATGAGAATCAAGTAATTCTTTCAACGATGTTTCTTTCATTGAGAGGTCTTTTGATTACACAATTGAAAAAAAAATAGTCAAATACCGTATTGAGTCCGCGCCGTGAAAGCCTAGCTTTACTCGCCATCGACATTCAAAATGACGACCAGTTTGGATCAGTGTACCAGAGGCAGCGTTCGCTATCGTTGCCTCTGGTACAAGGGTTGCGGGTCGATCCCCGCACAGTACAAACATTTGTGTACATGAACATGTTTGTTTGTATTGGTGTTCGGAACGAACACTTTTATATTTTGCAATACTATTATGATGTACGCGTGGTAATGAGATCAAACAGCCTTCGCGTCGTACTATACTTTAAAGCTATTAAGTAGTGCATATTTCGCCGTTGGTACAATCGGACGCACTCATCAACATAACATTTCATCCAACATTAACATTAGTTTTAACTCATATAACATTTAAGAACATTTGTGGAAATTTTAATACATTTTATTTATCTAAACTAAACTCTATCATTCAAAACAAACAAACATCCCCAAGCTCAGGCACCAACAATTGGTCTGGATGTATTCTGTTTGTTTTTTTTATGTGATAAGTGGCCGACGAGTAGACGATTACGTAAGCGATTGCCGCCGCACATGAACACTCGCGACACCAGTGGAGTCACATGTGCGCTGCCTGCCTTTAACAACCGATTCCCCCGGTTTGGGCCTCCAGTACCTTCACTCACGCAGCGAAACACAGCACAGTGCTGCTTCTTGCCGGTTTTTTGTAAGGCCGTAGTACCACTCCGGTCGAACCGAAGCGTGGCTCTCCCACGGTCATTATAAGTATTGTATTTGTAATCCCACAAGTGTTCATAAATAAATAATAAAATAAATAAAATATTGTTTATTTCAATAAAAGTGTACAAACATATATCTTTGTGGCAGGTTACTCCTTGTAAGCAAAAGATGCCTGTGTCAGGAGCCACCGCTCTTCATTTCTTTACTTACAGTTTAGGGATAGGTACACATATTATTATTACTATATTCTATAGGTAACTTAGACGGTACAATACAATACTTTTATATATGTGTATGTGTGTATGTGCGTGCATGTGTGCGTGTGTGTGCATGTGTGCGTGTGTGTGCATGTGTGTGTGTGAGTGTGTGTGTGTGTGTTTATGTATGTGTTTGTAATCTACTAACGTGCCTAAAACTTAATTAATTCTTCAGTCTCGTCATAATTTTTGTGTTTTAGCCAATCCGTTATTTCTTTTTTGCATTCGTAGTACAGTTTACTATATATTCCAAGCTCTTTATTAAGTAGATTATATAGTTGAGCTGCTCGCTTGCTGAACTGCCTACTTGCGAATGCAGTCTTGGTTACCGGTATTTTAGCAGCAATATCCTTCCTTCTTTTCTCCATTATGACAGGATCATATTGTAAGGCGCTGTGTTTTCTCAAGACTGTGAGTACTAAGTACAGTTGTCTGACTGTCAAAAAACCTGACATTTTATAAAGCAGTTCTGTGGAGAATGTAATTTTTTTGAAGTACATGACTTTTATAAGCCTACGCTGAGCACGTTCTACATAAATAAAACGTGTTTTTGCCGCACCGCCCCAGATTGGTATGCAGTATACCATGACCGATTGCGCCAACGATATGTAGATCTCCGTAAGTATGTTCCTGTCGGTACCTCGTGATCCCGCCACCTCTCTTGGCACCACATGTCTAAGGCTTTTAAAAATCCAGATTAGTTTTCTAATTCTGTTACTGACATATTCGAGATGCGGGTACCAAGATAGTCGCTGATCCACGAGGACACCTAGATATTTGGTCTGTTCAACCCTCTGTATGCTGGAGCAACTACAGTTTACTAGCGCATCACAGTCATGTATCTTTATACTGAGATCTCTGCAAGGCTGTGTGTCATTATAAATGCTAAAACAGATGTAGTTGGTCTTTGAAGTGTTCAACGTAAGGATATTACTATTTAGCCATTTATTAATGCGCTTCAGTCCCTGTTCAGCATTCTTCTTCACATCTTCCCATGTTTGACCAGAAAAGACTATCGCAGTGTCATCAGCGTAAGAATATATTTTAGCATTTCCTAGCTGGATATTGCAAAGGTCATTGATGTACACAAGGAAAAGCGTCGGACCCAAGACGCTTCCCTGTGGTACGCCATAGGACACCTCAGCACCATCACTTACGTAATCCTCTAGTTTTACATATTGCCTCCTATTTGACAGGTAATCTCTAAAAAGCTTAAGCGGTGTACCCCTTAATCCAATCCCCTCAAGCTTGCGTCCAAGGATAGGTACAGAGACTGTATCAAATGCCTTTTTGAGGTCAACAAATACAGACATACATTTCATTTTAATATCTAATAGATCAGTTACATGAGAAGTGAGCGATATAACAGCATCTTCCGTAGATCTTCCCTGTCTGAATCCGAATTGGGACGGTGATAGTAAATTATACTTATTCAAATAATTTAGTAACCTAGTATTTAGTAATTTTTCGATAATTTTGGAGATCACAGGAAGTACCGAAATAGGCCTGTAGTTACTAATGTCGTCTCTATCCCCACCCTTGTACACTGGCGTTATAATAGCCTTTTTAAGAGCTTGCGGGAATACTCCTTTGTCAAAGCAAAGGTTGGCAAATTTTGTAATCACTGGTACGACCTCGGCATTTGCCATTTTAAGATATGCTGTTGAGATATTATCCCAGCCCGGAGCACTTTGTGATTTTAAGCTCATCAAAATAGAATTGACTTCATTATGATCTGTGTGCAATAAAACAAAAGTGTTTAATTGAGACTGGGAAATTATAGGATTAGTATTAAGCGTATCAAGCGAGGATCCAAGTTTTTCGGCTAGCTGCTTTCCTATGTTCGCGAAGTAGTTATTGGCAAAATTAGCCGAGGTCATTGGATGTGACTTAAGGTTTAGCAACTCAGTATTTGTACTATTATTTTTATTTGTATATGTGATGCTTTTTATATTTTTCCATAGCAGTTTGTTATTTTTAGCGCTTTTATATAGTAAGTCTCTCTCATATTTCCTTTTTAGTTTTTTAATTAGATTATTGCAATAATTACGATATCTTAAGTAAATTATTTTATTAATTTCATTAAAGGGTTCCTGTCGAGCTTTCTGTTGCAATTTATTTCGGTTCCGTATACATTTTAATATCCCTGGCGTAATCCATGGCTTCATAATTCGGTTTTTTCTAGGGATAGTACAAGTTATTGTGTTTTGTTTTATTGACTCAGACAACCTATAGATTAGGCTGTCTACTAATATATCAGGGTCATCACAGAACAACAGTTCTCCGATGTTAGACTGTTTAAGATACTCCAGGGCCTTATCAAAATCAATTTTAGTTTTAGTAAAGTTTTTGTTTGAGAAGTTTTTTGATTTAGATAAGCACAAAAACGCTGTGAGGTGATCCGTAATTGTAGTATATAGAATAGCTACAGTTGCTCTTTGTTTAATTTTATTTATTTTAAGCATAATATGGTCTAGACAGGTTTCCTTCCGTGTGCGAAGCGTGTGACCTGCCAATATACCAAATGATGCCAGAGAATCCAAGTAATTCGCTCTGTTTTTTAATTCATGTGATTGTTCGTTTTGCTTATCCGTTCTTATATTAATAGTAATGTCACCTGCTATTATAACGCTACTGTTCTTATTTTTCAGAGTATCTAAATGATTACATAATGAGTCTATAAAAACTTCCGCATTTGTATGTGAGGGCGACCTGTATATACATAGCACAGTATTATTTAAAATGTCAAGCTGAAGACAGGATGCCTCTGACAATGCAATTTCTTTAATCCTGTGTTTTAGCGTTTTTTTTGCATACACAACTACCCCATCGTTCTGATTCAACTGGCGCTCAGTAGAGTACATATGGTATCCTGGAAGTTGGGGTATAGGTTTATGTGGATCAAGTCTACACTCAGTTAAGATAATCACATCCATTTCAAATCCAAAACCAGATAACGTTAACAAGAAATTATCAAAGTTACAGTATATACTGCGTATATTTTGGGAAACTAAGGTGAAGTCTGCCTTATCTACACGAAGGTGATCGTTCAACTGAGAGACATCACATTCAAAAGATGTAGCTATCTCTAGACCATCTATTTCTTCTAATATTTTCGATGTGTTATTCATTAAAATTTTCAAGATAAACAAACATCATTTGATCGGAAGCATGCTGTGTGTGACTATAATGATATAGATAAGTATTTTTGTATGATATGTAGTATATGTTATTAGATGTATTTTGCGTGTGTATTATAGATAGACCAGTGTTTAAGGATTGTAGGAAGGAGTAGGCTATAGAGCTTATCGAGCAGAGTATTTTTTTTATATTAATGTGTTTGGTGGAATGTGATTGTGGAGTAGTGTGTGGGTAGTGTTTTATGAGGAAGTATGACAATTTGTGTAAAAAAAGTATATCTGTATTTATATTACAATATGCGAGCACTAGTATTATTCTGCTTATGGCTACGGCTAAGAACCAAAGAGTGTTTTTAAGGTAATTCATTATAAAAAGTATTCTTACAGCTAGTCAATTGCTATTGCTAGTTCATCGCACGAATATTTGTCCAGGGTGGGGATCGAACCCACAACTTTTGGCGTAAGAGGCAGGATCACTACCAATTACGCCATCCGGTCAGTCAATAATAATGATAGTCACATAAACTAGTTATTATCTGTGACATCAAAAGCTATCATTTTATAATATAATTCATAATAATCAAGCTACTTTTTATGAAGCATAATTTTAGTCCAATGCTAAGGTGGTAAACCTTAGCATGGGACTAAAATTATGCTTCATAATGGATAAGAATGTGCACCTACAACGGGAGCACCTAGACTCAAATTCAAGCAGTCTCATTTGGTTATCATTCTTTGGACGCAACATCAATACGCTAAGATAAGAGATAAGTCGATCCAAGTTTAAATATCTCAACCATATTGCGAGTATATCGAACACTACAAGCATCAATTTAAATGTAGGTACCTTTTCTATGTGATAATTGTCAGACGAGCAAACGGATACCCACAAACGAAAAGATTGCCACCGCCCATAGACAGCCGCAATACCAGTGAAGTCACAAGTTCTCTTAATCAAGGAATCTTTTAGGCAAACGCGTATGATCCTAGATCTCATCGTCGCGATGAGGTGCGATTTTCATCAAACGTTATCCTATTGAGTTCGCTACCTTTTAACTCCCTTCGCAGGCGCTGGATCACGCCTCTTTTCTGTGAGATCATGGTATCACTCCAATTGCCAGCCTATTCATGCCGAAGCGTTGCTCTCCCGCTGTATAACTCAAGGTCTACCTGCAGCAGGAACACCAGCATGTTGAAGCAGTACAGCGCAAGTAGAGCCTTGGTCAGCGGCCGCCGCACCGCCTCCACGCAGCCGCGCGCGTGCAGCGACGCGGGCAGTAGCGGGGAGTCGCGCCAAATTTCACGGCATTCACTCTGTAACATTCAAATAAATATTTTATCAAGTCACTAGGGGAAAGAAAAAGAAATTTTCAGCATAAATACTGTCCCACTGCAGGGCAAAGGCCTCCATCATGAAAATCAAGTCATCGCTACTATGATTGGATTAGGCTTAATCACCACGCTTGCCTAATGCGGATTGGTGAACACAAACCCGAGGTATGTTCAAAAAAATCGAAACATACTTTTTGCTCGACCAGGGCGTTACTAGACCAACAGGGCGTTACTAGACCAACAGGGGTTACAAGACCAACAGGGCGTTACTAGACCAACACGGCGTTACTAGACCAACAGGGCGTTACTAGACCAACAGGGCGTTACTAGACCAACAGGGCGTTACTAGACCAACAGGGCGTTACTAGACCAACAGGGCGTTACTAGACCAACAGGGCGTTACTAGACCAACAGGGCGTTACTAGACCAACAAGGCGTTACTAGACCAACACGGCGTTACTAGACCAACAGGGCGTTACTAGACCAACACGGCGTTACTAGACCAAAAGGGCGTTACTAGACCAACAGGGCGTTACTAGACCAACAGGGCGTTACTAGACCAACAGGGCGTTACTAGACCAACAGGGCGTTACTAGACCAACAGGGCGTTTCTAGACCAACAGGGCGTTACTAGACCAACAGGGCGTTACTAGACCAACAGGGCGTTAATAGACCAACAGGGCGTTACTAGACCAACACGGCGTTACTAGACCAACACGGCGTTACTAGACCAACAGGGCCTTACTAGACCAACATGGCGTTACTAGACCAACAGGGCGTATTAGACCAACACGGCGTTACTAGACCAACAGGGCGTTACTAGACCAACAGGGCGTTACTAGACCAACACGGCGTTACTAGACCAACACGGCGTTACTAGACCAACAGGGCGTTACTAGATCAACACGGCGTTACTAGACCAACAGGGCGTTACTAGACCAACAGGGCGTTACTAGACCAACAGGGCGTTACTAGACCAACAGGGCGTTACTAGACCAACAGGGCGTTACTAGACCAACAGGGCGTTTCTAGACCAACAGGGCGTTACTAGACCAACAGGGCGTTACTAGACCAACACGGCGTTACTAGACCAACAGGGCGTTACTAGACCAACACGGCGTTACTAGACCAACAGGGCGTTACTAGACCAACAGGGCGTTACTAAACCAACAGTAGCACTAGTGGACCCCGCTAAAATATTTTTTTTAAAGTTAAAAAAACAATAGTTGCATTCGAATCCATTCAGCAATTTCTGAAATTAGCACGAACAAATAAACAGACAATGTGTAAAATGTGAAAGTGTATGTTTGTCTGTCTGTCCGTCTGTTTGACCATCTTTCAAGGGTAAAACGGAGCGACGGACTGACAAGATTTTTTCAGTGGAGATAGTTGAATGGATGGAAAGTAACATTGGCTAATTTTTGTCGGGCAAAAGCTAGTATACTATAATATCATTGTCATCTTCTGTGTACCCTACTCAAAAGCAAATAAATGTATTATAATATCTAATCTATTCTATTCCATTCATTCCTTTCTGCTGTATTCTATTGTATAGTTTAATCACCTCGTAAAGTTATAGTAGGTACTCAGGGCTAAGACCACGAGGGGTAGATAAGGTCACAGTAGATATATACGCAAGCAGTATGGACACTACGAACAAACGCTCGATTACGCACGCACACAGACGCACACTTTACACGGATTCTAAGGTCCCATCGCAGTACAATCGTAGGAACTAAATTCAGGGTTGTCGGTTTTACTCGAGTGCCGCTTACTTTATTTTGGTAGAGAAAATAAGTAGATACATTATTATGTATGTTATCGAAAAATGGTTTCGGATTTTAAAGTGATATGATTGGGGGGTTAAGTGGTGAATCTAAGGAGCGTTCTTTCTATTTTAGTCGAAATTTACTGTTGTTTGCTGTAATTTACGAGTTACGATCACAATTACATTTTGGGGGGTCGGAGAAGGAGATTGATATGGGGGAGATGGTGGGACCTCACTATGTCTTGGCCTGAGCGATTGGGTGCATGACCAGTACCTTAACGTGGATTCCAAGCAACGAAACAAAACGTTATGAAAAGTATGTCTAATTTTATGTATCTTTGCGTAGCTTTTTGCAACTTTACGAATCATTTTGTGTACCTTTGTGCACAAATATTAGATACTATTATTATGCTTATTTCTTAAGAAATATCATTAGTTCTAATTTAACACGTACCAGATGATCCTTGTTGCACCTAGGACCCCGCGATCACGGCCCAGTACTTAAACCAGTAGTCCCAAGGTAAGAATAATATTTTACAAAAATAAGAGGACAACCCTATACGGTAGGTAACTTTCTGTCCAAAATGGCGGAGTGTCGATACTGCTTTAGCGTATTTATCTACTGTGGTAAGGTGGTAACACACACCTGCTGCAACGGGTCGTGGTAGCACGGCGCCAGCACCCGCGGCGTGCAGCACGAGTATGGAGACACCGGCGGCAGCACCTTGCCGTCGGCGCCAGCCAATCTGACGCACAAACAAACATTGTTCACTCACGATAAACACAAACCCTCCTTTTACAAATCGCGAACTAAGGATAGTCCCGAAACAAAATTCGTGCCTGCCCCTTTACCAACATTGCGTGTTGCACATGAACAGGAAGACATGAGCTTTAGTACGGTTAATTAATGTTGATCGCGATTTATAAGGTGGAAAGCAACTTCCTTTTTAATTACCAGTGTTAGCGGAAGATATAAAAGGTTAGGAGCGGATTTTTCAAATCTATGTGTAGGGTGAGCCATGCCATGAGTGGGCCGGCTCAACCGAAATGATACCATGGCCTCATAGAAAACCGGTATAAAGCAGCATCTGAACTGTGTTTTGCTGCGTGAGTAATGGTACGGACTCAGAGGTTTATCGGGGGGCAGGGGGTGTAAAAGGTTGGCACACACACTTTATTTTTTGGTGGTGGCAGACCAGCAGCAGATTACCTGATGGTAAACGATCGTCGCCGCCAATGCACCCATTGATCTGTCAACTAGATTAGCACGCGTTGTTATCCTTGAGGCTATAAGTTAAGTTTAGGTACTAACTTCAAAACCAAGTCGGAGTCTTCATTGAGAAAATCCATATTAATCCAAGGTATCTCGTGCCAGTCGCTCGGCTTTTCCGCGCCACAACAGCTCAACTCCACCTATGAAAGACCATAACAAATAATGGCCCATAGGATTTTTCACACGCCATACATTTTAATAAATATTGTGGTCAAGGCCACATGAAGATCCATCGGATCTCTAAGTAGAAAGCAATTTACCTGCATCGTATCCATTAGCCGTTTCCATGTAGGCTCAGTTAGGTATTGCGATATGCCGATCCGAAGAGAAGACGATAATTCTTTCATCAGCGCCTGTAATATTGAAAAATAGGAATAATTACCTGGGGAGTATGATACAATTAGTAAGAGCTTCTTCGAAGTAAAGAAGCATGGAATTAGCACACAAAAGATAATAATAAGAAAAACTATCGTGAAAGTCCCCCTGCAAGATTTTTAAACAAGAATGCCGTTGGCAGCCATGACGGTCGGTCTTGTTAACCAACCAGACCCTGCTAGCCAGGATAGTCTTCTTCCAATGAGCCTAAACATTAAAACGGAGGAACTTACCGTCAAAAATCCCCTGCGAAGTCCATAGGCCATAATTCCGTTGGTAGTCACGACAGTCCCTATGGCCAGCCAGACCTTGCTAGCCAGGGTGGCTCCCTTCCAGTGAAGACATCGGAGCGAAAGCATTATTTCTACTACTAGTCTGAAAGATGAGAATCGAGGAACTCACTGTTAAAGTTCCCCTGCAAGCTCCATAGACCAATATCCCGTTGGCAGCCACGACAGTTCCGCTAGCCAGCCAAACCCTGCTAGTTAGGGTAGATCTCGTCCAGTGGGGGCAGTGCAACAGGAGTGTGGTCAGCCGAATACCGCTGGTGTAGTGGAGCTTCATACAGTACGCTTGAAGAAGTATTAAACCATAGAGAAGGAACACTGTCACCTAGAAGAAAATTATGGCTTTTTGACATTTAAAACTCGCCTTGTAAAGGATATCTTCAAAATATTCCAGAGGTATCGAGAACTATACAATGCGATAGAGCGTCATCCTATTGTCATATTAGAAATTTTGAAAAAATAACACAGGTTATTTATTACAATAATACACTAAACCATAGTCTTTTCAATCACGTCCACATTGGCAATAGGTCTTTTTTTATCTCCCTTGTGATGCCGCCGGCCCGAGATGTTATGGGCCGACACCCATAAGCATGCCCGCCGCTGGGGGGACGGCCGGGTTATGTGGGGCAGCCCCAATGGGGCTCTCCTCTGGTCATGGCCTGAGGTATACCCACTGAAATACCAGGGGTGCTCCCTTCTACGCCCGAGTGGGGAGGAGAGGTGAGAAACGATTAATGAGCCTCATCTTCATGTCCCAGGCGGACGCCCGCTTACAGAGTGGGTCCGACACTTCTCCCCCTGATGGGCTGGGGGGAGTGATATTGGCCATAGGCCTACCCCGATGTTCGCCATTTCACCCTGTCTTCGGCTTGAAGCATCCAGTCTACACCAGTGGCTTTTTGCAGATCGTCGTCCATCTACCCCGAGGGTACCCTAAACTATTTCCAAGTCGTGGTCTCCACTCAAGATCTTTTGTATCCCAGGGGACAGTTCTTGGACTGATATGGCCAGCCTATTGCATCTTTCGCATGCTTCGATGCTCTATGTCATTCAATTTGTTTCTGTAAATTAAACCAATCAATATGTTGTGAACCTTATGAATATGCCTCAGCAGCAGCATGACCCTCATAGACGTGTTGTAGCAGAAGATGACCATGCACAGTGACACGACCAGCTGGGCAATCAGCAGCCCTCTCAGCACCGCTGCCACCTAAAGAAGAGCAAGCCAAAAAATATAAGAACTTCGTGTAATAAGGATTTCGTGTCATCTGGCTGTCAGATTTTGACGTTAAGTGCGGAAGGGTTCGAACACTAGACGTGCACTCTAACCAGAGAGATCCCCAGCTATAGTCATCTAGTTCATAGTACAGGGAATATGTACAGGTAGCCCTGTACACCTGTTTGAAACTAACTAATAATTATTATGAGGGTACCGGAGGCCCCATCCGGGGGATAGGGGGGGTTTAAAGGTTGGCAGCGCACTTGTGACTCCACTGGTGTCGCGGGTGTCCATGGGCGGCGGCAATTGCTCACCATCAGGTGATCCGTCTGTTCGTCAGCCTATCTATTACATAAAAAAAATTGTCGTCAGTGATTTGTCGTCATAAAAAAAATGGTAATAATAGCAACATATGTAGTAAGCGATAGTAGCTGTGGTTCAGCTTCCATACGGGGGGACCAGGTTCGAATCCAAACATGCACTTCTGGATTTTTCAAATCTATGTGTGTATTTCTACCATTATCTCGGCGGTGAGGGAAAACATCGTGAGTAAAACTGCATGCTTCAAATATTTTTGAAACGTGTAACCATGAGTCGGTTGTCTGGTCCCTGTTAAGGGTTGCAGGTACGACAGTCGCTTCATTGTAATTAACAGACTCATCAAATCAAGAATCATGGTCCAAGCGTACCCCGGTCTCCAGAGCGATAGCTTTGGACGCAACTGGGAATTACACACTCCTCAGCTCCTTGCGTCGTTTGTCCTCAGTGCCGAGGGTCGTGGTCTCTATGAGTAATTTTCTCAGGGACTATCTTCCGCCAGCTCACTCTATCCTCGGCCGCGTGGATCGCATCACAGACTGTGGTATTTAGTGTTGAGCTGATTTGATCGGACCAGCGCATGGGGCTTCTTCCGCTCATCTTTCCCGTCAGAAAGTAGCTTCTCCAGATTGTCATCTCTCATTCTGGCGATATGACCAAAGAACTCAAAGCTCCTCCGTAAGCACGTGGTGCTGAGTCTCACTGGAATTTTGAGCTTGGTACGTATGGATTCATTAGTCCGATGCTCAGACCAATGGATTGCGAGCATTCTGCTACAACACCACATTTCAAACGCGTCGATTCTCTCCGGACTGTACAGCGCCGCAAAAGCCGTAATGAGTAATGCCTAAGTATCTATAGTATACTTAGGAGATTCATAAAGAAATGAAATAAAATTACAAATTTGAAATGTGCTCTTTCATTTGATACCCCACACGGCACCGTTTCCATTAAACGCCCTGTTGGTCGAGTGGTTTAAGTACCGGGCCGTGATCTCGGGGTCCTGGGTTCGATTCCTGGGTCGACCGTTTTTTTTTAGCCCTTAAGAGTGCGCTGTAGTCAATTTAATGTGACGTCATGTTGCCTACAACCAGAAGACAACAACGCATCTAACGACACCTCATTTGTTCAAATATGATAACTAGTTTAGAAGTTATGAGAGAACAGATGAACAACCATACATACATACAGGTTAAAATCATAACCCTCCTTTTTGCTTCGCCATATTCGGGTAAAAAGGAGTACTTACCTGCTGCCTGCCATCCTTACTGAATGTGAATACGCCCCACGCCATGGAACGACATCTTGCAAGGGCATGCTAGCTGCCTTCCTGCAAAACGAGGGTGCGTTAAAGTTATTTTTATACCATAGTTGGCAAACGAGCAGACGGATCACCTGATGGTAAGCCATTGCCGCCGCCCATGGAAACCCGCGACATCCGTGAGAAACATTTAACCCCCCTTACCCCCGTATTAGGCCTCCGGTACCCTAACTCACGCAGCGAAACACAGCACAGTGCTGCTTCACGCCGGTTTTCTGTGGGGGGCGTGGTAACACTCCGTTCAAGCCGGCCCATTCATGCCGAAACGTGGCTCTCTCACGGTCAAAAGTTAGGTCCAAGCAAGTTCCCGTTCTGTTAAAATTAAAATCCATAAACTTCACCTTAGGCAGAAAACTGCGTTACTACAACGTGTAAGAGGCCAGCTTTTACAAAACCCCATGAAGCACCCATGCCCATATGACTCGAAAAAACGTACAACCCTTGCAGATAAAGAATGGGATCAGAAATGGCGGCGCATCTATTCACTTCTCACTCTGTTGGTGCAGACACGCGACCCTTGTCTCAACAGGGCGCGCTCTAAAACACTGCATTTAGCGGGTCATCGGATCGGGGAGTGAAAAAACGAATTACCTATAGAAATAAAGACGCTTTCGAAATACAGAACCTACTCACCGAAATAGTGGAATTTTTTCGACACGTTTCAAATTAAATTGTTTATTTTGACAAGATTTGTCACTAAAAAATTTATATGACGCACACTCACTAAGACAGTCACCATGGTGACGCTTTGAGTAGTGGTGACGCTATTCATGTTTTTGAACTACTCAAAAAAAGTTTATATTCCTTAGCAACAATTAAATCAATAATCGAGCTCAGCATGAGATAACTCGACTGTTTTGTCAAACATTTAGCAGCAATTTGCAGCAAATAATAATAAGACAGTTTGATTTGAAATTTCGCTTGAAAATCAATGCAAACAAATGAAAAACCTCTTTTTGTAATTACCTTCATGGCCGCCACAAAAACAAAACAAACAATACGCGGGAAACTCAAAACTGACGCGCGTCAATTGTTTTTCATTCATCGGAAAACATGGATTGTTGATTGACTGAGAAATTAAATTTTCTTCTTCATTGATTAATAAATAATTAAGATTTCTGTTGTTAAGTGCGCATTTAGTGTTATTGTTATAGTTAGTGCGCCAATATGGCGGAAGGGAAGAAAAGGAGAGCCAAAGTTGCATGGAGCGATGATTTGAGTCACGATTCAGAGGAAGAGAGAGGTATTTATTTAGCCTTAATCATTTGAAGTGGTGATTTGATAGCGCAGTGGCTAAGGTCAGGCGTCCAAGCGCAGAAGATTCCGAGTTCGAACCCGGTCGGGTTGGGTCGGGTCAATTTAAAAATGAACTTCTACTGGAAACACATTTGGTAGTGACCCTGCCGCATTCGTGGGTTCGATTCCCCCACATGACTAACATGTGATGAACATTAATTGTATTTATTCTGTGTCCACTGAGTCTAGGTGTAATATAGGTAAAGTCAACTCCAAAAATATGTATACACTTTAGGACATTGTCACAATCCTTACTAATATTATAAAGGCGAAAGTTTGTTTGGATGGATGTATGGATGGATGTTTGTTCCTCTTTCACGCAAAAACTACTAAACGGATTTTAATGAAACTTTACAGTAATGTAGCTTTTAGATCAGAATAACACATAGGCTATAATTTATAAAGATATATTGTGTGAACGCAGACGAAGTCGCGGGCAAAAGCTAGTATATAATATAAGAAAGTAGATCTCTACTTTCTTTTAGGTAAGTATTGTGACAAGGTCCTTAAGTGTATACATATTTTTGGAGTTGACTGTACGTTGTATTTTTTAATTTTAAGTATCCATTATATTAGTGGTCCCTCTCTGTTATCTGATATCTGTGACCATACCTAGAATTATTACAAGTTGACATCGTGTGCTAAACGCTATGGTTGTTTCGCATACGATTCGGCGTGAGTCAGGCAGACTGTACGGAACTGGTGCAAGACTCATCAGGTGCAGGTGTACGAAGGTTTGGCGATTAAGGTGAAGGGTATTAAAATCTCCGGTTTAGTTGCTAACAATTAAAATCAATTAGCGTCGCTAGTTGACCCTACCCGTCACCTTAAAAAGAGTTACTGGCGAGTTTCTTGCCGGATCTTCTCGACCAGAAACAACTTTACGTACGATTATAGGTATATCAACTAAATCATCATCATCATCTTCATCAGCCCATTTAAGTCCCCACTGCTGGGGCACGGGCCTCCCTCAATCACATGAGGGGTAATTGCCATACTCACCACGCTTGGCATACGGGTTGGCGAGGGTTTTGATATAAATGCAGAGTTTGCCTTCTCTGGGTACTGATGATCATGCCAGCAGCTTTACCTTAGTCGCCTTTTACGACACCTCGATAAGAGTGAGGGTGGCCTATTCTACTCTGCCGGGGACCACACGGCGTATCAAATAAATAAATATATGTATTAACATATAAATTATACTTAAGTACCTACTTATACTTTTAGATTACTCAAATGTACCTACTGACAATTTGTAAGATATGCCTATGCACATAAAGTTTTTTTTATTTTATTTTTTATTATTGACTCCTGCTGCTCGAGAGAAGATATACTAGCGCGTAGGTCAACGAACTCTTCAATATCAATGTCAGCTATAGCCAACCTTCTGTGTCTAATTATTTTATCAGATGAAGATGTATGACTTTATCACAGAGCGCGAACGCCTAGCCCAGCTCGAGCGCGAGCTCGCCGAGACCCCAATCAAGCCCCAGTACTCCCCCGAGGAGCTGGACAAGCTGGTCTCCTTCATCATGAACATGACGACCCTGTTCGACCTCCGCGAAGAGGACTGGACGGACGCGGCCAGACATGGCATCGAGGACTGGCTGATGGAGCCCAGGTCTTTGATCCTCTCCGTCTACTTCAAGGGAGACCAGCTGAAGGCAACAAGTGACATTCCTCTGTGTCCAGTTTATGATTTAACGTATTTTATAAGGCAGCCGGATTTTCATTTTTAAGGTAATAAAATTGTGTAATTATTGAGATAAGCGATTGTCGCTTCATCATCATCTAAGTAGATGGAAGGTGGTCCAGTAGTACCTACCAACTGTGCGTTTTACTTTTGTTGTAAATGTTATACAGTTCTTACCGTGGGAGAGCCACGCTTAGGCATGAATGGGATGGCTCGACCGGAGTTATACCACGGCCTCCCGGAAAACCGACGCGTGAAGTAGCATTGTGCTGTGTTTCGCTGCGTAAGTGAGGGTGCCAGATGCCCAATCCGGAGGAAAGGGGGGTTCAAAGGTTGGCAGCGCACTTGTGACTCCACTGGTGTCCACTGGTGGCGGGTGCACATAGGACAGCGGCCCCTCAGTTCAGGTGATCCGTCTGCTCGTCTGCCACCTATGACATAAAAAACAGTTCGACAGCAGCAGTATTTCCTGACAGTTACGACTTGGGGATACCGATTCAAGAGAAGTTTGTCCTTTCTAAAACGCCAGCAACGCATCAGCGGTCTTTCTGATCTCGCAGATATTCATGGATAGCGGTGATTATATCATCAAGTGACCCGCCGCGCTTGCTCGATTATCGCAAATAATGATCGGGTAATTTGGTATAGATTAGGGAAGCTGACCTACTGTTCCCCAGGCTTGCGGTATTCCTTCTGCGAAAAAAAGTATTACGAAAATAGCTTTGTATTATTGGATGTTTGTGGAAAAACAACACTAAAACGTAATAGGTGCTTGTATTAATTTTAGGGTGTATACTTACTTGAGTATCTTCATAGCTTCATCATCTGACATATTCTTGTGATATTCCAGGTTGAATCGTTTCATGACGACATAGTCTTTGGGACGTTTGTTGATTCCGTAGAATCCAACATGATACAGATTCTTGAGAACGTGTATGCTCCGTACTTCTTCGCTATTACCACATGGCCTGAAAGTAAGTGCTACACTATACGGCAGCATATTTTAAGATAGTTAGACCATACTAGCAATTTTAGCTTCTTCTTTTTATGTCGAACCAACCAACTACAATTATGCTTCCAGGCGTCAAAAGTGAGTTCTGCTCTCATATCCACACCTTCCTTGCTAAGTTGACTGATATGTACTACAAAATGCTGGGTCTAACTGTTTTGTATATACCTCGAGAAGGCCAAAAGCTTACCTTTGAGAAAGCCAGTGCGGACCGGGAACTCGTAAAGAGACTGGAAGGAGTGGTGGTTTACTGGACCCACCAGATCAAGTCCTGCTTAGAAGACCAAGCGTTTGTTGCTTCCCAGAACGAACTGTTGTGTCCGAGTGATGAATATGACTTCTGGATATACAGACGTTAGTATCAAACATCTGGATATAACATCGTAATAAGTTACCGTGCGCTTGATTGAATTTCCTAATTTTATCTTCACAGATGAAAATCTGAGCGCTCTTCGTCACCAGCTCAAAAATCCTGCCGTAAGACATATAACTAAAATTTTAGTGACAACTCATTCAACCTTCATCCACCAGTTCCAGTATCTGTGTGACGAAATCAACCAAAAAGTAAAAGAAGCCACATCTAACATAGAGTTCTTACAAGTTATTAAACAACCCTGTGCAATTCTAGAGTGCGTCGGTCGACCCTGACGAGATAGCTAAACATATTCCTCAAATCATTAACTTGTTCAGATTCATCTGGATGGAATCGCCTTACTACAACTCCGAAACGCGCATCACGAATCTTTTCAAGGCTTTAAGCAACCAAATTATCATCCTCTGTAGAACCTATATCAAATTAGGACGAGCTTTTCAGTGGACAGACTAAGCAGGCTTTGGGAGAATTCTCCAAATGCATCGACTGCTGTAAGAAATATCGCGAGATATATGACGTCATGGCTGAAGCTCATAATGAGCGCAAGCCCCATAGTTGGGAACTGGACACAGGATCTATCTTTAATTACATAGATTCGTTTGTGCAGCGCTGCTTTGATATGTTGGATGTTTGTAATTGCATGATAATTTTTGGACGGTAAGTCAATGTGACAAATTTTTCTTTTATGCCTTCTTTCTCTCACTAACCAAAATATAACCTAAATAAAAGACCGGTTCAATTCCTCGTTGGGTCCTTGTGCTGAGTGAATGTGTTTGTGTGGGCCGAGGCTTTCGTCATCTAGTACCTATTCATATCCCAGGAAAACCCTAGATTGAGACTAAATGATAGGTGGAATATTGGTAGTGCATTTCTATTAGACTTTTTTCCATTTGACAGCATCGACGAGCTGGAAGTAATAAATAAACCGATGTTTGGCGGCGCACGCGGTGAGATTTTCGAGGCCAAGTGCGATCAGATCGAGCACATGTTCTACGATGCACTGGACAACTGTGAAAAGCGTCTCCGCGAATATCCTGGATGTGCAGGCCCCGACGTGGTACGACGACGTTCTGCAATTCAGGACGGTAATCAAAGATATTGAGGTGAGGATTAAAATATTTTTGGTATTGATTTAGTTCCTTACTAAGTAGCTTAAACATTTGTGTTACGGGATGATAATTAGACAACAGATATTTGGAATATCGTCGTAGGGGTGGAGGCGTCTTCCAAACTTTTTCTAACAGAAACTTTGATGTATCTCAACCATTTACTGTTTTAGTATTGTCGCAAGTAATTTTAAAAAAAACACATATTTCTACTCTATTTTCTAATATCTTATCTTAATCCAGTCTTTTTAGTCTCACTTTAAGAGCTTGTAGCATAATGCGTTTTACTTCTGTGCACGTGTCCAGACCTTATTAATAAAGAAACATGTTATATTTTTGACAGACTATCATTGAGAATCTGGTGGAATCGGTGTTTGAAGGCGTCAACCACGTGGAAGAAGCTGTGATAGCTCTTTACTCCTTAAACACTTATTCCAAGAGAAAGAGTTTGAAGCGCATATTCAAGAGGAAAACTGCCGAGGTTAGTTTCAAATTAGTGACCATTAAAATCAAAGTCTTATTTATTTCAGTGCTACCTACTCTCTCTTTGATGTAGTTTTATCTGGAATACCTCAAATGGTTCCACATTTTTAATCACGTTGTTTCTTTCTTTGTAGTAATAAAAACTTCCACAGATTTTTTCTGATCTGATTTTGATGTTGTATCCTTTGATGGCTATATAATCTTTATCAAAACTTTTGGAAACCTAACTGTACAAAATATTTTAGGTGTGGGCAATGTTCAGTGATGAAGTCCAGGAGGCTAAAAAAGACATGGTGTCCACACGCAGCCAGCATCCTGCGGATTTGCCATCATTCTCGGGGAGGGCTGTGGTACTGCGAATGAGAAAAAATAGGCTTGTTTACTTGAAAAAGGTAAAATTAGCTAACTAAAGTAAGCAATTTCTAATGTTACTTACCTTATTTATAACTGAACACCACGTTTTAATTGTAAATCACAAGATGAACTGAATTTATTTGAACGACGACGATCTTTTTTTAATTTTCTTAATTTACAAGATAATGAAACCCTTTTCACAAAGTTTAAAGTCAACTCATAGGACCCCTTAACCCTTCTCAAGGTTTCATTCGACCATTTAAGACAGATATTATATTTCTTTCAGATCATGACAGATGCGTCAGTCTGGTTGCTGCCTTGTAGTAACTCTGAAGATGTGATCATGCACGTCAACCGCCTTATGGGGGCCATAGATGTTGCTATCAGAGAGCTGTGGATTTCTTGGACGGTATATATAAGGAATTTCTTTTTATTTTTCCTTTATTATAATAGCTTGATTCTCTTCAATCTTAACTCTTTTATGATTCATGTCATTGCACATATTTCGTCGTTTTAGCACAACTTGGATGAAAAATGTGGAGCAGGCTTAAATAGGACTCTGATGAGGAAGAGTGTCGAGAACCCAGGACTAATGGAATGCAATATCGATGTGTAAGTAAGAACGAAGAATTTTAATCGTGTTACTGAAACACTATACAAATGAAGTAATTATTTATTCTGAAACGATATGCATGATTATAGCAACATTTTGGAGCTTGGCAAAGAAGCGACTCACTGGGAAAATCTTGGTCTCGATATTCCTCTTCATGCTTTCCAGGTAAAAAATAATTTAAAGACGATATTTTATTCCAATTAGAAAAAATATAGAGTTAGTGGCTCCATTTTGGTAGGTTGGGTTACACCTACCAAAATGGAGCCACTAACTCATTTTTTTTTAAATAGGTGTATATGAAAATGAAGACTGTATTGTATGTGTACGAGAGTGTGTTAGCAGTAGTCAAAGGCTACAACAAGATACTCAATTCTCTCTCGGAGGAGGAACGGCTACTGTTCAAACCGTTGACAACTGTAAGTAGTAGTTACTCTCTAAATTACATGAATAATTGACAAATTTTTCATTGTTCAACAATGTTGCTTTGAAAATTACTTAAATTTTTAAAATAGATTGTTAAAAAGGAAGTCGGTTGTCTCATCATAATAAATATTTATCTAGTATCACAAACATTCTGTAGAAAACAAAACGTAATTAAATTAGTAATCACATGCCATCAAAGGCTCAACAACTATTCATAATCAAATTGCAAAATATTAAAACTAACGAATATCTCACATAAGGAACTATGATAAAAGTTGAAAATTAATAATAATTAAGATAAATTAAAAATAATATACTCAATTTAAACAGTTATCTAAATGACTATTCATATTCACCATCTCCACCATTTCAAGACAGCATGGACATGGCGTTTTAGTACCAGTAGCATTGAATGTGAGAGTCTCATCAAATATATCATCTTCATCATCATCTATAACTATAGTCGTATTAGCAAAACTAGTAGAAGCTCTTTCTTCAGGTAATGTCGTGTTGTTATTAAAGAATGCTAAGCATTCGTCTAAATGCTCAGCTATAGTTTTGTCTATCTTATTACCACAACAAGGACAATTTTGGCTAGTCAACACAGAAACAATATCTTGACTAGTTCCAGGCTCTATTTTTATTTTGGGAGCTTTTATTTCGCAACCCAGGTCATCTAAGAATGATGGCAGAAAACCACAATCAATATTATTGGGTTCCTCTTTTACAACTACACAATTATCTGATTTTCGAACATGTTTATCGTAATTTATCTTTTTTACAATGGCTTTTACCTTGTTTATATCGTTAGTATCGAATTTAGCTGTAGATTCATAGTTAGTGGTTTCTAAATTATTTCTATTGTTTAATGTTTTATTGATATTAGTTAAATCTACATTAGTATTGGTACCTATTATTGGCCTAACATCACCATTTTCTTCTTTGAACATTTTCGTAAAGGCTTTTTCAGTCTTATTTGCCAGGATGCTAGTAACTTTACCAGCAACATCTTTTGAATTCTTTTGATTTGTAGACTGACTTGTAATTGCAGATGCACTGCTGCTTTGAGTTTCAATTATTTCAATATTGTCTTTACTTAGTTTTTCTATAATATCTTTATTCAAACACTCATCCAAATGCCTATTTATCTGGGCACTCTCGAATTTTGCACTACACACTGGGCAGTCAAGCAAATTTAGTTTTTTTGCAACTATTTTGTCATCTGATTGTGTTATTCTAAAGTCTTCTCCATACACGTCTTTTAGAATTGATGTTGCAGTACTTTTAAAATAATCATCTATTTTCTTTATCTTAGAAGGAGGAGATCCTGTGTTTAGTGAGTTTGTTTTATGCTTATTTGATTTACTAATTTTATTATTAGAAATCATGCTAGTGTTGCTTATTGATTTTCGTTTTGGGATAGCTGGATTACTGTTAGGTAAACCAGGCAACTGTTTGTTAGCCCAAACATTCCTAACAGCTTCAGCTACATCAACTGAATTAGTCCTCTTTCTGACACCATTAACTGTTTCACCTTTACCACTGAAGACAAAGGGTGGCTGAGAGCTAGGTGGTTTAGGGACAGGACTTTTTGTATTCGTTTTTTTAGTTATTACAACAGTATTTCCTCCATTGGATTTCATTTTAGTAATTGCACCACTGGTAACATTTTTAACTAAAGGAGTTAAAGGCTTCCTAATTTCACCTGCATTATTATTGTTAATAGTTTTATTTACATACTTGGAAATATCACCACTATTCTTAGCTTTTTTCTCGGTAGCACTTTTCATGGTCTTCTTTTCAGGTTCTTTGATCTTAATGAATGTCCCCCCACAAGTTCTCTGGTGTGTAGAAAACCAATAATCTTTAGGGCCTGGTGCTCTGTTCGCCGTCTTTCTCACGATGCCGAAATAGGGTTTTCTGGTTTGGCATGGGCCATTACATCTCCACCAATGTGTTTGGTAAAGTTTGACCTGTTAAGAAATTGAAGGATATTATTAAAGGTCACAAGGATTTTTAAACGAAAAACCACATCCACAGATCATATAGTTTTAGCAGGTCTCATTACATAACAAGGTGTTTCATATGAGTTGTTTGAAATCTAGGTGGCTCTGGCAGATAGTATGCTCCGCTGCAGAGCCACTTTCAACATTAATAATTGTATTTTGACAGTTATGTGTACAGTTATATCCTCGCACATACACTATATACATTCAAAATACATTGTTTTATGAAAAACATACTGAGATCTATGAAAGGGACTCTGCTGGTGAGCATTACACTTGAAGGCTAAGCCTGTAACAAAAAAAAAATCTATGGATTGATTCCTAAAAAAAACATGAAATACTTACCTCGTCATGAAAATCATGGTAAATGCTAATATTCAAGCCAGCAGCTTTGTTAATCCTATACATGTGTTCCTTGAAATTTGGACCATGACCATCTCTATCCTGGTCCCGGCAGGTGATGAAAAGGAATGCATGGATCATCTCGTGGAGGAGTGTCTCTATCATGTCTTTACGAGGACGGAGCTTGAGTAGTGGTTCACTGAGGGCAATGTCACATAGCCCTCCTCTGCCTTCATATCTAAAATATTAATAAAGAAACATTTATAGAAATAGGGCTAAAAACAGAAAAAGCGGTTCTGCAGCTTATGCATACTCTAGCTTGAACTCAACGGTAATAAACATAATGTTAACCAAGATTATCAGTCAAAATTATTAGTTAAAAAAATCATTAGCATCATATCACCAGTACCATCAAAAGTCATAGGACAAAATATGTTGTTCAGAATGGTTGGTAGAAAGAGTGGTTAAAAGGATGTAACTGTTTACTGATTCACCCTGTATATATACAGGGTGTGGTGGAGCCTGTCCCCAGAGACAGGCTCCACCACACCCTCATGTCGCCAGTCCCACCCACACCACCACACCATATATACATGATTTTAGTGATAGTTACTGTATAAATATGTACTCATATAATAGTTATTTTTAATATGTTGCTTGTCTATTGCTTTGGGTCTCAGCCTGTAATAATAGATTAAGTTCAGTAAATAAAATAAATAAATATAAATGTGGAGGACAATTAGCTGTCAGCCTTAATACATCAGATTTTGATGAATAAAACTCTTCATTATAGGGTGACCAGAGGGTGTCTACAGGGCGGAGTCCTATCACCCCTTTAATGGTCATTGGTTGTTGACAGTCTCATCTGTGAGCTCAATGAAGCCAGATTTATGACTCAGGGATATGCAGATGACATAGTAATAATGCTCATAGGAAAATGCCCTAGCACCATTTCCAGTCTTATGCAAAGGGCCCTACGAATAGTAGAAAACTGGTGCACAAGACACGTGCTAACAGTCAACGCACGTAAGACGGTCTTAATCCCGTTTACCAAAAGAAGGAAACTAGAGGCGCTCCACGCCCTAACACTTCTTGGTACGAAGCTACGCTCGTTCAATGAGGAAATATCTCGGAGTCTTTCTAGACCAAAAACTAACATGGAACAAGCATCTCGACTACATTACTAGAAAGGCAAAAATTGCGATGGGGGCAAGCAGTAGGTTGGTGGGGCTAAAATGGGGGCTACGGCCCAAGGCCGCACTCTGGATTTATAAAACCATATAGTGAGGCTGATCGTCACTTATGGCTGCTGTGTGTGGTATAAGAAGACGCACCAACTCAACTGCTTGGAGAACCTCAGCAAAGTTCAAAGAACAGCCTGCCTTATAGCCACTGGCGCTCTTTCATCCTCTCCCTCTGCCCTGGATGCCCTCCTGAACATTCCACCTCTGCACATTCACGTGCAGATGGAAGCGAGGATGGCTATTACGAGAGCGAAAATCAGAGGGAGGACGAGATAGCAATCTAGGGTCATGAGAAACATCTACTCATTGTAGGGCTAATGGAAATTCCAGTCATGGTAATGACTTCTGACTCCATGATCCATGAGCACCGCTTCAATAAACGGTTTACAGTCTTGTTACCTAGTAGACAAGACTGAGAGGATGGAACTCCCGGAAATGTTAAGCAGAATGACATTGTTTGGTATACGGATGGTTCCAGGAGGCAAGGCGTATCCGGGGCAGGATTTTGTAATGATCGCCTCGGATTGCGCAAATTCGCCAACCTGGGTCGCTACACCACAGTGTACCCAGCAGAAGTCTTCGCAATAATTGGCTGTGTCCAAGAGAGTCTGCAAATGAATCTCCAGAATAAGAAGATATTCATCTACTCAGATAGTCAAGCTGCCCTCAAGGCGTTAACATCCAGTGAACTTGACTCCAAACTCATTAGTGAGTGAGTCCTACTCCTGGACCAGCTTGGCAATGCCAACATCATAAAGCTTTGTACCGGGACACTGCAACATCAGAGGCAACGAAGTCACTGACATGCTAGCAAAGGTCGGGGCAGAGAACCCACTACTCGGACCAGAACCAATAAGTGGCGTGCCATCCTACATGGTCAGGTTTGAGTTAAAAGAATGGGAGCATAAGCAAAGCACTGAATTTTGGAAAAGACTACCTTGACTAGAACAGTCAAAGGTGTTGATACAGGAGTTTGATCAGAAACGAGCTGTAGAAATAATAAAACTGAGTAGAGGACATGTTAGGGCACTCACTCGGACCCTCATGGGGTACTGCAAATTAAACAAGCACCTGCACAACATGGGCCTTTTAGATACCAAAATCTGCAGGTTATGTCACGAGGATGAGGAAATGATTGTCCACATCCTCGGCGAGTGCATAGCGCTGCACCGCTGCAGAAGCCGGCACCTGGGAGCACACATGATCTCGGCAAACAAGATCAAAAGCTCCCCCTTCAGGCTCCATTCTCGGGTTTATCCTGGAACTGGAGCTACATGAGGTGCTGTAATAGGTTATGGGGCTGCCACAATAGATCATCTACTGGTCGCAGTGGCTATGAGACGCAAGGCTCAACCCATTTCTATCAAATAATAAAATAATACATCAGCTTACTGTAGTTATGAACACTCCCATAATAGTTTCATATGCAGGTTCTAATAGGTTTAGTACTTTCCTTAAGTTCAAATTCATTAATACAAGTTATGCTGGATTCGGCGATCCTGAAGATCTCTTGAGCTATTCTATTCGACCACTAAGATTCAAAAGAATAATAAAATAAGAAAACGAAATTAAGTCCACTGATCTCCAAAATGATACACGACAGTCCATATTATTTACAAGCACAAAGAATAAACAACTCACGAGCATACTCCAGCACATGAATACATCCTCTTACTCCAGCGAACCACAGCCCTGCTTGCCAACTTGGTCCAGAAGAAAACCCTATCGAATTGTATGAACAATGCGTGGACGTTGGGCGTAGGATCAATTAACTCTAGCTCAGGATCGGCCAAATTCATCTTGGATGATAGTTGAAATACTCATTTATTATTTTGTTGATTATTATTTTGAATAAAGTTTGTTGACAAAACTGCAGACAGATTGCGATTCAAATCAAAACCATTGACATTGACATTTGATCTGACTGAACAGAAATGTCACTAAAATTGACAGTCATGAATGAATGAATGTCAGTTATCTGACAAAATTAAAGGATAGTGATGTCAAGATTTTTGCGGAGTAGTGACATTGTCACTAAAACGTATGCTAATAATAATATAAGGCAGAAAGAAAAACTTTGGGAAAAGTAAAAATAATTAACAATTCATTAATATTGCAAAAAATCAATCGTTGTACAGACAGCTACACATCAAGTTAGGGGAGAGGGGGGCACCTTTGAACACTTTTTAAATAAATGATTATATTTTTCCTATTGTGCTACATATCAAGGTATATTATTTTTTTATGAATAGATATGCTATTTGTGATACAAAATAAACATTAAATTTACTTGTTTTCACTCATTAAAGTAACAATATTATTATTTTTTAAAAACCTATTTTTGTTCAAATGTGCCCCTAGCAAGGGGCACATTTGATAACCCCAGGGGCAGTTTTGAAATACCATGATAACAAGAAAACAATGTTACTTAGAATAAAATCAACACTTTATTTAAGACATACAAATCTTATATTATAATTGTGTATTGTCACAAACTTCGTTCACTCACTATTGCTTGAGTAAATTTTATAAAACTAATAACAGCCTGGGGCAGTCTTGAACAAGTACAAGTGACTTATTATAATGTATGAGATCTAGTTACATATTGTTATTAAAATATTCATAATATCTTTATCTTAACATTATATTAAAAACATACCATTTAAAATGGTCTCAGTAAAGCATTTAGAAATATAATCAAATAGTTAAACTATGTAAGTTTCGAATATCAAACATAAAATAGCTAAACAAGCGGTCCTCAGTTTCATGTTATCATTGACAATACACAATACAGCTCTCTCCGCGTCTTCTTCGTTAACATCATTTTCTTTTTTCTTTTTGTAATTTCTTACCATTATGATTTTTAACTGTAAAAGAATATAAAGTGAAAAAAACAGCCGGGGGCACTTTTGAACATTTTATTCATAACTGCCCCACAGACTTTTTTCAAATCTGCCCCAATACCATCGTTCAGAAACAAAATTATCTAGACGACCAAGAATACAAGCTTCTCTTCTTAATTAACATATATTGGTGATACACTTGCTATAATATACACAACACTATAAAATAGTAAAAACTCGAAAATAATACTTACGCTTTCAGTAATCCGCTTATAATAAAAAGTAAAAATGTTTGGTTACGTCTCCGTAAAGTAACCGACCAATTTTATTCTGTTTGACACTGACATTGACGTGAATTGGCAATTGACAGACGTGTAGTTCGGTGTCACCAGTATTAAAAAGATATTGGAGGTTAGGAAAGACAAACGATGCGTTCATAAATCAAATAATTCCAAACTGCCTCTGTTCTAAACTGCCCCCCTCTCCCCTACTACAATCTGTCAAAATTCGTTGATACAAAATACAAAATACTTTATTTGCCAATAAATTGTATTTGTAAATTTACATGTTGCTTAAACCTATTTAGCCATTAAATTGTAGCATGCAAATATTTCAAGTTGTAAGAGCATTTGAAGTTCTCTGTGGTAAGAGACCTATTTGTAGGACCTTACACTACAGAGATAAAAAATGGGAAAATAATATAAAAAATACATTTTTTAAGCATAACTCTTGGGTAAAATAACATCGTGTGGGTTACAAACAGAAGCACACACATATATAAAATGTTTTAAATTTAAATAATTAGGTGGACTTACCTATTCCGAATAATAACAAATTAAGAAGGAATCTAAAATCAATGAACTTAATCTATGCATAGATAAGTAGGTAAGCTCGCTATAACTTACATTTTAAAAAATCACTGACCGAATAAAAAGTATTTTTTATTAGTAGATCACGTAAAGACGATTTAAATTTGTGTATAGGAAGTAACTTAATGTGATCAGGTATTTTATTGTATATTTTTATACTCATCATATAGCAGTTATTTATGCAGTGACTTGTGTTTGGTGCGATATTAATTATTAAATTGTTATTGTGTCTAATATTTCTGTGTGTATGCTGTTTTGCAGTAATGAATAAATGTTTATTTTGTGAAACGAATAGACCTACCTCGAGTATATACAAACATGGGAGAGGTAAAATGTTAAGCATTTTAAAATAAGGTTTGCAAGAGACGTCAGATGCTATGTTGCATATAGAGCGAATGCACCGTTTTTGCGCGATAAACACTGAATGAATGTCCGTACCATTTCCCCATATTAGCAGCCCATATCTTAGAACCGATTCGACATATGCGTAGTAGGCGGCAATAGCTGTACTAACGTTGGCTATTTTCGTTAGTTTATAAAGACATTAATGTGAGAATCGTTTGTAGCTAGGAGATCATTCAGCACAAACTAAGTAGAAGATACATCATTCAGGCTCTGTATGTTTTGGGGACCTCCATAAAAATGTGCCGGCCCATATTATTTTTTTTATGCAAAGGTGCAGGACTAGCCATTTGGAGCCGTAGTTATTATTGTACAGAAGTTGTAGGATTCCTGTGAGTCAATTTATGTGAGTTCAAAGAATCGATTAATTCATACATTTGTTAATTTTTCAAAGAGCTACAGTATCAATCCTACAACTTCGGTTTCTAACAACTTTAGTTTCTTAAGCTAGTTCTACACACCTGTATAAAGAAAATTGGCAGCCGGCTACTTTCACGGGAGGACCCGATATGAATGATGTCCTATGAAAGTTTCATATACTTCGATATGTTGTACTGTACGTGGCCGTACGCGGCTGTACGCACATTAGTATTTCTATGAATACATTATTAATTTATTTGGTAAAGGGAACTTTGTTTCATTTTTAATTAATTGTAAATCTCCTCGAGTTAGGTACTTAAAATTACTCTTAAGTAAATAATGCACTTAAAAAATTTTCGACAGTCTTCGGGGTGTGACTCGAGCCCACGATCTTTTGCTAGCCGGGCAACTGCTTTACCGACTAAACTACCGGAGACCTTGGTATGTCGACGAATTTTGTAAGTGCTTTTTGCTTCGCCGTGAGCCGTCAGCTGTGTGAGGACTTCAGAATAAATTGCATAAGATTGGAATCAAAAATTCACATATTGCCCTTATTAGCTTTATAAGATAGATATATTTCTAGAATATATGTGCATATTTCTATCAATGGTTTGGTGGCAAGGGAAAACATCACTAGGAAATTTGCACGTCTTGGATATTTTCTCAAAATTAAATTGGGGATGCCTAAAATATTTGAGATAATAATTCTGAACGTGCAACCGTGTTCCATTTGGTCTGGTTCTCCTTTCTAAGAATTGCGGAGGTCAGTGTGTCCCGCGCTCCAAAGCGACAGCTTTGGACTAACTGGGAATTACACGCTAAGATGCGATAGATAGATTTCATGACTTTATTGACACCATACCTTTAATACCGTTTTTAGGCATGTGAAAAGAAAGTTCAACCAGGCATTACTAAACTCACTTGGACGTCGACAATGTCGGATGCCTATATTGCTGATTGTGTTCTACAGATTGGTGAAGTAAGTGTTCTGAAATATTGCATACGTACCGATTAAAAGTAAAATTGCAAATTATATACATACTAGCGGCCGCCCGCGACTCCGTCCGCGTGGAAAAGTAACTTTTTACCCCCCTTTCAACCCCTTACAACCCCCTTTAATAAAAAGTAGCCTATGTCCTTTCTCAGGGTCTAGATTATCTGTATACCAAATTTCATTTAAATCCGTTGAGTAGTTTTGGCGTGAAAGAGTAGCAGACAGACAGACAGACAGACAGACAGAGTTACTTTCGCATTTATAATATTAGTATGGATTAATAAACGGCATTTTGGAATAATTTCAGTTACAAGATTTTCTTACAACATATAAAAATTGCAACGTAAACATGGTAAAAATATTGGAGAAAATTTGTGCTACAGCACTTGCTGAGTTTGACGTTTACAATGTATTCGAAATATCCGTTTTAAGAGAAAAAATTCGAGACATGCAACAAGTGGCTGTTGAAAAAATTTTAGAAATGTACAAGGAAATTATAACTTACCTCGTTATTGTCTATGAAGGATTTGAGGCGTACATTGGTCAAGTAAGTATATTTAAATAAGGGAAAGATAGGATTAGATTTAGGATATCTCTATAATTTCAATAAATAGCAGCGTTTTACCTTAAATTACGTTTCCGTTGCCCGTGCCGGCTCTTGTACCTGCGCCATACTACATCACTTCCGTGCCCCTACTGCCACCTCCCTCCAATTTCACCAGGCGGGCGAGCGCCCAGCGCGCTAGACTCATTGTAATCTCAAATATATCTTTTTATAAGGTACACCTTATAAAACAGTTATGAGGGTACGTCGAAGAAACGTCAAAGAACGTTTCGTGTTTATTTTAGGTGTGAATTTATATTTCAACTTGTGACTGGTTCTGTGCCTAGGGCATGGGGAACTCCGCAGTACCCGAATGAGAAGACGCCAAGCAGAAATGAAAAATGTAGGCTTCGAATATGTTAACTCACTTAATAAGCGTTTTATGGTTAGATAAAACGCTGCTATTAAGCTTATGTACCGTTATTCGAAGCCTAAAAAATATTTGAGACCGGTTTGTTATCGCCCGGTGCTCAGAAACGCCAATGTAATTACAACAAGTGAAAAATGATTTCAAGTGCGTTAATAGTTATTAGTCAGGGTATCTATACCTATGTATGTGATATGTGTAAAATAAGATTTTTATTCTACAAGAAATAAAAATATTTAACAGTTGTAATATTTATTGAAACCACTCGCATTATTGGAATACTTACCTACTGGTAATGCGGCGAGTGTGAAGGGAACATTTGGTTTGGGGGCTTACGGGGGGGAATAAATTTAATTTAATTTATTTAGGGGAAGAAAAATAAAGGGAGTTTTTAATTTATAATGTTACTGCTAGAAATATGTACTAACATAGTTTGTAAGGTAATATTGTTACTAACACCTATGGACTCTGTGAATGGAATAAATACTTTTATTTTCTTAATATTATGATTATTTTTATAAAAGGTTTTAACTTAGGTAATAATTATTATTTTGATTTTATTATTAGTCACGAATATGTGCAAACACATTTGAAACACTATGCTGGGAGCTGAATTCTCGACAGTAGAATTTTCGGAAAGTGTTCCCTGAGCGCCACTTTCCACGAACTAATATATCCTCGATTTTATTATTTTGCACACAACTTTTCGATACAACAGCATGTCTAATGCTACCAGCACTAGCTTGTATCCCGGCTTGCAATCAAATCTTCTTCATCCAGTTTGCAATAATAGCTCTTGTGGCTGGTCTAGGTATACCACAGGTAGTGAGAAACAAGCTGCTGTTGTTACACTGCTCTCGTCTGGAATTTGACAGTGAAATTACTTTCAAAACCCCAAAAATTAGGATCTATTTGCTGCCAGGCAGACTGTATGTATATTACAATCAGTCATATTGCATGTGCCTTGGGGAGGCAGATTGGTCGACACATCTATTAGTACTCGATCTAGGTGGCGAATTTCGAAAGGGGCTGCCATTGCTCGGTTTTTGAGATCGGGCCTCGAGACGACCTTCGGCCAGCGTAGGGCCACTATTAAATAAGTTCCCGTCGCGGAGTTGAGGTGAGCCGTACCCGAGGTATCAGGAATGAGGGAGGAAAAAGCCATGCCAACTTGTAGTGACACTTCAGGCTGAAAGCATCGTGGATTTGGGAAATATGGTCTTTTATGTCCAGGGTCCCGTAGTTGGCGACTATATGACTGTTCGCGGATGCAAATAAGTCGATTGTACACCCTATTTTGCAAATATCACACTTGTGATCTCTGGCAATAGGTGCCATTCCGGAGTGATAGTCAGGCGGGAGAGTCTGGCTTCGCAATTGAAGCGGCCTGGTAAATGATGTACCACTATACAGGGTGTAAGAAGACCCTTAACGAAGCCGAAACTTACGTATTCAGCACATCATTAGGACCATTTTTTCCTTCTAGACCATACCTGGAAACTCAATACTTTCCAAATGATTGAAGGTCAAAGTCATTTTAAACATTATTACCTATTTTTTGGTCCAAAGAAACTTGTTCAAAATTTTAAGTAATTCCTAGGGAAAAATGGCTTCAAAACGTACAGCCCGCAATGTAATGTTTGAGAGCGGGGCGGGGGGGTGTGCGGGGGACGCGCCTCTGCGACTGGGGCGCAGCCGCGCGTGCGGCGCGGTCCGGTGTACGATGCTAATTGCGATGTCCGTTTATAGGATTAAAATTGACACCAAAAATCATATTCATTTCCCATCAATATTTTTTTGTTCTAAGGCTTGAGATTTCGTTCCCCACTCGTGTCTCAGATAAGACACCACCGAAGTGTTGTCTGTCTGGATCATCAATGTAGACCCGGCTAGGACATGACAGTGACCTTTTAAGGCATATAAGACGGCCTCTGGTGACCATTGACCAGACATTTGGAGCTTGTTCAATTGCGGTCCCCATGCTAGTTCTGAGGCGTCCGTCACCAAATAATGTGTTACAGGTGAATGATGGATGACATAACTCTTCGTTAAATTGCTGAGCCACCATACAAGCTCGTCCAATACTCGTTTTGGTATCGGATAGCGGTGACTGTGATTCTAGTGTAATAGGGTTTGAGAATATTTAAGATGACGATGATTGAGGCGCCCTTGAGGAATGGGAAAACTTGCAAAATTTACAGATCCTACTATGCTTTGTGTCTCTTTTAAGTTGGCAGTCTTTCAAGTGATTGAAGTTCTCAATTTTTGGTGCAGACTTGATTGCTTTTTTATGGGAAGATGTTTTAGATTTATATGTGAGTTCCACATTATTCCCAAGAATTCTATGTGCATTTGAGGGGTCAAATGGACTTTTTGAGGTTCACCTGCCACCCTAGTTGTTAGAAATGTCAAAGCCTGTTGGGACTAGTTCTTCAGGACGTACGGATCCTGGTTTGCTGGGAGTAAATAGACAATGACTCGCATTCCTTGATCCCTGAGGAGCTGTGCCACCCAGTTGGTGAAGGATGCTAATACCTTTGGAGCACATGCGAGGCTAAAGAGAAGGCAGGTCCTTTGGAGAAGGGTTTCTTTGAATGCCAAACGTAGGAAGCCCAGGTGGGCTTTGGCTATCGAAAGATGAAAGTATGAATTTGACAAATCTATTTTTGCTAGCCAGTCCTTGCCTTGAATGAAGTCTGGAACTCTGTGTATATTTATCAGCCGAAACTTGGTTACGTGGACAAATTGGTCGCTCTTTGGGGTCAAAAACATGGGTGAGATAAAGCTCGGGCTTGTGTTTACAGGTTCAAGGACGCCCATCTCTATCATCTCTGAGATAGCTGTTTGCATTTCTCTGAATGATGGAGTCTGGTAACGACGAACGAACGAATATTGGGTCATATCTGGTAAATGTAACGGGGGCCTGCAAAGGATTGGCATTCTGAATCCTTGAATAATTTTAAAAAGAACTGGAGGGGCCTTTAGTGATATCCAGTGCATCGTATACTCTGCAAGACGGCCCGCCCGAATTGTAATTCGAGTCAGAACCTCTCTTGTGGTTGGTAACCTCTGCGCGGAACATTGGCTTTACCTTGGTTCCTGCTTCCGCTAGGATAGCTTTGCCCATCTTGTGTTTGACCAAGGTCGCCTCGCTGACGCTTAGCTTGGACGGCACTGGGCCTTTGGGGGCGATAATTCCCTTGCGCAGGGAATGATGGTACTGCCGAGCTAAATTGGGCAAGAAAAGGTCTGTGCCTATCCACCTGTTGAGCTCTGGGAGAAATCATAAGGGCTTTGCGCAAGTCCTATATTTATAAGGTTTGGCTGAGGAGAGCCTCCTGCTTGCGTAGCAGGTTTGTTTTGCGTTGGCGCTCTGAGCGGCCAACATAATTCACCATTTTTATCTATTACTGGTGAAAGGGAGTATTTTTCCAAATAAACATTCGCCGATTTTTTCTAGTCGTTGCCTTTAAATACTTATCCTTGACGGATCTTGGGATGCTGTCACGTCTTTGTTGTCTTTAATCGGCTCGGTGGCCGTAGGAGATTTGTAAAGCATCGCTAAATATTTTTTGAAAGTCACCTTGGACAAATAATTCGGATATTTTTTCCTGAATAGACTGCGGAGATAACGCTAAAGTTTTTGACCAAGATACGAGGGCCTTGAAGCCACTCTGAGCCGCCTGATTTTGTCTAACTAATGCCTGGGTAATAGCAACAAAACAACGCTCACAAAGACTGAGATTATTGTATTTACCATAAAGCTTAAGTTCGTCATTAGTTTCAAGGTCGGTGTAAACCAGGATAAGAACAATAATGTTTTTGTACATCTACATAACTGACATTTGACCAGTACTCAGAATCGAAATGCTGAACACATTGTAGTATTTTAGCAGATCCTCAGATGTCCTATGAATAGCAGGCTCTTTAAGCGCTGTATTGATAGGGAGTTCAAAACAAGAGGGCTCTGAGCGAGCCCTCGTCATGCCAGAGGTCGATGGTCCGGCCTCTGGCATGACGAGAGACGGCTCTGAATACGCCGGTTAGGAGGACGACCCGCAGCTTCTGTCTCCGGTGATTTTATTTTGGGGGTGGATTTGGCACCTGCTGCGGTTCGCGTTGGGCAGGCGGCATGTTCTGCGCGCCCTTATCCTCCGATGAAGTGCTTGACAAATTGAAGTCTTCCATTTTTACTACAATTTAAGTGACGTAATATTAAAAACGTGTATAGATGTAGAAAGGTAGCACCGTTATTTTCACTTAGAAAAGCTTAATAGGTACTTACCAAAAAATCCACCAGTGATTTTTTTGAACGTCCGAACGCTACGAAAATTTAAACGCCAATAAGACTAGCGCGCACTTCGCGCTTGCCCGCCTGCGACAGTGGGGGCACGGAAGTGATGTAGTATGGCGCAGGTACTAGAGCCGGCACGCGAAACGGAAACGGATACGCTACTCTCAAATATTTTTGTAGGCATCGAATATCGGTACATAAGCTTAATGGGTTATTTTTATATATAACATAAGAAAATGGATGTTAACAGTCACAATAACATAAAATTATTTTTGTGTCTTAGATGGCTGAGCACTGGGTCAAATATGTAAGAAGATTTGACCGATTACTGGAAGATGCTTTGCGATTAGCTATAAAGGCAACTATGCAAAATGTATACAAATGTGTACACGGAGATGGTTAGTGTGAAGATTTATTTTTACTATACATTTTATTAATAGAAATCCCTTACGCATTAGCCTATTTTTTGGTCAGGTACGATGGCGCCCTCTCCTCTTATAAAAATGAGTTTGTATTTGACTGGAAAAGATATTATCTATCTACCGAATAAACATGAAATCTATGATACATTTCATACAATATTGGAGGAGATTGTTCATATTATGAGCACTATACCAAGATTATTTGAAAAATTCGCTCTACCGTCTGGTGGCCTTAAACGATTCCTAGAGGTAATTCAAACAGAACCCGATTGCAATAAACTTCAGTTTTTGATTGATGAAGGTATTTATAAAAATATATTATTATTGAAACATGTAGGGTGCACTTGACAATGAATCTGAATAAATCTGATTTCTAATCTTGTTCTCAGAAATTGAGTATAACATTGATCTTGTTCATGAACACATAAAGATGTGGGATCCTTATTCACACATTTGGAAAGTAGATAAGGATGAATTCATGACAAAATATCGTGCTGAGAACCATAAAGCTGAAGATTTTGATAATTTAATCATTAATTACAGCAATCTTGCCAACACTGTGCAAATACAAGAAACTGTCAATCAGGTAACTATCAAGATAAATGGAAATTTCAAAGTACATACCAGCAGCACCTCATCATCGTCATTTCAGCCAATATACGTCCATTGCTGGACATGGGCCTCCCCAAATGATCTCCACACAGATCGGTCCTGTACAGCAGTACCTATGTAGGTAACAATAATATTGGAATGAACTTATTTTTACAGATTCATTTTATTACACTCAATTCAAGTGTACTAAAAAAAACCATTATATCCCATTGTTTAGTGTGGCAAACTAAGCTAGGAGAGCTTTTACGCAAAATCACAGAATATGATATCGACCAAGTGTATGATTATGTTGAAAAAAGTAGCGAGGATGCCATGAAGGTATTGAAAGATCTTTTACCTATTGTAAACAATTAAATATAAACGACCCTTAAGTTCCAGTCGTCCAGTCAGATCAGAAGAAATTAAATAAATTGTTTGTTTAATTTAGATGCCGTCTGACTTGAAGGAATTAGCAACTACAATAGCAACATATGAAAGATTGATGGCAGATCTATCCCGAGTTGAAAAAACATTTCCTCCCATTAGTGATAAAATGAACACTCTAGGTATGATTTTACTTTAGACTACATGTTCTAACAGTGCACTCACTGGATCTTCCACCAAGATTTATATTTCATCTAAGTACATATAGATTTTATAAGAAATATTGTAATTATTTATTATTTTTAAGGCAAATTTGAAGTAGAATTAAGCTCAGATATGATTACCCGACATGAAAACATTCCAGTCATTTGGAATGACTATTTAAATCTTTTAGAAGAAGCCAAAAAAGCATTGGAGATGAACAAAGATAAATTTAAGGCAGATCTTTTGGAACAAGCAGAGGTAAGTAGTCATTAATGTATCTTGAGGAATAGGATTTTTATAATATTTTATTCTCGATAGATAAAAATATCCTATTCACATTAAATTATGATTCCGTTTCCTTAATCACCTAGGAATTCAAAGAAGCGGCAAAGGATTTTTGTAAAGATTTTTATACTACTGCCCCATGTAGTTCAGATGTTAGTGGCAAAGATGCAATGGCACAACTTAAAGCTTTCCGGGAGCAATTGAATGCACTTCGAGCTCAAGAGCAGCAAATTCGAGACGGGCTTGCAGTATTTAATTTAACGTAATTGACATTTTCAAAGTAGTATAGTGTAACATTTTGAACATATGAATTGAATTGCGTACATTTTATACTCTGTTAATTAATTAGAAAATAATGTTTCTACGCTCATTAGTTTTATATTTGAAAGTATTAATTTTAATAATATTTAAAAGTATGAATTAAAATTATTGACTGACTTTCTCTATAAAATTTATTGATTACAATATTAATGCTATCAAAGTATTAAGATGTATACATCTAATAGAATTGGGACTACCAAGTTATCGTAATGTAAGCGACAGTGGCAGCCTCTTTTAATTCATGACTTAATTGACAGAGTCACAGATATTATATACCTTTTTATTGCGTTTATTATAAAATTGTACATATTTAGTCCTACTTATGTCACAGGGTAGAAAACTTATTGTTTTTTTTAGTATTTATCTACATTTACCGATGCATTATTTAAATGGGAAAAACGATTCCTTTGAATGAAGTTGGTAACTTGATACGTAGAGCCACACATTATAAGTATACAAATCAGTCAAAGGATATTATCCTCTTTTTTGGTTCAAGCAGCGGCCAGAAAAACTTTTTTCCTGAATTCTGTAGGACTTGTCGCCCTGAGTAGGTAGGTATTTATTACTATAGCAGCAAAGCTGTCGGGTAATTTTTGTTGGTTTTATTTGAGTTCAAAAATCAACATTATCAGAGAAGTAACTAAAAAAAGATTTGGAAAACTAAAAAAAAATTTTTTAGTTTTCCAAATCTTGATATTTGAACATCAGCGGGATAGGTCCTACTAACTGAATACTGCAAAAATTTGTTTTGGCCGGGACTTTCATATTTGGACCAAAAATATATAAAAGTCCGAGGATCTTCTTTCTTTGGTGGATTCTTCTCACCTTAATGTCAAACGGGTCAATTCGGTTTGGTTAAATATCAATTGAGGAATTTTGACGGATTGTAGTAACCTGATGTGTGGCTGTCTGTATATAAAAAATATTAATTTTAGGACACCAGTCAATCTGGATCTTCAAAAAATGGAGAAGGAGTTGGAGAAATTGGAGGAAGTTTGGGGATTAGTATACCAGTGGGAGGAATCATGGGAGAAATATAAAACGCAAACATTTTGGGAAATGGAGACAGATGAAATGGAGGACAATGTTATGTTTCTATTCAGGTAGCAATTTAGTGTTCAATATGAACGAAGGTACATTCGACGTACATACGGACAGATACATCAATGGTAATTGAAGAAAATTGAGATATTGTAGTAACCCGACGTCAGATTGTCTGTACAAACGAAGAAAGTAGCGCGTTAAATGTTATGACAATTATTAAATCAAAATATTTTTTCTGCAGAAACTTCAACCGCCTTTCACGTCAGCTCAAGGATAAAGGCTGGGATATAATAGATACAACAAGAGTTAAAGTAGATGCTTTCAGAAGAACTTTGCCACTTATTGGCGATTTGAAAAATCCGTGTATGAGAGAACGTCACTGGGATAGAATAAAAACTTTAATGGGAGTGTAAGCAATTTCTTCTTGACTAGCAATAAACATTGATAATAATACTGACAGAACAACAATTTGTTTCACTAAATTTAATCTTTTCATTAATTTCCTTTTCCTTTCTACGTAGAGAATTTGACCAAAATTCTGAAGACTTTAAACTTGAACTTATAATGCGTTTAAACTTCCAAATTTATGCTGATGAAATTGCCGAAATATCAAATGCTGCTACAATGGAACTAAATATTGAAAATGGGTTGAAAGCTATCAGAGAAGTGTGGACTAATACTACGTATGAAATGGTACACCATAAAGGTGACATGTACAGAATTAAAAATGTAGAAGATGTTACGCAGGTTAGTTGATATTAAAAGCAATACCTACCTAATTAATTAATTGAATAAATCTAGGTATAATAGCAAATATAATTTCTCAATAATATTTTAACATAGTTTTTAGAAGATCATCAAGTGCAGTTATCATCAATGAAATCAACCAAATATGTTGAACCATTCATAAAGGAAGTGGATTACTGGGAAAAATCATTAGGATATGTAGCTGAGTGTATTGAGGTACGAAAAAGGGATACAATCCTCAATTTTAACTCTCATAAAACCATTATTTTTACCCAAATTTATAATGACTTAGCTCCTCCCTTTTTCTGTAGATATCTTTACAAGTTCAACGTCGATATCTCTATTTGGAAAGTATATTTAGTGGTGAAGATATTAGGAAGCAACTACCACAGGAAGTTAAAATATTTGATGCTTTGACAGCTGATTGGACTGAGATAACGAGCAAGTAATTATGTATAATAATTTTATTATCAGTAAGATTTTTGTTTAAAACATAATTAAGAAAACGAAAATGTCACTGCAACAATGTAAAATACAAATGTATTGTAAATAAACTGATTAAGATTTATTCTTCCACAGTATGTATGCTGGAAAAAATGCTATAGAAGCATGCTTATACAAACCTGCCCCATACGTATATAACATGTTAAACACTATGGTAGACAACCTTGATGGAATATTGAGAGCTTTGGAAAAATACCTTGAAACCAAGAGAATGTTGTTCCCTCGATTTTATTTCATATCAAATGATGACTTACTAGAAATTCTTGGAAACTCAAAGAAACCACAACTTATTCAAGTTCATTTAAAGAAATTATTTGATAATGTCACTAAAATTCGGATTGATAAGGCAGGTTATTTCCTTACATTCTTGAAAAAAAAAAATTGTTCTTTTCCGACATGACTCTAACTCGCGTGTCTTGTAGACGCTTGATTCTATAAATGTCCAGTGATTAAAGAGACACGTAAGTATATGGTTTAAGAAAAATTACCGGTGATTTGAGATGATTTGGTTAATTTGATAAATGTTTATCAAATAAAACATACACATAACAACACAGTATTAGAAGGAAGATTCCTAGAAAGATACATGTAATTCTATTGTCATGTCCAATGAGCGTTACAACACTGAGGAAGTAATCACTACTTACAAAGTGATTTTTATGATGTAACATTTCATTTTTGACATTAGTGAAGCGTTTGACCGTGGGAGAGTCACGCTTCAGCATGGGCCGACTCGACTGGGATGGTGAGTGACGGTACCGGAGGCCTAATCCGGGGGAAAGGGAGGCTTAAAGGTTGGCAGCGCACTTGTGACTGCACTGGTGTCGCGGGTGTCTCTGTTCGGCGGCAATCGCTTACCATCACGCGATACGTCTGCTCGACTGCAACCTAACACATAGAAAAAAAGCGTGCTTTGAATATTCCAGGGATCGGAAAATCCATTCATTACGGTAAAATTCCGTGCAGTCGGTAACCCATAGAGTAAGGTATGTGTTCCTTCCTCTAGCGGGGCCCCCCGAGCTAGACTTGTAAAACTAATGGCAATGCTTCAGTTGCTCAATGTACCTTTCGAGTTTATGAATAGAATTGATTTTACTTCCACCGTTTTGGCAGAATATACCATAAAAAGGTCATTTTAAAGACTTTTTTATTATCTATTTACTTATCTTATTAAAATCTTAGTGTCTAGAAACGGCAGTTTCATAGGTAGACCTTTTATCTACAAAAAGCTTTTAATGTTGACGTGACAGACAGAAGTGGCATCTATCACGGGATAGGTTTGGTAGTATATATTCATAGTACAGTGACAAATAGGCATCACTTTTATTGAAAAACGGGATGCGTTCCAACTCAGATACAATATATATATTCCTTTATTATTTCGCGAATGCAAAACTAACGTTGCAAAATATTAAACCCATTCTCGATTTAAAAAAAGCATTTTTAACAAATAAACACAATGATGTGGTGGTTTCTAGTTTGTCCTTGACAGATGGAACGCAACGCACCAAAGCATAACACCACATAAAAAAGTAAAAAGTCACAAAAATCGCCGACCGCTCCGTTGATCACAGACTACAGAACAGAGTACCTTTTCTGAAGCTTTGAATTTCTTTGAATAGATCGCTTGCGCATTTAATAAAATTAATAAATAGGTATTTGCACAAGGTCTTGGGATTGGTTTTTTTAGTTTTTATGTAAGTTTTGCCAAGAAAATTTATCAAATTCATAAACCAAGATGGAGCTTGAAGAAATAGCGAATTGCCACTTCGTCCCCATGAGCTCTATTGTGAGTACACATTCCCTCAGCTTCGAATTGATTCGTTCATGTTTTGTTGACAAGAGTCGCGAGCTTACTTTCTTTCTATGTTTTGCAGGAAAAAGCGATCAGTTACGTAGAGAACGAGAAGGTGCGTAGAGTCAATAATTGTAAGCAGAATCTGCTGATTTTGCAACGGCAGTATTCGACGGCCAGTCGTCACAGCAGGACAGTGAAGGTTCTCCGCCACAAGTATCACCTGGCGCTTCATCGTGCTATATATGCTCATGACTGGAATAAGCTACTGTACCTTCTAAAAAAGTCCCCAATTTGGGAGTGGAAGTCAACTCACTTGCATGCAATGCCTATTTATGTCAGAGTAAGTTTAAGTTGATGATAAATTTGTACCAACAAATTATTAATAAATCCAGATGTAGGCACAGTGTCTACAATATAAACTGAAGGAGTAGTACATCCATACAAATGTAGTTATGTAAGGACTGTTATTTAAAGTATACATGCACATAAACTGAAAAAGTGTAGAAATATGTAGAATTTTATTGTAGTGTAATTAGTTAGACTGCCACAATAGGTCATATACTGGTCGCAGTGGTTATGAGAAGCAAGGCTCACCCCATTTCTATCAAATAATAAAATAGTTAGACCTGAGCCATACATGCTGTGTAAATTTTGGGAACCTATTACTCTTTGTGCATGTATGTATCTTGTATTTGTTTTACATTATTGTTATATGGTATAATTGCATACTTTTTGTATTTTGTACATTGTATTTTGTTTTAAAGGTGTTTATGTTGGCTTTAAAAATTTTCAGGCCCTCACCATTCTCCTGATGTACCACCCCAGCGCACAGGCCCAGGACTTGTTGATGGACTACATGCACATGGTGTGCACTTGCCGTTCTGATGTGGAGAAGAGGGCCCTCATGAAGCTGATTCTCAGTCTGCCAGAGAAAATTGTACAGAAAGTGTTTCATTATCACAAGCACTATAAGTGGTTTCAGGATGCATTAAATGATAGTGTGAAATGAGAAGTTGGTAGGCTGTGTCATCCCATTCTGGGGTGAAGTCGTTGAATTTTATTCAATTTACTATGGTTATTTTGGAAACTATAGATTTGAAAATCCTGTGAAGACTATTATTTTTTAATAGTCATGTGTGCTTATGTTTTTACCAAAATGTTTAAAATTTACAAAATCTTATTGCGTTTGATGTAACAGCCTTTTTAAAAGTCTAGTTATAAGAAAGTTATCATCATAAGTTTGTAAGTAACAGATAAAATAAGATGTACTATATGAAATATAAAATGTTGTTTTCAAATATTTACTTTTATGTTCTAAAAATATTCAAAATTAATATGTTTTTATTCTGTTTCTGACTATTTAGTTCAAATTAACACCCATATTATGGCTTTCATGATTATTAAAATACTGTTTTGTTATTTCTCCATAGTGTTCGATCATCCCCTTTTTGGAAATTTCCTAATTTAAAACATCAAAATTTGACAAGACCATATTAAACAAATTGTTATTAGTTTGGCCTGGTGTGAAATGATAGCATGTCCTTAGTTCATGCAAGACCTGCCTATTTGAGCTGTTTGGAGTTGCTAGTGTATTTTTGGGCCAAAATTTGGTAAGAGTCCTGGGAACCAATGCCTGTGGGCAGCGATTTGGGGGACATATATTATAAAAAAGTATGAACATATTATAAATTAATTCTTTATTTTGATGATTGTAATGCTAGGTTTTTAATAAGTTAAAGTTGTAGTTACAAATAAATATATCAGAATAAATCTTCAAATAATGAAATATATAAGTACATAGTACATCAACTAAAAAATCAAAACATATAAATGATTGTTTAAAAAAAACCTTTAAAGAGGTAACGCCTCGGCGGGTGACTGGCTGAAACTACTACACCGAAAATCATGAAAATTGAAACATGGGTGGTAGGTAGTTTTTATTATGTAGGCGCGCACTAAGAAAGGGTTTTGAAACATTCAACCCCGAAAGGGTTGAAATGGGGGGTTAACTTTAGTATGAAAGTCTGTCATTTTTGATGTTAGTATGAAAGTCTGTCATTTTTGATGTTAGTATGAAAGTCTGTAATTTTTGATGAAAATTCGGATTGTTTATTGATAAAAAAACAAAATTTACCTGTTTCAGTTTTTTTTAATTCAACCCCTAAAGGGGTAAAATGGGGGTAGAAACTTTGTATGGAAGATTCAATATTTTGAAAGTAAGAGTCATGAAAATTGGTATTTGGGCTCATCATACAAGTTTAAGAAAAGTGATTTGGGCTTTTTTTTTCTTGCACCTCCAAAGGGATAAAATGGGGGGTTGAAGCGTCGTATGGGAGATACGTCATATTTAAGGCTAGTCACTGTTCATACAAAATTTATATCAGTACTTTCAGTATATTTTATATTCAACCCCCTAAAAGGTGAACGGGGGTTGGAACGCCGTATTTAAGTTTGGGCATTTTAAAGCTAGAGTCATGAAAATTGATATTTGGGTTTTTTAATCAATTAGAATATAAAAGCATTTTTCCTCAACTCATAAAAGAGTGAAATGGTATTAAAACGCCGGAAAGTCACCATATTTGTTGCTCGAGTTTTTAGCACTTTTTTATTCAACCCCTAAAAGGGTGAACGGGGTTTTTACAACGCCGTATAGAAGCGTCGTTATTTTTAAAGCTAGAGTCATGATAAATTATTTGTCTGTTTTATATAAATTGGTTTTGTTTTAAAATTAAATTACCGAAGCGAAGCGGGGGCGGGCCACTAGTTAATTATAATCAGCATGTACTTAAAAAGACTTGTAAACTCGCACGTTTACCTCCCCACTGAACCCCACCACACTAGCACACAGGGGGGTGCAAAGGGGAGGGTCCCTGCCTTGGAAAGAGATGCAATTCGCAAAGATAACATAGGTAATATAAAAAATAAATAGGCACATACCAAGAGTTAGTGAAATTATCATTTTTCATTGAAAAAATAACTTGAAATAATGTATTTTCTTTCTTGTTTTTGTTATTTTCTTACGGTTTCTGGTAACATGGTGTTCTTTGTATATAAATGACGTATTATAATATGCAATTACGTTATATTGTAAAAAAAGTGTGCTGATTTAATAATATTAATAAATTGTTATTTTTAGAAAAGTTTTGTTTCATTTCATTTCTATCACTATTTTTTTTTCTTTTTTATGAAACCTATCATCTGTAACATCCTGTTGACCTTTACTTGCAGAATGCACTAGGTCTTCCTGTAGCCAAAGCGATGATCTCGGACGATGGTGAGTGCGTTGAGTGGAAGTACAACTTAGTCTTGGATGGCCCAGCTGAAGTGTGGCTTCTGGGTTTGGAGCACACTATGCGAGTGGTTCTAAGAGAGGTAATACAATGTAGTTTCAATATGTACACATATTGACACTGAATATAGAAATAAAGTTAGATACCTACCTGTAGGATAGTTGAAGTAGTAGAGAATCGTTAAAACTTGAATATAGTTAGGTAAAGGTTGTTTAAGAGGCACAAAATATATTTCAGCAATTGATACTAACTCGTGCTGCACTCCGAAAGTGTCGTTATCAAAGAGAGGCGTGGATTAATGATTGGCCAGGACAACTGGGCATCACAAGCAGTAAGGTACTTCACTGAATAATAATATTTGCATAATTTATACTTATATAAATTATGCAATCTTATACCCTCTTGTCATTAGGTACTTATTTGTATTATGATATAGATCCAGTGGACGTCAGAATGCACGCGAACTCTTTGTCGATGTGACATCATGCGCGAAAAGAAGCCTTTAAAAAAACTTCGCAAGAAGCAAAATCTGATTTTGACGACGCTTCAGATGATGTCGCGCAAGGAGATATCTAAGATTTTGCGTGCCAAAGTTAATGCATTGTGTGTGATTGAGATTCATTCAAGGGACACTGTTGACAGGATGTACAAGATGGGTAAGTCCCTGTCATATTAGACACAAGCGTTTATGATTTTATTCGAAGTGTACCTCAGGGAGCCACTATTGTTCCAGTGCTTATTATGTGCAATAGCAGATTTGTAGAGACGTTCTTCAAGGATGTGTAATTGGTCCAATATTTTTTATGCCTTAAAAAGTTAAAATTCATTATGTTGTCCTAGGTTGCATGCACGTGAGTGCGTTTGAGTGGTTCTCCCAGTTAAAGTTCTACTGGGACCGCGAACGGGAGGACTGTTACATCAGACAGACAAACACTAATTCGATATATACGTATGAATACATTGGAAACTCTGGTCGGCTTGTGATTACGCCACTCACTGACCGGTAATTTTTATAATTCCCAATCTATCCCTTCGTGAAGTGATCGTTTCGCGGTCTTACTAAATTACCTCCTATCACAGGATCTATTACTAGGTATAGACCTAGTAATAGAGTAGGTAAGTACTCATTGTATAACGAATTGTAGTTAATAGTGGATATACATATAAGTAGTTTTCATTTGTACGTACAGACTACAGCCACACATCAAAGTATACAAAACTGACTAATTTCTTCAGTTGATTCTTATCTCTGCAATGTCAAACACGTTCGGTTCAATATCAATTGATTTTTTACAGAGTAACCTGATGTGTGACTGTGTGTACCATCAAAACCATACTTAACTACTGAGATAACCTATATTGGGTCTTTAAAGTCATGCTTAAAACGGTATTGTCGGCTTCTTTTCTGCCTTCTCTTATTTAATTTTTCCACCCAAAAGATGTTATATAACCCTGACCACGGCGTTGCACCTGTTTCGCGGTGGCAGTCCTCAAGGACCGGCGGGGACCGGGAAGACTGAGACCACCAAAGATCTGGGCAGAGCCCTAGCAAGATGGGTGGTCGTCACCAACTGCTCTGACGGGCTCGATTATAAGTCCATGGCTAAGTGCTTCGCAGGTAAGATTTTTGATGTCGGTTTACGTCGAAGAAAAAATCTGTTAGATCTCCAAAAACATACATTTATCTGATTATCGTTTCTTGATCTAAGATATACTTTCTTGATCACATTTTTTAGATAATATCCAGTACCCATCCTTTCACTTTCAAGAATTAACCTTGTGACTTAAGATGGTGTGTTTATAACCTTTATCATCATCATCATCAGCGCATTTAAGTCCCCACTGCTGGGGCACGGGCCTCCTTAAACCTTTATACTGTTATGATATCTTTTCACTTTTCATGCCTAGTAATTATTATAATGATGTAGATTTACATTAGATACAATCTAACTGCCGCACTCAGAGATGTCAATTAAGCTAAATGTTTATTAACTTAATATGAATTTTCTTTCTTTTGTCAATATTTTTTCTCAAGTAACCATTAAAGTACCAATTAAGTCTCAGTGCGGCAGAAAGTCGCAACTCACAACTCCAAAGTTGTGAGTGTTGCCTTTTCACTGTAGATGACGTGAACTTTATAGGCATAGCCCAAAGCGGTTGCTGGGGTTGCTTCGACGAGTTCAACCGCATCAACATCGAGGTGCTGTCCGTGGTAGCGCAGCAGATTCTCGCCGTACTCCTCGCCTTGTCGCTGTTCCTCAAGCGGTTCATGTTTGAGGGCTGCGAGATCAAGCTGGACGCGAACTGTGGCATCTTCATTACCATGAACCCTGGGTGAGGGATGAAGTTGCTTCTTGACGATAGGATATGACAAGCCAGCTGTAGGCTCTTATGTAAGCCGTAGAGCGCGTGGCGATAGCGGCACGGTTGTGATGGTGACGAGCCGCGTCACTTAAGTTATCATTAAGGTGACGGGTAGGGAACACTAGCGAGGCCAATCGATTTTAATTTTTAGCTACCAAACCGGATCTATTTTAAACAATTTCGAAGTTACAACCTTTCGGCCAACACTTATTTATACTATTTATTAAATAACCATGCACAAATGTTGGGTTCGTTTTTGTACGCGAAACATTTATTCACGCCAAAAGTGGCCGCTTTTGGCGTGAATCAATTTTTCGCGTACGCGTTGGACCCAACATTGGTGCATGGTTATTTAATAAATAGTATGAGTGTTTGCCGAGAGGTTGTAACCCCGAAATTATTTCAAATAGATCCGGTTTAGTAGCTAAAAATTATAATCTATTGGCGTCGCTAGTGTTCCCTACCCGTCACCTTAAGTGACGCATCAAGTTGTTTCGCCGATTTACATAGGTATTATGTATTTGTTCCCACATCAAAACTTGCATAATTCCAGTAGACTCATAGAAAAGGCGCGGTCATCATAAAAGATAGGGGAGGGGGGTCATCTAAAAAGACACTAAACCCCCTTCCAGTCAGTGCCTTTAATAGACACCCCCAAAAACGTTCCCATTGGGATCATGCAAAACTTTAAAGTGACGAGATGCAAATATGACCGACGTTCCTAATAGTTTTCACGTAAGAAGCGCAGTGCGGTTTATGTTGGGAACCCACGCATGCACTTGTCGCGCGTGTTCCTAAGTGACACGATGAGTCCCATCGTCAAGTCCCGTTTTAAGTTCGGTACCTAGATCAAATGAAACTAAATTAATTCCCCAGCTATGCCGGCCGAACTGAGCTGCCAGACAACTTAAAGTCCATGTTCCGACCCATCGCGATGTGCGTGCCCGACTCCCTCATAATCGCAGAAAACACCCTGTTCTCCGACGGGTTTACGGCGTACAAGATCAACGCGAAGAAGGTGACAAAGCCATATTACCTACCACTGGAGGTATTCATCTGAGTTGCTAGAGTCTGACTGCCAAAAATAGTTGGTCCGATGATATTGCAGGTAGCAGGGAAACAATGTAGGTAAAAAAAAGAAAGAAAAGTATATTATAAAAAAAAGTAAAAAGTAGTAGTAGTAAGTAGTAGTGTGTAGGTAAAAAGAAAAATATATTATATGTATATATTTGTGTGGGATTACAAATATATACATATAATATATTTTTCTTATGTTTCTTCTTTCTATTGTTGATTCTGATATCCGTAACACAGGTACTTTAGGTACCTATTTCGGAGTCAGATCAATGTATGTGATGTTGTGAAATATTTAATATTTAAATATATTAATGTAGGTATAAGGCTGACAGGGGATACGAGTGGGGCGTGATGATTAACTGCCGTACTATAGACGTTAACTAAACTGGAATGGTTACTTAAGACAAAATACTGACACTTATTTCAATAGGTACGCATAGACTTTACATAATTAAGATAATGAACATTTATCTTAATTGACATCTATGAGTGTGGCAGTAAGAGGCCTATATACATAGGCTGGTATGATGATGATCATGACGGTGATGCCAGACAACTTAAAGGCGATGATCGCTCCATCGTGATGAGCTTGCTGGCCTCGGTGGAGAAACACGTTGGTCATTAATCATTTGGTGGATCCCCTAGACCAAAAAAAGTCTTAGATTGCTGTTGATCGCTAATTTAGCCAATGGAAATTGCAATTAGAAGTGGGTGATATTTTGCAGGTGTTCACGTTGTACCAGCTAGCAATGCAGCAGCTGTCTAAGCAGGACCACTACGACTTCGGGCTGCGCTCGATGGTGGCGCTGCTGCGGTACGCCGGTGTCAAGAGGCGCGCCTACCCGCACCTTCCAGAGCAGGAGGTTGGAGTTTGTTATAAAACTGTGTATTAATACCAAAGAACTGTTTGATAAGGTACGCACCACAGAAAAGTAGGTAGGTTGGGAGGTTTGGTACTTGTTCACGCGCAAATGGCTAGACCAATTTTCATGAAAATTGGTATGTAGGACACTGGCACACTGAACTAAAGCATAGCCTACAAAAATCGCTAAACCAGGGGCAACACCACGAGGCACAGCTAGTTTCTTACGTCGAATATTAGGTTCGGGCGGCGCATGCAGGTTTGTGTATGTGATCTAACTCTGAGAGTGCATAATATATCGAGCAACTAATAATTAATATCACGGGACAAACCGCGGTTATATTATATATAAGTACGTGGTGGTACGGTCGTGGTGACAAGCGGACTGGGGGTGCGCGGCGTCGTCTGCTACGCCCGGCTTGTGAATCTGCGGATACCCTCTCATTTTTGCTATTTATACTGTCACTAAATAAAATATCAGTGAGGTCACCCCGAAAGTCTACACTCACAGTATCCGGGTTGAAAGTAATTTGAAGCGGCAAATTGCGAGGTTTACATATGTCAATCACTGGATTCCACGCCGATGATAATTTAAACCCGTCCTCTTGATTTAAATTCTGATACTTCTTTATCTCAATCGCTTCACATAGGTACTACTCTCGTGTGGTAATGACGATCAGTGGAGAGGATTTTAGGGGCGTGGAACTCAATCCAATGATTAACACCGCTTTCCAGCACATGTTCTGCTACAGCCGACTTGTTAATTTGTCTGTTATTTACATATAATAATAACCGCGTTTTGTCGCGTGTACATTAATTATTTGTATAATGCAACGCGAAAGTTTAAAATCTTATATATCGAGCAATTGCCTATATAAATCCAATAAAGTGTGTATAATCAAAATTTCAGATGGTAATCTTAGCCATGCGAGACATGAACGTGGCCCGTCTGACAGCCAAGGACGTCCCCCTCTTCGACGGCATCCTGCAAGACATTTTCCCCGAGGTCGAGGTGCCTACCCTGGACTATGAAATGTTAGAGACAGCGATATCAGCTGAGATGAGGATTGCAGGGCTTCAGCCGATGAAGGCAGCCCTGCATAAGGTCATACAGACTTATGAAACTAAGGTGAGGGTTTTAATTTGTGTGTTGCTGTAGTTCTGCCATGCGAGACATGAACGTAGCCGTCTGACTGCCAAGTACGTCCCCTCTCTACGACGAAAGACGTCTTCCCTGAAGCGGAGATGTCCGCTCTAGATTACGAGATGCTGGAGACGGTGATATCAGCTATGGTGAGGGTGATAGGGCTTCAGCCCTATCACCCACAGTCCCTGAAGCATTCGCGAACCGGTATGGCAGTGCCAACGAAAGTGATGCATCGCTTCCGTTGTATTTGGAACGTGGGCTCTACTTTTGCTTGCGTTCAGGCTAATGATACTGCCCACACTGTATGTAAATAAAGCATTTCCTGAAAACGGTAGTTAAGCTCACTAAAAATAGACCCCAAATTGTTTATAGAACTCCCGCCATTCGAGTATCCTTCTCGGCGACACCAACACTGCCAAGACCACCTCCTGGAAGATGCTGGCGGCGACCCTTAGCCGCCTGCACCGGGAGAAGGTGCCCGGCTTCGAGAACGTGCAGGTCCACCCCATTAATCCGAAGGCTTTGACCCTGGGCGAGCTGTATGGGGAGTATAACTTGGCCACTGGGGAGTGGAAGGATGGAGTGCTGTCGTCTATCATGAGGACTACGTGTCAAGGTTAGCAACTTGGATAACCATGTAAAATTTGAATTTGTAATTTGATGACGTAAACATTGGGCAATTTCATATTATAAATTATCATCATTTTCACTAAGGACTACGTGTCAAAATTACTATATCTTATCTAAATAAGCCGACTGAGTTCCCGGGTCGGTCGCTGTAAAGGCAACTTGAGCGTTCCAGCGTAGACGACTCTTCTGCAGATTGTTATGGTGAAGTATGGCTGGGAAAAATCTAATTTATCGCCATCGACTAGAATGCACCGAATGTTGGTACATAAAAAATTCATGTTTATTTTTCAGATGAATCGCCTGATCTGAAATGGATAATTTTTGACGGTCCCGTTGATGCGATTAGAATGCACCGAATGTTGGTACATAAATTCATGTTTATTTTTCAGATGAATCGCCTGATCTGAAATGGATAATTTTTGACGGTCCCGTTGATGCGATTTGGATAGAGAATCTCAACTCTGTGATGGATGACAACAAGCTGTTAACTTTGGTGAACAGTGAAAGGATTTCAATGCCTCCGATGGTAAACAATCATTTTTTCAAAACGTATAAAGATGTTGTCTTTTAGACCTAAAATATTTTAAATAAGTTCGATAAGAAGCCTTAGCGCGAAGACGTCCCGTAATGAATAAATATTCCCGTTTCATCCAAACAAAGGAGAAACACAGCGTGTGTGAAAGAGAGAGAGGGGCATTGTGGTTTGGTCGTAACGTCCGGTTCGCGTTAAGGCCCCAGTTTCATCTTTTGTTTCAATGTCTTCCAATATTTCAAAGGTCTTATCTTATGATGACAGATAACTCAGGTCCGAAAAGCACGTTCATCGTCGTATTATTATGCAGGTGTCTCTCCTGATTGAGACTTTGGATTTAGCGGTGGCGTCACCTGCCACCGTGTCCAGGAATGGCATGGTGTACAACGACTACAAGGACTGGGGATGGTGGCCCTTTGTCAACTCCTGGCTGGACACCATTGATGACCCGGAGTATAAGGAGAATGTGAGTACCTGAGGTTTAAATATTTTTTTAAGTTATTTGTGGCAGCCGCCCATGGACGGGTGTAACACCAGTGGAGTCATTAAAACGTTGCCAACCTTAAAACTCCCTTTTCCCTGGATTGTGTCTGGTACCCTCACCCACAGAGAAAAACACAAGCAAGCGCTGCTTCACGCCGGTTTTCTGTGACGCTGTGCTTGTTCTGTGGTCGAGCCGGCTCATTCTTTTTTTTATGTGATAGGTGGCAGACGAGCAGACGGATCACCTAATGGTAAGCAATTGCCGCCGCCCATGGACACCCGCGACACCAGTGGAGTCATAAGTACGCTGCCAACCTTTTGACCCCCCTTTCCCCCCGGATTAGACCTCCGGTACCCTCACTCACGAATGATGCACAGTGCTGCTTCACGCTGGTTTTCTGTGAGGCCAGGTCACTCCGGTCGAGTCGGCCTATTCATGTGAAGCGTCGCTCTCCCACCGTAAAACAATTCAAAAATTTCCTAATAACAGGACCAAACAAAAGTTGAACTTTACGTCTATATCACGCTATCTTTTCACCACTGAAACCGGAACACACTTGTGCCTGAAGTCGAAGACATGTGGAATCATGTTTCAAACTGGGGTCGACTTAATTTAGTCCGTTCTAATCCCTCCAAGACACTATTTTGCGCGTTTACCGCTTATAGACGTCCCTTTGAAGTGACAATCAGTTTTCAGGGCACTCCCCTAGATGTGCCTTTTATACAATCCGTCTAATGCCTTCTATCGGGATCCTTGATGTCAACATTTCGAGCGATGTCCAGTTTCGCGTCCACCTGGAACACAAAGCTGAAATACCTTCAAAGAAACTTGGTGTACTTAATACACTAGCCATCGGTTACAACTCCAGGCACAAGTTCGGCCCCATATGGAATACTGCTACCCATCTTTGGGCTGGTGCACCTCAGTACCAACTTCTTCTGTTTGACCGCATACAACGTAGGGCAGCTCGAATTGTCGGTGACTTGACTCTCTCTTGTTGACTTGATCCTCTCCACTGCGACGGGATAAAGCTTCCCCCAGCATTCTATACCGCATCTATCATGGGGAGTGGTCTGAGGAACTTTGCTATCCCGCCACTAATCCATGGTCCTTCCTATCGTCGCGGCATCCGGACCGAATATTGGGAGACGCTCATCAAGTACCTACATGCTCTGGGCTCTTTCCCCGGTGCGTTTCTTCACTCCCTACAAAGTCTATGTCCTGTCCCTTCTCATTGTCACTTCTCTCCAAATGGGGCGTGAAACATCACAACACAATCGACTTACGCTCGGGCCTTTCCTCATCAATTGTCAAACTCCTTCCTTATTTCAAGCCCTTTATGTGCAAATGCACGAAACCGTCGAAAACCTTCTTCGGATTGTCCTATCTCGTTCCTGATTAGCATCTGTTGCCGCTCCTATTCATACAGCTGATATTCCCACAGAACATGTTCCCGAGTTTCGTCAGATTATTCACAGGGATATACAGGTGACTCGACGTGCAGTCTACTCTTGAAACTCCCATATCCCGTTAGTATCTGCAACACGGTGTAATCAGGTTCCACCCAACCGGCTGATAATCTCTTCTCTATTTCTGGGAAGAAATGCGACAGCTCTCTACCTTTGTCGCTCGTTGACCAACGCTCCTGCCATAGGGCAACCATCTCTCCGAGAATTTTTCGGTTAAGTGCCGTCCGCTCCCTGCCTGTGACACGTACGCAAACATGCATAGTCTACACCTGGTTAGCAAAATTTCAATCTATCATTGTCTTATAGCTCCGCCGCCACTTCCTCACTATCCTCACGCCGGTGCTGGAGCTGAAGCGCGTGTCCCTGGTGGAGGGGCAGAGCGTGCGCGGGCAGGAGCTGACGGGCGTGCGCTCCATGTGCCGCCTGCTGGGCCAGTGGCCACCGCCCGGGCCCCCGGGGCCCGACGAGGAGGACAACGAAGGCTTCTCCAAGATGCGCTTTTTGTTCGCGTGAGTGGCTTCTGCCTCAGTGTCTCACAGCTATGCCACTACCCTCACTATCCTCACGCCGCTGCTGGGCCAGTGGCCGCCGCCCGGGCCCCCGGGGCCCGACGAGGAGGACAACGAGGGCTTCTCCAAGATGCGCTTTTTGTTCGCGTGAGTGGCTTCTGCCTCAGTGTCTCACAGCTATGCCACCACCCTCACCATCCTCACGCCGCTGCTGGGCCAGTGGCCGCCGCCCGGGCCCCCGGGGCCCGACGAGGAGGACAACGAGGGCTTCTCCAAGATGCGCTTCCTGTTCGCGTGAGTGGCTTCTGCCTCAGTGTCTCACAGCTATGCCACTACCCTCACTATCCTCACGCCGCTGCTGGGCCAGTGGCCGCCGCCCGGGCCCCCGGGGCCCGACGAGGAGGACAACGAAGGCTTCTCCAAGATGCGCTTTTTGTTCGCGTGAGTGGCTTCTGCCTCAGTGTCTCACAGCTATGCCACCACCCTCACTATCCTCACGCCGCTGCTGGGCCAGTGGCCGCCGCCCGGGCCCCCGGGGCCCGACGAGGAGGACAACGAAGGCTTCTCCAAGATGCGCTTTTTGTCCGCGTGAGTGGCTTCTGCGTCAGTGTCTCACAGCCACTACCCCACCATCCTCACGCCGGTTCTGGAGCTGAAGCTTGAGGCCTGGTGCAAGGCCAGAGCGTGACAGCATGAGAGTTTTTTCAAGATACGTTTCCTGTTCTTGTGAATGTCATCTCCATATAGCTACGGCGTCACTGCCTCACCATACTCACGTCAGTGCTGGAGCTGAAGCACGTAGCCCTGGTGGGAGGCCAGAGAGCTTCTCCATAATGCGCTTCCTGTTCTCGTGAGTGGCTTTCTGATCTTTTTTATTTTAGATTGGACAGTGGAAATTAAAGTGTGTGAGATGAATAGCTTAAGGCCAATTTAACCAATCATTATCCGAAAAAATCTATGGTATAACTTCTTCTATCTCTTTTTACACAATTTCACACTTTGTCGTCCGTTTTTCTGTGAAACGGTTTTTTATGGGTAACACACATCCACCAAATACGCACGCAAACTAAATACCGCTTCACAGGAAAAGCCGTCCTTAAGTCCTTGATTATGGAGGACTCCTTACAATTTCCCTTCTTCGCAGCATGATCTGGTCTGTGTGCGCAACCTTGGAGGAGGAGCCGCGCCGCAAGCTAGACAACTGGGTGCGCGAACACGAGGGCATCTTTCCGCTCAAGGACACGGTTTACGACTACTACGTGGACGAACGGCTGCGCCAGTTCAAGTCCTGGGAGGAGCGGCTGCCGGACAGCTGGCGATTTAACCCCAAGTTAGCTCTACACTATTACTTGCGTTACCATAACTTGTGACTTTAAAAGGGTATTAAAAAGAGGCGCCAGCAGATGGGGGTCCCCAGATGGCTCGTCGTAATTATTTACAACTGGGAGGGGGGTCGGCTGGTCCCACGGCAGCTTTTTTTGGCGAAATATGGGACAAAATTAGATATATTACTAACTAAATCACGCACTCACTTTCAGCGTGTAGGTAATTCCCGTTTGCATACAAAGCAGTTACTTTGGAGCCCGAGGTACACTTGGACAATATAAGGTTTTGGATATTCTTGTAATTGCAATGGAGCGACTGCCGTCTGACTTCGCAACCCTTTAACAGGGGAACCAGACCAAAATGACTCATTTGGTTGATTAATAAACGTTCCAGAAATTATCGGAAACGTGCACGGTTTCCTAAATAATTTTATTTCAACATAACCAGATAGGTACATATTATACAGAAATGTTGGGTCCGTTTTCCGCGTACGCGTTGGACCCAACATTTGTGCATGGTTATTTAATAAATAGTATAAGTGTTTGCCGAGAGATTGTAACCCCAAAATTGTTTAGGTAAAATAGATCCGGTTTAGTAACTAAAAATTAAAATCGATTGGCGTCGCTAGTGTGCCCTACCCGTCACCCGTACCCGTACCCGTGCAAGAATGAACGAGAAGAAGAATTAATGGTAGAAATATCCACATTGATTTAAAAATCGAGTGGTGCATGCTCGGTTTCGAACCTCTACCCCCCGAATGGAAGGCGCGTTCTTATCCACTGAGCTAACATCGCTCAAACTAAATACGATGATCTAATACGGGACAAAAATGGGACATGTACCTTACGTACGGGACGTATGACAACCGTAACTATTACTGGAGTAGTTTATATCAGAAGACACAGCGTTATCCGAGACCGAGATGAGTCAGACGCTCGTATGAAAACAAAATCTCTTACCCCCCTTAGCCTCGGGTTCCACAATATCCTGGTGCCGACGGTGGAGTTCATCCGCGTGCAGCTGGTGGCGCTGGACATGCTGAAGCACAGCTACGGCGTGCTCATCGGCGGGCCCACCGGCACCGGCAAGACCTTCCTCATCCAGGGCACGCTGGCCAGCCTCGACCCCTTCAGGTTAGTCAGCATTCGTCAGCATCATCAGCCTGGAAGCATACGCTGCTCTGAGCATGCCTCCTTACTTTTACGCCAACATCACATCTTGAGCTGCTCGATTCCATGTTAGTCCCTGTGAAATCGGTACAGTCGCCTGCAATCTACTCTTATCTTATGTCTGGACAATAAGGGTCATTTTTAAAAGAGGTTGTATAAGAATGCATGTGACTGTACACTACTGATGACCGAGTGCGCCTAAATTAGCCCAAAAAATAAATCTTTTGTACTCGCACGTTTATTCACTTTTTTCCTTACAATTCTATCAAAATAAAATGCTAATCATCTTCTTTAAGCAGTACTTCCCTTCTCACTGGCTGTTGATCATATTAGTACTCTTGATTATATAAGGATTTTGTACATCGGATACATCATCAGTAGATACTAATAAATGGTACAGGTACAGCCAGCAAGTGATCAACATGTCGGCACAGACGACGGCTGCTAACGTGCAGGACATTATCGAATCTCGACTCGAGAAGAGGACCAAAGGGAATTTTGTGCCTGCTGGAGGTAAATGAGATTCTTTCATTAGGTTTCTATAGATAGCGCGCAAGTTGAAAGCATAATGTGATATTATGTCAAAATGACGAACGAAAAAAACGAAACAACCAATGCTTTTGAAGTTCGACTTCGTCCAACAGTACGCCATCTAGAGGATATTTCACACGCGATAGCTCCCATCAGGATGACATAAAGGAGTTCGCAAATAAAATAAAATTAAAATTCCACCATCTTATTATAAATCGCGATCTAAAGTTATTACCGTACTACAGCTTAAGTCATCCCGTTCCAACTGCAATGTTAAAACTGGCTGCACGACTTTTGATCCGGGACGATCCTTAGTTCGCGATTAGTAATAAGGGGATCAAAGTACTTAAATTTTGCCATTTGTCGTGCTTGACAATGATAACTGAAACACGGGCGCCATTATACTATGTGTCGTTAGTACTGTGTGTACTCTCAGGAATAGTTATATATCATGTTTAACTTCCTATGTATTCTTGTTCTTTTGGATGCCCCTCCATTCATTCTAATTTAAATTATGAATTCTAATAACAAACTGCCTAGATCTATGGATTTAAGATCTGAAATAAATATTTTCATTCATTTCATTCAATCATTCATTTAAACCAGGCAAGAAGATGATAGCGTTCATGGACGACATCAACATGCCGGTGCGCGACGAGTACGGCTCGCAGCCGCCGCTGGAGCTGGTGCGGCTGTGGCACGACTACGGCTACTGGTTCGACCGCGCCAAGCAGTGGCGCAAGAACGTCAAGGTGACGTATTGTAATTTAGTTTTTCGATTGCTTAAATCGACATTGTCTCGAAGAAGCCACACCGACTCCCTATGGATTAGCGACCTTTTAGTTAGCGGACGGCAGTATGGGTGTCGTCGTCAGCCCATTTAAGTCCCCACTGCTGGGGCACGGGCCTCCCTCAATCACATGAGGGGTAATTGCCATACTCACCACGCTTGGCAGACGGGTTGGCGAGGGTTTTGGTATAAATGCAGAGTTTTCCTTCTCTGGGTGCTGATGATAATGCTAGCAGCTTTACCTTAGTCGCCTTTTACGACACCTCGGTAAGAGTGAGGGTTGCCGTGTGGTCCCCGGCAGAGTAGAATAGGCGGTATGGGTGACATGACAAAAAACCGGAAGATGTTTAGTGGGTGTCTCTGGCCTGCTTCTTGATAGGAGAAGACCATGCGTAAGGTAACTCGGTTTCATTTTACTTTTGTTAATAATGGCACTGTGAGTCGTAAGTACCGCTCGCATAACTGGGGCCAATTTAAATGTTATAAATTCTTGGTTTGAATGTATCATCATCATCTTAGCGTGTTATTTTTGGTTGCGTCCAAAGTCATTGCTTTAGAGCCCGGGTTACGTTTGAAACTTTGGACTAAGGTCCACGATTTGGTGAGTCTGGTAAATACAATGAAGCGACTGCCGTTTGATCCTCGCGACTCGAGAACTGGTTCATGGTTACACGTTTCAGAAGATAAAATCGAACAGCGACTGCAGAGCATGCAAGAAGGAGACGGAAACCGTAGAACACCTTTTATGTGTGTGACTCACTGGGCAGAGGTAGAATGTGTCTTTTACGTAACTCTTATCTGTAACCAGAAGACTACATTACTTGTACTTGTATCCGAAAGACATTGTGACGATGATGAAACGAATCATTCGTGAGAATTAGTGCAAAAGAGCAAAAGATCTCACAGGGTCGACGTGCTCCATGAAAATTACCACTAACAGATAAATATACGTTTCAGAAATGTGCAGGTTTCCTTACTGATGTTATGGTTTTCCCTCAGCGCCGAGCTTATGATGAAAATATGGACATATCTACAACGTGTAAAAGAAGACTAATAACACTTAAGGGTCTGAACATATACCGTGTCTACTTTACTGCCAAAATATGAGCATCTGAGCGAAAAAACAGCTGTCAGCTGAACAGCTGTTCCATACTAAATAAAATATTCGCGTGTCAATAATGTATGGAACAGCTGATTTTTATTTTCGTTCAGTTGGTGCTTTTATCCTTAAGGTGACGGGTAGGGCACACTAGCGACGCCAATCGATTTTAATTGTTAGCTACTAAACCGGTTCAATTTTAAACAACTTCGGGGTTACAACCTCTCGGCAAATACTACTATTTATTAAATAACCATGCAAAAACGCGTACGCGAAAAATTTATTCACGCCAAAAGCGGCCACTTTTTCGCGTACAAAAACGGATCCAACATTTATGCATGGTTAATTAATAAATAGTATAAGTGTTTGCCGTGAGGTTGTAACCCCGAAATTGTTTAAAATAGATCCGGTTTAGTAGATAACAATTAAAAACGAATGGTGTCGCTAGGGGCTACCCGTCGTCTTGAGTATTATTGCTCCGTTTTTTACACGTTGTATATTTGAAAAATCGTTCAAACTCGTACCTACGACCTCAAGTCCTCATCCAGTGAGAGCTAGCACAGCTCATCGGTTGGATTGTGTGTCGGCCAGGACATGGTGCTGTGCGGCGCGGCGGGCCCGCCGGGCGGCGCGCGCTCGCCGCTGCCGGCGCGGCTGCTGTCGTGCTTCCACGCGTTCTACCTCACGGCGCCCGCGCAGCAGCAGCTCGTCAAGATCTTCGGCACCATGCTCGGCCAGCACCTCAGCGACTTCGACGAGGAGACCAAGGGAGTGGGTGAGGGAAATCATTTCGTTTGTTTTACAACAGGGATCATTGGACTTCATCTCATCATCATCATCATCATCGTTCCGAATGCGTACAAAGCTGTCGCTTCGGAGCCCGGCGTCTCCGAATATTCCGTTATAATCTCATCTGACGAAAAAGCTACATTAAGAAAATTAAAGGACGGAAGCTAATTTATTGCGAAAAATAGGCAGACAAGCATGCAGTTCATTTGATGATAAATGATGCAGGAGCAGTCATGCTGCTGCTTACCGTGAAAGAAGAACTTTTCAAACCTAGTTTAAAAAGGACATGTCATCAGGGAACACCGCGGCTCATTCCAAATGAGCTAGATATCCATATTTATAACGCGGACAGCTAAAGAATGGATCTCTTTGCCGAGGTCTAGTTTTCCTGATTACTTTAATCTGGACATCTTTAAAGCAAAATGAAACGGGATTCTTTTTTAGCAAAATGCCTCATCTTTTATCAGATGCGATTGTGATCAACACAGAGCGCGGTGATCAAACATAGGCTACTATAGTCAACAAAAAAGGAACTCACTTTACTTGTAATCCTCAATAATGGAGAATCTTAATAGGTATACAACATCGTATAAAACTATGGTCCCAGTATAGCTAATATATATACAAATACACAAGTTTTTGTTTCATCAAAAACGACCAAATATTGATGAAATTAAAGAAAATTAAAATTTCGCAGGCGCGCGCTAGTATTATGATGTCATCGTAAAACTATTTTGTTTTAATTTATGTACATATCTCGGGAAATACACGAAGTATCGTAATATTATTTTCAGGCATTTTTTTTATTTTCAACCAAGTTATTTTCAAGATACGGGCGATGTATTGCCAGGATAAGCGAGTGGACTGAGCTAGTGCTGCGAAGTACTAGGGCGGCGATGACGTCACTTTACAACCCATTTATTTTATAATCAAATATCTCGGAAAAGAAATATCGTAATAATTTTTTCAATCATATTTTTTATTTCCAACGGAGTTTAAGGAGGGTTAAACAATAAAATTAGTGAACATTCTCCATTGAAAGACTAGTTGTTATACATCTGATGTTGGTGCCGATGGTTCTTGACAGTCTTCTTCTTCATCTTATCGTTTTATCCAGGTTGCATCCCAAGCCGTCGCTTTGAAACCCGGAGCCCGGTTTCCTACTTCGACTCCTCCACTTCATATTACGATCTTGTCCATCCCTAGTGGTCAGTTTATTAGCACGCATGTCATTCCTTTCCTATGTCAAGCCACACCTTTTTAGGTCTACCCCTTCTGCCCGGACCCGGCGTGGTGGCATGGCCAGATATTTGTTTCCCACGTAGCTGTCCGGTTTTCGCAGGATATAACCCTACCAACGTGGTACTTACGGTATATTTTGTTTATTTGAAGGCAAAGTGGTGCTGATAGCGACCATAGACATGTTCAACAACATTGTAGCGAAGTTGCTGCCGACGCCCAGCAAGATGCACTACCTGTTCAACTTGAGGGACATCTCCAAGATATTCCAGGTTCGTCTTAGTTTCAAATTTTTCATTATAGTAAAATTGTAAAGCCTCTAACAGTGCAGACGACGGGCGTTCCTGTAACGCATCTGGGCCAGAGATGCCAGAGTGTAGTCTCAACCGCCTTTGTACAACAGTTTTAATCGCAGGAGCTGCGGCCGGCTTCAGTTTGTAGTACTATAGTACTGGGTGTTTTTTTATGTGATAGGTGACAGACGAGCGGATGGATCATCTTATGGTAAGCGATTGCTGCCCCCCTATGGACACCCGCAACAACAGTGGAGCCTCATGTACGCTGCCAACCTTTTAACTCCCCTTCCCACGATTGGTCCTCCGTTACTTTAACACGGCTGGCACACAGCGCAGGCGCAGCTTTACTCCGCGGTTGTCCTAGAGGCCGTGGTATCACTCATGCCTAAGCGTGGATCACCCACGGTTACCTCATAAAACTTAAAATAAGCTTCGTAGGCACTTGTTCAAAACTTACATAATGCTAATTTCAGGGCCTACTGCGAAGCAACAAGGACTATACTAATACAAAGGCATCGATTCCTACGCTTGTGGATTCACGAATGCTTTAGAGTGTTTTGTGATCGGCTTACTGAGGAAAAGTTAGTCTTGCGTTTTATTATTATTTATGAAATTACTATTTTTAATGCGCTGGCTCTACGCCTGTTGTCGCCCCGGGAATCGTTTTCACAACTCGCCTTGAAAAAGGCTCTTCTCGTCTTCTCGTCTTTTTTGCTGCTTGTGAATGTGGATTGCTTGATTTGATTGAAAGGATACCTTACCTAATCATGATTTAGTTATTAATCTAGTTAAATTTGGTAGGTGAGTGCCGGCACAACACAGCGTAAACGCATTGGTTATTTTAACGAATTCGTTATTTTTATGATCAATATATCATTTTCAACGCATTAGTTATTTTCAACGAATTCCCGGACTCCCTTCATTTGTTCAGCAGATTCGTAAATATTGTCAAAACTACACCTCCCCCTCAATAAAATTCTACCCGTAGCTCCTAAAGTACAGCCGATAAGTCCAATTTTACAAAATTGCCCATTTCTTCAACAACCTAATGATCTATCGGGGGGTAGATCATTAAGATCTTTGCTGATTTGCTGATTTGTGTACTATTTATTTGTGTAAATTATTCAAAATTACTAAATTGTTTGTTTCCCAAATAAATAAATAAATAAAAGTTATAACGAATAACAATTAACATGAAAGGTGTTTATTTTTAACGATTAACATGTTACTATAATTAATCAAGATGGAGGAATTAACACGATATTTATTATGTGATACAACATTGTGTACTCACATATTTTACTCGACGTTTCGGCTACGTTACAGCAGCCGTGGTCACGAGTGGACTGGCGGAGCACGGCGTCGTCTGCTGGGGCCGGGCTGTGAATCTTAACATTGATATGTTAATCAGAAATAATATTTAATCCCAATACTACCAGGGATCGCGACTGGTTCATGAACCACATGGGCGACATGCTAGGCAAGCACTTCGAGCTGACGTTCCACGCGCTGTGCCCGAGCAAGAGCGCGCCACTGTTCGGCCACTTCCTCAACCCCTACGAGGTCTACGACGACCTCAACGACCCCGCCGCGCTGCGGAGGTAACGCCAGATAACTACAGAAATTTAATAGCCGTGCTAATGGGGGGCTATCGCTTGTAAAAAATCCGGTAGATGGCGTACTGTTGGACTGTGGTCCCTCTATCGGATTTTATACACGCGCTTAATTAAGGGGGGCTATAAACTTACTAACGGTGTTATGTTATTATTGATATCTCATTGCTCACCTTTTGTTACGACAGACAAGCATTTGACCTCAATCCCGCCGGATGTTAGTTGAAGTAGGTACTAAATAGATACTTAATGTTTTTTATGTTTGTAAAATTCTAAATTAGAAATCGAATATTTTTGACATCGGTCTATAACGTCTTTTCATACTCATACATTTTTGAGCTTATGCCTTAGCTTTCGGTAAGCTTTTTATTTTGCTACGAGTTTCTTGAGGGGTGGTAAAGTACGCCATCTAGCGGACATTTCACATGCGATAACTTTCATGTAGATTTAGATTCAGATCTTTTCGATAAGCGTTGATGTCATATAAGAAGACAAGTGTTCCTGCAGGTACATCGCCAACCAGTTGGAGGAGTACAACAGCTGCCCGGGCGTGGTGAAGATGGACCTGGTGCTGTTCAAGGACGCCATCGAGCACATCTGCCGAATCGTACGCGTCGTGTCCCAGCCGCGCGGCAACGTGTTGTGCGTCGGCATCGGTACGTACAGTACTAGCGTACGGCACGCGCGGCGTGTCCCAGCCGCGCGGCAACGTGCTGTGCGTCGGCATCGGTACGTACAGCACTAGCGCACGGCACGCGCGGTGTGTCCCAGCCGTGCATCATGCGTCGGCATCGGTAACATCAAACAAAACTACGTAAAGATGCGCCAGTGGAGTCATGGAGCGCACTAGTGGATCCACTTTGCCCGACTTCTCGATACGAGAAGCCCCCACCAGATGAGGCCAACATAACCCACCAGAAGCTACCCAGCAGAAGGGTACGCATAAGGCGTCGCCGAAAGGCGGAGACGTCGGCCCATTTCTCAGCGTCAAAAAAGGTCCGCTGTCAACCTTTTCCCCTTCCATTCGAATGGGGCCACCGGTACCCTCAATCACTCGGCTACCGTCGGTCTATTTATGCTATTTATTACCTTCATCTGACGATTGGTGTTGGTAAACAGGTGGATCCGGGCGACAGAGCTTGACGCGCGTGGCGTCTTACATCTGCGAGTGTAACTCGTTCCAGGTCGTCGTCACCAAAACCTACGGCGTCAAGGATTTCAGGGAAGATTTGAAGGTATAATTAATTGTTCCCATATAGTCTAAACCCCTGTTGGTCTAATGGTTTAAGTACCGGGCCATGACCTCGGGGTCCTGGGTTCGATTCCCGGGTTGAGCACATGTATATTTCGAATTTTTCGAACATAGCTGGGGTTTGCGATCACCAATCTACATTTGGCAAGCGTGGTGATTAAGCCTAATCCCATCATAGTAGCGGTAACCTTATTTTTATAATGGAGGCCTTAGATCTGCAGTGGGACAGTAAGTAGGCTGATAATACTACATAGTCTAAATAATATGTCCTCCGACTTATATTCAGCTACAGTGGTCAAACTCAACCATCAGACACATACGAAAGCGCAGAAATGTGTGCGCAAATACAAGTGATCTCTCTATTCTCTTACCCTCATATTTTATTGGGACACCAGTCTGATATGACTGTAGAGAGATCGGCCACTGACACAGTCATTCTTATAGTCAATGTTAACGAGAAGTTAAACTTCTGGTAATTACAATGAAGCTACTGTTGTCTGACCTTCGCAGCCGTAACCTTTAGACAGGAGAAACAGGCCAATTGGATCATGGTTACACATTCAAAATATCTGCGTGATAGGGTTGCGGGTTCGATCCCCGCACAGTACAAACATTTTTGTGCATGAACATGTCTGTTTGTATTGGTCTGGATATTTTCTAAGTAGGTATGCATTTACAAAAGAAAACTATTGAACTGTTGGTTCTGAAATCCGTAACAGAGATGCTTGAGCTACCTATCTCGGAGTCAGATCAACGTATGTGATGTTGTGAAATATATATTTATTTTATTATTATATATTTATTTATCGTTTCTTCAGATTCTTACTGCAAAATACCTCGTTGCATGCCTCTTTATCTCCATAGATTTTGTACACAAGCTGTGGCGTGGACTCGAAGAAGACGACCTTCATATTCTGCGACACTCAGATAGCTGAGGAGTCATTCACTGAGATCATCAACAATCTGCTCAGCAGCGGGGAGATCACTAACCTTTACAAACCAGACGAGTTTGAGGATGTGAGTATGAGTTGGATACTTGTGGGTTTTTTTATGAGATAGGGGGCAGACGAGCAGACGGATCACCTGATGGTAAGCGATTACACCGCCCATGGATACTTGCAACACCAGAGGAGTCACAAGTGTTATCAATTAATAATTGTATTATTATTCATCATCATCAGCCCATTTAAATCCCCACTGCTGGGGCACAGGCCTGCCTCAATCACATGAGGGGTAATTGCCATACTCACCACGCTTGGCAGACGGGTTGGCGAGGGTTTTGATATAAATGCAGAGTTTTCCTTCTCTGGGTGCTGATGATCATGCCAGCAGCTTTACCTTAGTCGCCTTTTACGACACCTCGGTAAGAGTGAGGGTGGCCTATTCTACTCTGCCGGGGACCACACGGCGAATTATATTTTATTAACTAGCTGACCCGGCAAACGTTGTTTTGCCATATAAATAAAAGGGTTGATCGTAGAAGGGTGAAAATTGAGGATTGTATGTATTTTTGTATGTTGTATCATAAAAAAAGAGAAATTAAAAATTTTGTCTAAAAAATAAAAATAAAAATTTACGGGTGGACTACCCCTAACATTTAGGGGGATGAAAAATAGATGTTGGCCGATTCTCATAGATACCGGATAAGCACAAAAAATTTCATCAAAATCGGTCAAGCCGTTTCGGAGGAGTATGGCAACGAAAACTGTGACACGAGAATTTTATATATTAGATTTGGTATTAATGTTATAAAAAAACAATAGAGTCAAGATGGTGAAATCTGATGGCGTGTTTTTCATACAAACGTGGTCACCTTGCGGTTGCATAAATAAAAAATCACAATCCTTCCTTTTTGGCTTTGCCGTAGTCGGGTAAAAGGTAGAATACTAATTATTCTAAAGATATTTAAATAGTTTATTATTATGAAACCCAGATAGCCTATAACGTATCTGAATTTTCGACCGATTCTTTTAGGGACGTTCCCTTTCACACGTGCTAGTACGTCTTATTTGTTGGGATGCTACAGGTAAATTGTTGTTCGTTACGGGACGGTTTCGTTGTAGGCGTGGGCCTCTGTGGAGATTCTGAACCAATTCTAAACGTTTCTTCAGAGTTGGAGAGAGAGGAAATTGGACCATATGGACACGAAACCTAACTTAGCTCACACATTCGGTTTTTCACTTGTTACTTATTTTTTTGTTTTTTTTTTATGACATAGATGGCAGAAGAAGAGACGGATCACCCGATGGTAAACGATTACCGCCGCCCATGGACACCCGCAACACCAGTGAAGTCACAAGTGCGCTGCCAATCTTTAAACTCCCCTCCCTGGTACCCTCACTTACGCAGCGAAACACAGCACATTGCTGCTTCACGCCGGTGGTATCGCTCCGGTCGAGCAGGCCCATTCATGCCGAAGCGTGGCTCTCCCACGGTCATGGTCATGGTTGTGGCAAGTTATAAACGATTTTCTTCAAATTTATTAGATTAAAGCAAGCTTAGAGAAGCCAATGAAGAACGCAAACATTATGCAGACGGCGGAAACGGTGTACCTGTTCCTCGTGGACAGGGTGCGCCAACACTTGCACATAGTGCTGTGCTTCAGCCCTATTGGAGACGAGTTCAGGTAGGACAGAACATTTGAAGATCTCAATAACGCTAGAAAGGAGTGTACAGTCACCAGCAAAAGTTGATGCACACCATTATAACTATAATGTATCAATAAGGGATGAACACGCTATTTATTATGTGAAACAACATTGTGTACTCACATATTTGGCTCGACGTTTCGGCTACGTTACATTTGCCGTGGTCACGAGCGGACTGACCACGTGACCACGGCTGCTGTAACGTAGCCGAAACGTCGAGCCAAATATGTGAGTACACAATGTTGTTTCATATAATAAATATCGTGTTAATCCCCGTATTGATACATTATAGCTAATGCTCTCTCTCATATCCTCTCTGGAATAACAACTACGAACTACGAAATATGTGCAGCTACTTCTGCTGTTGACTGTACTTGGTTAAGTTGTGTTTAAAAAGTTTGTAACTAAAACCTTTTTGGTTCAGTAGCAAGGAAGTTAGTTAATTAGCAACTGTGAGTTTCATAGCCAGGCAAATGTGAAAAAATAATGTTTTATTTGCAAGTCAATCTTTGGCAACTGGATCTAGCATTGTTAACGCAAACGTGTGTGTGGATTGATGTTATGTTTAATGTGAAAAGTCTGGTAATATCCAAATCCTGCATTAAGGCCCAAGCGTAGCCTGGGCTCCGAAGCAATGGCTTTGGACGCAACTGGGAACGATACACCGGGAGATTAAATATGCCCTCTGGTACCAATTTCCCTATTGCAACATATTTTTTTTGTTATATTTGAATACGCAAGGGTACCTCTTTGTCTTGTAAATAAAAAAACATATTTTGTATTATCCAACGAGCCAACGTGATCGTGGTCTTGGAAATCAGTTGACGGGCAAACTTGACAATTTCGAGGCGAGTTATTTGCAAACTCCAAAAAATTGGCTCTGGTCAGGAACCGCATCCGGCAGTACCCGGCGCTGATCAACGCGACCACGACGAACTGGTTCCTGGAGTGGCCGCGCGAGGCGCTGCTGGAGGTGGCCTACAAGTTCCTCGACGGCGTCGAGCTACTCGCCTCCATCACCGGGCCCAGGGTAATAACACATACTGTATACCATAGTTATTTACAGTTCCAGCGACCACTGAGACTTGACCTACGGTTAGACTGGACGCTAAGAGAGAAGACCGTCAGCTCGCTTAGGCACGATCGTTAAAGAGTTCCTCGCGGCCCACCCCCAATACACCCTGGACCCGGGACGGCCAGGAGAAGCCTGGGTAGAGCCCCGGATCGAGCCCTGCACATACGCACCACGGTGTTAATGACCAAGACGACGTGGCAGCCTCGCATGTCAGTGTCGAGAGTCGCCTACGCTGGTATGTCCATATCTTATAGAAATCTACGGGACAACATTGGGATACGTGGGCAACACATGTTTGGCCATACTTCCACCGCTGCATCTGGGCAGAAGGGGTAACACCTAGACCCAAACGCAGTTTTTGCGATTTAAGGACTGCAACTCGATCATTTGTCCAAACTGTACTTACCAATACATTATTTTTCCACCAGATCCGCCGCAAGGAATCCCTAATAGAAAGCCGGGAGGACACTCTCCGGGCTTCGGTGGCATCCATCATGTCTCTGATCCACTCGTCCGTGGGCAAGTACTCTGTGAAGATGTGGCAGGAGATGCGTCGGACCAACTACGTCACGCCCACCAACTACCTCGAGCTGGTCTCCGGGTACAAAGAGTGAGTATCAAACTGATGCAAAGGGAGAAACGCAACTGGTAGGGTAGTCTACCCTACCAGTTGCGTCCCAAGGTAGCGCTTCGGAGCCCGAAATCTACTTTACAAAGGAGCTGACATTCATGAGGTAAGCGAGTTTAGGAGTAGAGGCTATGACTCTGTAAACATAGTGTAGGAAGCCCTCAGGCCTGGTGCTGTGATGGTTTCTGCAAGATGACTGGCAATCTAAAATAATAGTAACGTAAAGTGGACTCCTTTTTCCGCACTTCGACTCCCATTCCGTCCATTGTGCGTGTTTAAAAATAAAAGAATAGTAACTAGAGCGCGTTTTGTTATAATTAAATTTTTTTTGTGTTGGCCGACTACTCCCGGTTGTGAATTTCAAGTAACGCCCACCCTGCCCCACCGCGCCTTAGAGGACTGCTGGTAGCGACTGGATGAGGAAAACGTGGAATATAATGTGTGACGCAGGCTAATGGTAGTACAGCAGTGAACGAACACAGGCATTTGATGGATGGTGTTGTAAAACTAACTGTATTCTTTCAGGATGTTGAAAATGAAGAGATTCGAAATAGCATTGCAAGCCAACAAATTGCGGAATGGTTTAGGAAAAGTAGAAGAAACTACCCGATTAGTTGGGCAGATGTCGGAGGAGCTGGCCACTGCACAGGTAACTTGATGTGTTATCTCATCCATTTTTATATCGTTTCGCGATTGCATTGCAACGCCTGGAAAATGTCTTGGGATCCGACTAGGTACAGATAAGGTATCGGCTGTTACTATCTAAGTGTTTTTGATTTTTAATTAGTATTAACTGTAAAAGTGTACCCACCTAATAGTAAAATAATAATATATTAAAACAATCATATGGCTTACGTTTCCTTATCTATGGTTTGAAAAGTTGGAATGGCTATTGTTACCAGACTTTGATACGGGATGCCAAGAGAAAGCGGATATTCAGCAATTACCTTCTCATGAATTGGGTTATCAGACTTGACAACTGGAACGCCGGACTTAACGAAACCGATAGGTAACTAAAAAAGCCCATGTCTGGCTTAATCCGAATGCCTGGCAATCCCACTCAAAAATACGTGATTTGATGTGCAATACAATCATATTCTGTGTTATTTAGACCCACACCCACGCACAGCATTAGAACATTATATTAAATTTATTTATAAACTATTTATGTACTTATTTATGTCGTCCGTGCATCACATTAAGGCTCACATAAAACCAGCGCCATGGCCTGCAGGTACTAACTAAAGCCGTGGCCGAAGCTGAGTGAGCTTCTTCTCACTGATCATCGCGACACACCTCGCAGAAACTTATTGCTCGGCTTGAGCAGCCAAACGTATCATTACTTTCATTTTTTTTATCTCCTCTTTTCCTTGTAATGTTTCGTTTGTCGTTATGTAGTATAATTATACTTGTTGTGTCCGTTCGTGAATAAATGTTTCTATCTATCTATTGGCGTGTAGGTGCAAGTGGCGGAGTACACGGAGCAGTGCATCGAGTACATGGGCGTCATCAACGTGCAGCAGCGCAACGCCGACGAGCAGCAGCGCAGCGTCGCCGCCCGCAGCAAGAAGACCATGGAGGAGGAGGTGCAGTGCAAGAAGCTGGCCGACGCCGCCATGCGGGACTTGGCCTCCGCTATGCCCGCCCTCGAGGAGGCCGTCAAGGTATCTATAGATTGCTCTGTTAAGGCTATACGGCGAGTATCTGAACAGCGGAGTCGCCAGGAGCAAGAAGACCATGGAGGAGGAGGTGCAGTGCAAGAAGCTGGCCGACGCCGCCATGCGGGACTTGGCCTCCGCTATGCCCGCCCTCGAGGAGGCCGTCAAGGTATCTATAGATTGCTCTGTTAAGGCTATACGGCGAGTATCTGAACAGCGGAGTCGCCAGGAGCAAGAAGACCATGGAGGAGGAGGTGCAGTGCAAGAAGCTGGCCGACGCCGCCATGCGGGACTTGGCCTCCGCTATGCCCGCCCTCGAGGAGGCCGTCAAGGTATCTATAGATTGCTCTGTTAAGGCTATACGGCGAGTATCTGAACAGCGGAGTCGCCAGGAGCAAGAAGACCATGGAGGAGGAGGTGCAGTGCAAGAAGCTGGCCGACGCCGCCATGCGGGACTTGGCCTCCGCTATGCCCGCCCTCGAGGAGGCCGTCAAGGTATCTATAGATTGCTCTGTTAAGGCTATACGGCGAGTATCTGAACAGCGGAGTCGCCAGGAGCAAGAAGACCATGGAGGAGGAGGTGCAGTGCAAGAAGCTGGCCGACGCCGCCATGCGGGACTTGGCCTCCGCTATGCCCGCCCTCGAGGAGGCCGTCAAGGTATCTATAGATTGCTCTGTTAAGGCTATACGGCGAGTATCTGAACAGCGGAGTCGCCAGGAGCAAGAAGACCATGGAGGAGGAGGTGCAGTGCAAGAAGCTGGCCGACGCCGCCATGCGGGACTTGGCCTCCGCTATGCCCGCCCTCGAGGAGGCCGTCAAGGTATCTATAGATTCCACTGTTAAGGTTACACGGCAAGTATCTGAGCAGCGGAGTCGCCAGGAGCAAGAAGACCATGGACGAGAAGGTGCAGTGCAAGGAGCTGGCTAACGCCGCCATGAGAGACTTTGCTTCGGCTATGCCCGCCCTTGAGGAGGCCGTCAAGCTATCTATATGCAGGTTCCCTATTAGGTCTATACGAAGAGTAGCACAAGACGACTATGTAGGAGGAAGTGCAATGCAAGTAGCTGGTTGATGCCGCCATGAGGGACTTGGCCTCCGCTATTGAAGGAAGCTGTCAAGGTATGTAAATACTCCACTGTTAGCTCTTCACAACCAGTATGAAAGCAGCTTGTTAGCAAAAAGACCATGGAGGAAGAAGTCAAATGCAGCTGGTTGATGCCATCATTAGGGACTTGGCTCTCACTATGCCTCCCTTTCAGTAGGCTTTCAAGGAACCTCTTGCCGACACCGCCATGTCACACCTCACCTTACTCGCCACATGTAACAGAGTGACGACAGGGACCCCAAAAAAAATCACTTTAATATTTAGGATGTAAATGCGATCTCTCTGATTTCGCGGATGTTAGATGGATGTAACCCGCTTGCTCGTTTGTCGACACTAGCATAAAAAAGTAATATCCCGAATATTAACGATATACCAACAAAGTAAATAGCTGGTGACGCTCTCCCTATTGTTACCTAACTAATACACATTTACAGGCCTTAGATGCTCTGAACAAGAAAGACATCACTGAAGTAAAGTCCTACGCCAAGCCGCCGCAGAAGGTCGAGATGGTTCTGGAAGCTGTGCTCATTCTATTACAAGTGAGATGTATTATTTTTTCAATATTATTATAGTTTACACCACGTTTAATATAACATTTATTATAACCATATAGGTAACACTTACATGGGGACTCAAAAATATTATCATACAAAATGGCGACTGACAAAGCTATCCGAAAACATCCAAGTTTGTGCAATTTAATGTACCACTAGCGTCATCTGTTATTGGCCTCATAATACTGATTGAGGTAAACATAGTTTGTCCTTATCTGTTTAACTTATAGAAAGAGCCAACGTGGGCCGAAGCCAAACGACAGCTCGGCGACCAATACTTCCTCGATCGACTTCGTGAGTTTGACAAGGACAACATATCGGACAAAACGCTAAAGAAAATAGGAACTTATACCGCTAAGCCAGATTTCGACCCGGAGATAGTGGGCACGGTGTCTGCCGCCGCCAAGTCGCTTTGTCTGTGGGTGCGAGCCATAGAGAAGTATGGCAAGGTCTACAAGTAAGTGACTATTTGATATTAGCTATGGGTAATTAATAGTAGACCTAGCATGCATATGCAATGGATTTGATGTATAGGAGAGTTTTCGCTTGGGACTACGACTGTTCCAACGCTGGTAAAACTTTTCCATCATAGGTTGCGTCCAAAGCTGAAAGTTCATTCATGAATGAAGTTAAGGTGTTACAATTATATTCCTGTACATCATGTTACCCTTTTGGGCATAGCCTATGAACGTGAAATCACTTCTTTAGATCTTCTTACACTTCTTTAGCTGTCGCTTTAGAGATCAGGGTAGACTTTGACCACGTTTTTTTATGTGATAGGTGACAGACGGGCAGACGGATCACCTGCGATGGTAAGCAATTGACGATTCAAGTTTGAAGAGTCTGATTAAGTATTACAGTGAAGAGACTACGGCCTGACCTTTGCAAACTATCAAGGTAACCATACCAACTGATGGTTACACGTTTTAGAAAATATCCGGTTCCCTCGCGATGTTTTCCTACCATCGCTCCAACGCTAGTAAAGCTTCCAGCTGTAACTTTCTCTTCTTCCTCAGTTTTTCAATAGCATTTGAGCTCAAAATCCCCCCTACCACCCCCTTCGATGCTAACGTAATACCTAAACGGTCCCATAGGAGTCGAGGTCTTCCTCACATTGCCTTGTCGGTGTATCGTGAGGCCGATTTCGATTTATCAGTGTTCCATTCATTCACATGGTAATAAATAATCTTCAGAATCGTGAAGCCGAAAAAGGAGCGTCTAGAGGAAGCCCTGGAGTCGCTCCGCATGAAGCAGCAGATCCTGGCCGAAGCGCGCGCCAAGCTGCGCGAGCTCAGCGAGATGATCGCGCGTCTGCAGAAGGAGTACGACGAGAAGGTCGCGCAGAAGGAGGAGCTCGAGAGGAAGTCGCGCCTGCTGCAGCTCAAGCTGGAGAGGGCCGAGGCTCTGATCACTGGCTTGTCAGGTATACACACATGCTCCTTGTTAATAGACCTGTAATATTCTACTACTTGAGATGAGCATTCTAGGATACTTGCATTTAACTCTTGCTAGCCATCTTACACAAATCATTACTACTCCTGCCATGGGGGCATAAAGTAAATATATGCAGATGATCATCTCTAGCTGACATTAATTTCGGAGAAATCGTTGACCTACGTACTAGGCAGTATAATAATCTATATCCTGTGCCTTCGCTGGTTTTGGAGCCGTCCGTTAAGACCATTAGGGAGTTGTGAGAGACTCGAAAATCATCCTCTTCTGTCAGCTGTGCTTATACCTTTTGTCAAAGACGAGTGATTTCTCAACTTTGTCGCATGGAGCTGCTAACAGGGGGGCCCATTCTTCTATTAGGTTGTTGTAGTGCTTTACCTCCCTGAATTTGATGAGGTTCTGTTGTCTTTGACGTAGTACGCCAAGAGCCGCTTCCAGTTGTATAAAGAAGTGGAGCGGTTGTAAGTTGATCATGATTTCCATCGCTGCTGTTGGGGTGGTTCTCATGCATCCTGTCCTGAACACATTCCGTAAAGTCTGTCTCATGTCAAACCACGCCGAGATAATTGTACGCGCGCATAATCGACGTGACGCCGTGGTCACGTCTATTATGCGCCGATTGGATTTTGGACCGTCCTTATACAGGGTGTATCGTTTTTTTTATGATATAGGTAGCAGACCCGCCGACGGATCACCTGATGGTAAGCAATTACCGCCGCCCATGGACACATCTGTGAACATTTATTTTAACCACGTGTTTACAACATTAATGTTGTTCACATTTGTTCTATCACTTTTGGAAATTCGCATGAAAAAAATTTAAACTTTTTATATAAAGTAGGTCAGGTGACTTCGTCATTTTGTATGGGGAGTCGAAAAAAAATTTCGATGAATTTCGATAAGTCGTTGAACAAATGTTGTTCAGAGTGGTTGGTGGAACACGTGGTTAAATGCTCTATCAGCATTGATGTAAATGTTCACAGGTATACCCTGTATCTGAAACACTTATTTTTGCGGGGGGATAATTTGAACATCGGCGTCTGTACGTGCGCGTAGCTTGATGCTGATCATCGCGTGCTAACGGGATGTAGGTTCCGGCGTTCTGAGTATATTTTGTGGTATTACTGTCGAGAAACGGCTCATGCTGCCCGGCTGCTCGGTGCGCAGGTGAGCGTGAGCGCTGGGAGGCGACGGTGGAGCGCCTGGACAAGGAGTTCGAGAACCTGCCCGGCGACTGCCTCATCGCCACGGGCTTCGTGGCCTACCTCGGGCCCTTCGTCTCCGAGTACCGCGAGGACCTCATGAGCGACTGGTTCATGGAGGTGAGCGAATTTGTTAAAAAAATGTTTGACGATTCGTTTGGAACAGTGGTAGTGAACGCTGCCATTGGTCCAAGGGTTGCGGGTTCGATCCCCGCACAGTACAAACATTTGTGTGCATGAACATGTCTGTTTGTATTGGTCTGGGTTTTTCTTTGTATTATAAGTATGTATTTACAAAAGATAAGTATTATATGTAATATTTGTAATCCCACTGTTGATTCTGATATCCGTAACACAGGTGCTTGAGCTACCTATCTCGGAGTCAAAATCAATGTATGTGACGTTGTGAAATATTTATTTATTTTTTTTTTTTTTTTTAAATGTTAATCTTGGAAGACCCACGCTTTGGCTAATAGACCGGCTCGACCGGAGTGATACTACACCCTCGTAGAAACCCGGCGTGAAACAACGCCTACGCTGTGTTCCGTTGAGTGAGGCTACGGAGGCCCAATCCGCGGGAAAGTCCGCACAGAAAAACCGGCGTGAGCGCCTACGCTGTGCCAGCCGAGGGAGGCCCAATTTGCGGGAAAGGGGAAAGTTCGGAACCGGATTTGTCCATGGGCGGCATCAATCGTTTACCAAAGAAAGAAAGAAAGAAAGAAAATATTTATTATTATAGACATCACAACACAGAACATATAGCAATTATAAACAGAACACAATTTGGTACAAACAGAAAACAAAACATAAAACAATTAAAAATACATAAAAATAAAACAAAAGGAAAAAAACAAAACTATATTCAATCATGTCCAGACAGTGCCAAATGAATATAATGATGTGTTATGACGTCTAGTATAAATGGCCCTCGCTCAGCTTATGTCACAGCCCAGACAAAGGCCATGACGCTGGTTTTCAGTGAGACCAGAATGAGTGCCACGGACGCTTGTCTAGTGTATTTTGTGTACCTAACGTGTATGTGTAATGTGGGTATATATATCTACTAAGAAGAAAATATCAAATAATATAACTGAGATACATACTGAGATACATACTACATACCAATAGGTGATCCGTCTACTCGTCAGTCACCTATCGCGTGTTTATGTCGTAGATACATGCTAGTAATCTGAATCGTAATTTTCTATTGAACAGGTTTACAATGAAGATGTACCAGTAACAATGGACCTTAGTATGAAATACTTCCTCCTTGATGATGCTACGTTGAGAGACTGGAACTATATGGGCCTGCCGGGTAAAGATTTTCTTCATTATTTAGCCATTCCTTATTATTATTATTATTATTTTTTACAATCGTCCTGTTATCGGCAGCGTGTAGTCGATGGTGCATCTTAGATCCATTTGATTATCATATTATTATTATTTTTGTCTTTTTCTGATATCAATCTCACAATATTATGTGTATGTATTTGAGCATAACTTGTTTATTAGTTTATAATACTGTATTTTATTTATGTATTAGGGTTATATGTTATATTTAAACATTTACAGTTTCTTTTTTTTTTTTTTTCTTTATTGAATATTGCACCCCTTACCCCTTCTCTACTATCAAATGTCCTTTAACCGAAGGATGTCTGGTAGAAATCGCTTTCAGTGATAAGACCGCCGAAATTCTACACAAAATTTCTGTAATGCCTAGTACTTAAGTTGTGTATTTTGTGCAATAAAGTATATCTATCTATTTATCTATCTATCCTCGCTTTAGCACTATTCAACTAAATGAATTCCTCCTCATTGTGGAATCAACTTCGCGCAGCGGTATTTCCGAACCGGTACGACATTGCTATCTTCAAGAAAAGAGCCTAAAAGGCCGGCAACGCATTTTCACTCCTTCTGGTGTGACTGATGTCCATGGGGGGCACTTACCATCAGGTGACTCGTTTGCCTAACTTTGTTATAAAAAAAAAACTCAATTTTAAAACAAACCAATTTGGAGTTATTATATCACGAGTTAATTTGATTTCTAGAAATTGTATTTCTGGCTAGATATGTAGTATTACCAAACATCACTAGAATTTGTCATACAACTTGTGTATCTATGTACGTTATTGATAAAAAAGTATATCCTATCGACAACGTCGAGGCTTACCCAAAAAGATTTAACACTTGCGCAATGAACTCAGTTTGGGGCGCGTAGTGCGTTTGACCAGTCGAAAAAGTTCTCTTTGGAACACAGTCGCATTCTTCTACAGACCGCCCAGGATCAGAAGGCACTTTAGTGACATTGACTTGTTTCTAAAGGAAAATGTCAAAAGCACTGACACTTGTAAAGGAAACAGCGTTAGTTTCGACTTGAGCCACGTGCCAAATACCCGTGATCGGACTTTAGCTGCGATCGTCATTCAGATCCACATCTGACTGATTGATTGGCCCAAACAGAATATAAACATTTTGGATTGTTCGAGCGTACTCCGCGCCCTCGCGTCCCGCGAACCAGACCATGGCCTGGAAAGGTTGATTTTGTGGTGTTAAAACTATACCTGACGACCCGTTTGGAACAGTGGTAGTGAACGCTGCCTTAGGTCCAAGGGTTGCGGGTTCGATTCCCGCACAGTACAAACATTTGTGTGTCCGGGTGTTTTCTATGTATTGTATGGATACAAATTGCAAAACGCCGTGTGGTCCCCGGCAGAGTAGAATAGGCCACCCTCATTCTTACCGAGGTGTCGTAAAAGGTGACTAAGGTAAAGCTGCTGGCATGATCATCAGCACCCAGAGAAGGAAAACTCTGCATTTATATCAAAACCCTCGCCAACCCGTCTGCCAAGCGTGGTGAGTATGGCAATTACCCCTCACGTGACTGAGGGAGGCCCCTGCCCCAGCAGTGGGGACTTAAATGGGCTGATGATGAAATTACAAAAAAAAAAGTATTGTATCTATATATTTGTAATCCCACTGTTGATTCGGATATCTGTAACACAGGTGCTTGAGCAACCTATCTCGGAGTCAGATCAATGTATGTGATGTTATGAACTATTTTATTTATTTATTTATACCTACATTTGCAAGTGAAGTAGTCAATCACTTTCATGTTCCCTGACGAAACAATTTTTGGTTGTACAGACGACAACTTCAGCGCGGAGAACGGCATCATAGTGGTGCGCGCCACGCGCTGGCCGCTGGCCGTGGACCCGCAGGGCCAGGCGCTCATCTGGATCTCGCACCTCGAGGAGCCCAACGGCATCGAGGTACCGCCCGTGCCTCGCCTGACTGCAGGCCATGCGAGGAAACGCAAACCATAAAACACCTTTTATATCAATTACGTCTTGAAATCTACTAACTAACGGGGTTATTATAGGGATATCGCACGTATATTTATTTTTTAAAAAATATGTTTATAAATATATACTGTTTTAAATTTATATGGTCACTAACATTAGAATAGTTATTTACGGGATTTCTACCATATAACTCGGAGTAACTCCGTGACCATGGCGCTTGCAACAGTGCCGAAATATCGGAAACTCAAAAATACATGGTAGAAATCCCGTAAATAACTATTGTAATGTTTATAATTTGATCGATTACAAACCCGAGCTACGTTAGATAAACTGTGGTGATTAATAAACCTAATTTCTTCAAAGTAGTGATGACTTGATTTCTATGATGGAGATTGGCCTTTACCCTACAGTGGGGCAGTATAGGCTGATACATTGTAGATTGATACATTGTAGGTAGATAGATACATTGTAGATTAATACATTGTAGATTGACATATTGTAGTAACCTGATGTGTGTATAAAAACACACGTGACTACTACACACACTTCTAAAAAGAAGGCAGCACGATACCCCCACGGCGATGAAGGGTTACGAAAATATCACTTGAATGAAAAAAGAAGATCCTTTCGTACAGATAGTGGACTTCGGGCAGCCGGGCTACCTGAAGATCATGGAGACGGCGCTGACGAACGGCACGCCCATCATCGTGCAGAACGTGGGCGAGGTGCTGGACCCGTCCATCGCGCCCATCCTCGACAAGGCCATCGTCACCATCGGCTCCTCCACCGTCATCAAGTTCAATGAGAAGATGGTGTCTTACAACAAAAAGTTCCGGATGTATCTCACCACTAAGTTGGGTAAGTTTGAGTGGCATACTCTATTTCCCGAAGGCGAGAACAGGTACTGGAGTCGAATGGAGTGCACGTACAGCTGTACCACGTTTATAAGTTACATCGGCAAAATTCGTCTACGCAGATGAGCAAGTTAAATCCGATTGATTACGATTGCGAAAGCAGTTGAAATATTTGCGTTACGTTAAGATTAAATACAATAAATCCAGAGAGGAATGCTATCTCTCTCTTTACCGCACTCGCACCGAACATGGCGCTTACGCATCAACCAATAAGAAATCGTAATTTTTGGCGTGCGTAAATGGAGCATTGCGATTGGTTAAAATTTTGCCGTAGTCTTCGAAAATAAAACTTTTGCGTAGGTTCATTGATGTAATTTATAAAAGTGATAAAACTGTACCGGCAAGTAATTAAGTGACTAGAAACTGTGGCGTAGTTAGCAGGGGTGACACCTAGGATGTACACTACGAAACGTCGTCTAGTCTAACAGGGCTTCCTGTCAGGGAGGACAGACATTGATGAAGCCGACCTACAGATCAGATGACCTGATAAAGGTTGCTCGAAGCCGTTTGAAGCAACCCTTATCTAACCAGTGAATCAGGAAGTTTTAAGGCTGGTTCCACTCTTACTGAAATTATTTCATCGCAGTCGAATGCTACAGCGTTACTTTCGATGTGCCATTAAATTCTGCGACACGAGATGGGTGCGCCATCTCAGTTTCCCTTAAAAAATAGTGTATTATGACCTGACTTATAACGACAGAGCGTCGGCGCCGTTCAGTTGACGTCTCCAACGCAACGAACTTCGTCCGTATGACACGTAATGATGATGATGTACATTGCAGGCAATCCCGTATATACGCCGGAGACGCTGACGAAGACGACGATGGTGAACTTCGCGGTGAAGGAGCAGGGCCTGACGTCACAGCTGCTGGGGATAGTCGTGCGCAAGGAGCGACCACAGCTCGAGCTGATGAAGGACCACCTCGTCATGACCATCGCCAATAACAAGAAAGTGCTGGTAAGTATTCTACAACACTAATAACTTGAGCGTATCGCGCAAGAAAACAATGGAGATATGGAACAGATGCTCAATAGTGATAAGGTAGTTTCTGAAAACCAGTTTCGGGGTTGTTCTACTTTTCTTTTATCATATGTCTAGGTTAAGTCAGTCAAAAGCTTATCCCAGTTATGCCCATAAAAGTAAGAAGTATTTTTTTTAAATAATTCTCACAACATTTCATACGTTGACCTGATTCCGTACTAAGTAGCTTAAGCACTTGTGTTACAGATATCAGACAACATAGGAACACAAATATATACTTAAATACATATATTACCACCCAGACACTGAACAAACACAAGTGATCATCGCACGAATGTTTGTCCAGGGTGGGGATCGAACCCACGACCTTTGGCGTAAGAGGCAGGGTCACTACCAATTGCGCCATCCGGTCAGTCAAGTATAAAATTTAAATATATTTAATTTATTTCACCCCCACAGGTGGATCTAGAGAACGACCTCCTCCGCATCATGTACGAGTCGCAAGTGCCGCTGCTGGAGAACGAGGAGCTGTTCGCGACGCTGCAGACGTCGCAGCGCATGTCGCTCGAGGTGAAGGAGGCGCTCATCACCTCGCAGGAGACCGAGAAGGAGATCGACTCGGCGAGGCAGGTCAGTGACCAGACCCTGTGTAGTATGTCACGAGGAGTGGTTGCGCATGTCGCTCGAGGTGAAGAAGGCGCTCATTACCTTGCATTAGATCGAGAAGGATATCGACTCGTCGACGCAGGTCAGTGACTAGATCCTGCGTAGTATGTCCAAAAGGAGTGGTTGCGCATGTCGCTCCAGGTGAAGGAGGTGCTCATCACCTTGCATATTAGATCGAGAAGGAGATCGACTCGGCGATGCAGGTCAGTGACCAGACCCTGTGTAGTATGTCACGAGGAGTGGTTGCGCATGTCGCTCGAGGTGAAGGAAGCGCTCATCACCTCGCAGGAGACCGAGAATCCCTATTAAATAATCTTACAAATGCCTTGTGAAAAATCCGATAGATGGCGTACTATAGAACTGAGGTGTCTATCTACAAGATGATTGGTTTCTTTTGAACTGTGATTTATCAATTTGACGAACAAAACAAATCAATGCTGTTGAAGTTAGACCCCAGTCCAACAGTACATCCTTTGACGAATATTTCACATGCGATATCCCCCATTATATTTACCTTTACAGGGCTACGTCCCAGTGGCAGTCCGCGCTTCAGTACTGTTCTTCGCGTTGAACGACCTGTCGCGTATCGACCCTATGTACCAGTTCTCTCTGGAGGCGTACATCGACCTGTTCAACTACTCCATCGACCGCAGCCCCAAGAACCAGGACCTGGAGGACCGCATCAATAACCTGAATGAGTTCCACACTTACTGCTGTTTACAAGTGAGTGTCTATAACATTCAAAGTCACTGAAGTGCCTTCTGATCTTGGTCGGTCTTTATGTATTGGATAATTTTGTATCTATTTTGTTATCTTCTGTATTTCATGTCAATATTTATATTTATCCTGACGTAAAGGCATCACCCAAGGTCCAGCCTGAAAACTAGCGCTGCAGCTGTTGCCTGCGGCATTTGGAGCATATGCTGAGGCTGGGCCTTATTGGCCGCAACTCTTATGCTCTGTACCGTTTTTTTAATTTATTACTTGTTTATGTATTATGTGTTGTGATCAATAAATAGTTTTTTTTTCTTTCAATAGCATTGGATGATAAGTTCGTAAATTTTAAATTTGGATATCGGTCTTACATTCCGTAATCTAACGGATATTTGTGCGATAATGCTATTACCAAAAATCGAAAATTTACGTTAACCTTACGTTTTTTCATCATCCACCCATCAAAAGATACGTTTAATTTCATTTAATATATGCAAAGTGTACGTATATTATTTTCATTTCATTCATTTAGTTTTACTGACCGTCTTTCATCGTTTATGATTTATGTATAGGTTATGATTCTAATTAAGTTTCCTTGTTTTGTATTATGCCAAATAAAGTTTTCATTCATTCATTCTTTCTATTTCCAGGCCAAACTCTCATAAAACGTGAAAGCTGTTCTGGATTCTTGTTTGTTTCTAGATTGTGTTTTTATTTTTTATCGTTTTCCTGTTTCTCACTCGCTTTTCCGATACATTAATGCAATGTTATCGTGCGCAGGAACACGTGCCGCGCGCTGTTCGAGCGGCACAAGCTGCTGCTGTCGTTCCACATGGTGTCGCGCATCCTGTTCCAGACGGGCAAGCTCAGCGTGCAGGAGTACCTGTTCCTGCTCAAGGGCGGCGTCGTGCTCGACCGCTCCGAGCAGCCCGACAACCCCACCAGTCAGTAGCCACGACCGTAGGCGTTATGAGACACGATCATCGTCAGCCCATTTAAGTCCCCACTGCTGGGGCACGGGCCTCCCTCAATCACATGAGGGGTAATTGCCATACTCACCACGCTTGGCAGACGGGTTGGCGAGGGTTTTGATATAAATGCAGAGTTTTCCTTCTCTGGTGCTGATGATCATGCCAGCAGCTTTACCTTAGTCGCCTTTTACAACACCTCGGTATGAGTGAGGGTGGCCTATTCTACTCTGCCGGAGACCACACGGCGTAATGGATTTAAAAGCTGAATGTAATGGATTTAAATTAAACAATGAAAAAAGATCCGCATGAATTAAACCAGACGCGGGGGGATCAAACCATATGAGTCAGTCGCTGTTCAAAAGTACCCATGTCTATTATATTACATTTATCTATGATTAATAAAAATACCCTGCACAATCTAATCCTATTCCACATTTAAATGTCTACGAATACTATTTTAATCACTTCCAGACTCATTTTAAACTTCTAAGAGACTACTTCCGCACTAAGAGGTTATTGAAATCTATTATTTTTATCTATGATTAATGAAAATAATCTGCATAATCTAATACTATTCCGTACTTAAATATCTACAAATACATTTTCAATCACTTCCAGACTCATTTTAAGCTTCTAGGAGGTTACGTCCGCACTAAAAGGTTATTCAAATCCAACTAATTACTTGCCAATCGGACCTCGGAGTTTCCCGCCAGTCCATTAGCATGCGTATCGATAAAACAGTACGTTTCCGGATGCTATATCTTTAATTAATGCTTTCTGAACTGAAGTCAAAATACTTATGAACTACCTACTGTTATTTTTAAAATGTATGATGGTCAGTATTGAATATCTTGCCGTACGTGTCTCGCAGACTGGTTGCCGGACGACTGCTGGGACAACGTGACGGAGCTGGACAAGCTGCCGGGCTTCCACGGCGTCATCGACGGCTTCGAGGTGTTCGCTAAGGAGTGGAAGGAGTGGTACCTCAACCCCGAGCCCGAGCTGCAGCCGCTCATCGGTAACTACAGTGCTCAATCTGGACTTAGATCGCGCGAATCCCTTAGAGATTTGTTTAAAGAAATCGATGTACTTACCGTGGCTTCTCAATACATCCTTAATTGCCTTATATACACGTACATAAGAATTTTTTTTTATGCTAGAGGTGACAAACGAGCAAGCGAGTCACCTGCTGGAAAGCAATCATCGCCGCTCATTAACATCCGCGAAATCAGTGAGATCGCTAATGTGTTGCCGGCCTTTTTAAAAAGGAGTACGTCTCTTGAAGGTCCCTAAGTCGTAGCCGTCGGGAAATACTCCCGTAGGTAAACTGTTCCACAGAACTGAGGTACGTGGTAGAAAGTTCCGCGAAAAACGCACTAGTAATAAACCGCCATCCATCGAGATGATGGGGATGGAATGATGATGAATCCGGCGCTCTCACAAACCAAACGAAACACAACAGCAGCACAGCTACTGAATCTCCATCTGTTCTCGAAGAAGTCTGATTGTCACAGCCTTAATACCCGAAATAAGCACAGGCTTGCTGTTCCAAATATCAGGCTCCATAAGGTCGGCAGTTCGTTTATAGGATTAGGCATAAAAATGTTTGAGTTCTCTCAGATTATTATTGACTTGCCCACACATAAGTTTAAATTGTATGTAAAAAACTGTTTAATGAAAAAAGGCTATTATAAAATAAGACGATTTCTTGAATAACAATAATTTAGGAACATAATAAGTACCTAACACAAAAAATGTACTTTATTTTTAACTTAATGGTGACTTTTTGTGAAACAACTTTTTTTAAAAGAGTAACTGCTAAGTTTCTTGCTGGTGTGGCAGAAAACTACATTCCGAACCAGTGGTAAACATGTTGACATTCAAAAGTTTTTTGTATGGACTTAAATTGACTTTTTTCATTTTCATTTCAATCACAATATAAAAAGACACAAGGTAGGTCGGCTTTAGCTGACATTGACATCAAAGCTATGCGCCTTACATCGTATCGCGTCTCTGCTGATTCTCGTTCCGTATAATCTGTACGTCTCATGACGAATTATACTGTGATCACTGTATTGTACACGGGCATATATGTGTGCGTAGTCTGTTTAGGACGAATGTAGGCAGCCGGCGTTGACGCCAATGGAGTGCCTGAGTGAGAGAATGTGAAAACAAACCTAGTGCACGGTCACTAAACGCCTGTGGGTGAAAAGGCTGGGGTTCGTGATCCAACGGCCACGGCGCCAAGGGGAGTTACATGACCAGTGCTGACTATTGATGTTGTAAAGTCCTCTCCAATTTTTTTCCATACACTCTGTAGCAAGTCCATCTTAGTAGGGGGCTTCCAGAGTTAAATCTATTTCACACAAGTGTTAATGGACAACACGACAAAAAAACATTTTTCGAAATGAATAATACTATTTCTAGATTAGACTCATAGAAATTTAAGAAGAATGATTCCAGATATTTAGACACATATTTATGGAGAAAATAAATAAAATCTCAAAATCCTACTGTGACGTCATCGCTCGTCAATACAAATTAATAACGCTTTTGCTCGCGTTAATTAAAAAAAAAAGGTAAAATCTCTGATTATAAAATGACAAGATAAAATAATGACAGTGACAGTAAGTACATAACTTAAAGTCGCCTGAACTATTTTTATTGGGCATATAGCACCGACATCACAATACGTTTGCTCGCGTTAATTAAAAAAAAGTAAAATCTCTGATTATAAAATGACAAGATAAAATAATGACAGTGACAGTAAGTACATAACTTAAAGTCGCCTGAACTTTTTTTATTGGGTATATAGCACCGACATCACAATACGTTAAGCCTCAGGACTACGTCACTTCCGGCATATTAATTAATAATTAAAAAAAATAATATTTCAATAAAAAGACACTTTTAATGATTATTAAAAAATATGGGTTATCTTTTTTCTCTTTCTTTATTCGAAAAGCGTATAAAAATGCGAATTTATTTTTTTGTTGTATTGTCCATTGTGTTAAGCGGATCGATGTATGTTTATCAAAGATCAGCACTAGGGTAGATGAGTTGATCTACGCATTTCGTTGTACACAACTCCCCTTCCCCGTTTAAGGGATGATGTTTCTCTGTCGCAGGCGACTGGAACGAGATCTGCAACGACTTCCAGCGCATCCTGATCGTGCGCTCGCTGCGCGTGGACCGCGTGTCGGCCTGCGTCACCAGCTTCATCATCAGCGTGCTGGGGCCGCGATACGTGGAGCCGCCCGTGCTCGACATCAAGGTATCGCACACCATCCCCTGTCTGCCAGGCGATAGGGACGAGGCTGCGACCACCTCCAGCGCATCCTGTGCGTCACCAGCTTCATCATCAGCGTGCTGGGGCCGCGATACGTGGAGCCGCCCGTGCTCGACATCAAGGTATCGCACACCATCCCCTGTCTGCCAGGCGATAGGGACGAGGCTGCGACCACCTCCAGCGCATCCTGTGCGTCACCAGCTTCATCATCAGCGTGCTGGGGCCGCGATACGTGGAGCCGCCCGTGCTCGACATCAAGGTATCGCACACCATCCCCTGTCTGCCAGGCGATAGGGACGAGGCTGCGACCACCTCCAGCGCATCCTGTGCGTCACCAGCTTCATCATCAGCGTGCTGGGGCCGCGATACGTGGAGCCGCCCGTGCTCGACATCAAGGTATCGCACACCATCCCCTGTCTGCCAGGCGATAGGGACGAGGCTGCGACCACCTCCAGCGCATCCTGTGCGTCACCAGCTTCATCATCAGCGTGCTGGGGCCGCGATACGTGGAGCCGCCCGTGCTCGACATCAAGGTATCGCACACCATCCCCTGTCTGCCAGGCGATAGGGACGAGGCTGCGACCACCTCCAGCGCATCCTGTGCGTCACCAGCTTCATCATCAGCGTGCTGGGGCCGCGATACGTGGAGCCGCCCGTGCTCGACATCAAGGTATCGCACACCATCCCCTGTCTGCCAGGCGATAGGGACGAGGCTGCGACCACCTCCAGCGCATCCTGTGCGTCACCAGCTTCATCATCAGCGTGCTGGGGCCGCGATACGTGGAGCCGCCCGTGCTCGACATCAAGGTATCGCACACCATCCCCTGTCTGCCAGGCGATAGGGACGAGGCTGCGACCACCTCCAGCGCATCCTGTGCGTCACCAGCTTCATCATCAGCGTGCTGGGGCCGCGATACATGGAGCCGCCCGTGCTCGACATCAAGGTATCGCACACCATCCCCTGTCTGCCAGGCGATAGGGACGAGGCTGCGACCACCTCCAGCGCATCCTGTGCGTCACCAGCTTCATCATCAGCGTGCTGGGGCCGCGATACGTGGAGCCGCCCGTGCTCGACATCAAGGTATCGCACACCATCCCCTGTCTGCCAGGCGACAGGGACGAGGCTGCGACCACCTCCAGCGCATCATGTGCGTCACTAGCTTCATCATCAGCGTACCGCCCGTGCTCGACATCAAGGTGTACTATACACGGGCCCTTGTCTGTCAAGCGACTGAAACGAGTCTGCGATTCCTTCCAGCGCAGTCAAGTGGGTAGGTAACTGTCGAATTCAGTTAAGGTCACTTATAAAGTCATTGGTGTTAAACGATAGGTACGTCTAAAAATCGCAGGTTTCAAGACTCGTATAAGCAAATCGAAAGCACTTTCAAAAGCAATACAATTCAGTAATTCTTGTATTAATATCTTTTTAATGCATAAAACTAACACCAAATAGCCGACATTCCCGCATAAGGATAGACCTATGCCCCAGTAATGGGCACAATAATAGGCTGATAATGATGAAAGAACAATAAATCTTCCATTTTCAGATGGCATGGGAAGAGTCGTCCTGGAAGACGTCACTTCTGTTCGTATTGTCACCAGGAGTAGATCCTACAGCGTCTCTGATCCAGCTAGCCACTGACGTCAAAATGTTCGACAAGTTTGCGTCGCTTAGCTTGGGTCAAGGTCAAGCACCTACAGCTGCCAAGTTAGTGTTATGCAAGCTGCATTATAATATAAGCCATGTTTATGTACCTATACTATCGTAATTTTAGCAAAACAATCAAGGAAATAACGTACTGAAAATATACCTTGGTAATACGTGGGATTAGATCCCGCAACGTTTCATATTGATTCTTATTATTAAGATCACTTTACGGCACTTCACTGTCGAAATAAACACCAAATTTGTACACTGAAAACCACTAGACACTAATTTAAAACCTTTGAATTGCATCAGCCCACGCGGCTTGTTTTAGCCCTACCCGCCAAATCTTTTCTATGTATTATAAGTATGTATTTACAAAAGAAAAGTATTAAATGTAGGTATATATTCTAATTCCGCTGTTGGTTCTGACATCCGTAACACAGGTACTTGAGCTACCTATCTCGGAATCACATCAAGTAAGTAGGTATGTAAAATAAGTGATATTATGAAATATTTATTTATTTATCATCATCATCCTAACTTGTTTTGGCGAATTATCTTCGGGTAGAGCCATAGAAAAAAAATACATAGAAAACACCCAGACCAATGCAAACTGATTGGTGACTGCGGTCTGACTCCCTGAACGAGCGTGGTGTCCGTAGGATGCTGTCGCACGGCATGAAGGAGGGCGGCTGGGTGTTCCTGGCGAACTGCCACCTGGCGTGCGGCTGGCTGGGCGCGCTGCGCGGGCTGGACAACCCGCGCATCCACCCGCGCTTCCGCCTGTGGCTGTCGTCCATGCCCGACGACAAGTTCCCGCTCAGCGTGCTGCAGCGCAGCATCAAGATGACTACGGAGCCGCCGCAGGTTAGCTTTGTTGAGTTCACATTTACAAGTGAAAACTACAGTCTCAATATTAAGCAAATTCTGTCAGCTTATCAGCCAGTACGTGTGTTAAAGAGTTCGTTGGAATAAAGTAGGTTAAGAGCATGAATTCCCTTAGTTATGGAGGGTGTATAGGAAGGTACGAAATAAAAATAACACTCACAGTTTAATCTAAAATGATAAATCACGCACTTGCACACATTACAATTCCTATTAATATACTGAACACTATGTACTATATACCAGAAGCGTTACAACAGAGTACTGACTCGTCCAAGAGCCAGAGCTCGAATGCCCCCGTGCGACAGCGCATCGTTTTGACATCGACTGTCTTCTCTAGTTCTATTAGACATACTATTGGTCGGTGGAATACTTGACGCTGATGGGTCGATGTCGTGCGCTCAAAACCGTGGCAGTCATGTTGCGTACTTTAATACTTTAAATTTGTTAATTGATGAGGTATTAAGTTAATATCTAATCTACAATTACTATTATTAAAAATGGAAGATAAAACAAGTATGTCCTTTTGACAGATACAATAAATAGTATAGAATTGTGTCTAATTACTTCAGAGGTACGGTCCGTCTGGTTCTTAACAAAAAAGGCTCCAAACCTAAGTTAGTATTTTGAACAGATAATTTAAACACCCGATACTTCTGAACCAAAAATGATCTACCAAAACGTTAGAGGTACGGTAGATTACCCAATAGATATAAAAGTAATTTATTTGTCTATTGGTCACCAATTTACGTACTTATATGTACAAAAATTCGGCTTGATCGGGCCGGCACTTTCGGAGCAAATTGGGTGTGACAGACGGAAGGAGAGACAGACACACAAGTGAACCTTATAAGAATTCGTGAAGACTGAATACCTACAAAGGCTTAGAACCCGTAACTTGTTCTCTAGGGTCTAAAAGGCAATATGGTCCGCCTCTTCGCGAACCTGAACGAGGACAAGTTCGACGAGGCCACGCCGATGTACCGGCGCCTGCTGTACTGCGTGGCCTTCTTCCACTGCACGCTCATCGCGCGCAAGCGCTTCCGCCAGCTCGGCTACAACGCCGTCTACAGCTTCAATGATGCTGATTTCGACGTGAGTACATCAGCCTGTTGCAAACCACTGATGGATATGGGCATCTCCAATTCTTTGCTGATCGATCCTTAGCTAATTTCGACACCAGCCCATGGTTCTTCCTACCGTCTCGGTATTCGGACCGAATCTTGGGAGACGGTCACCAGGTAAGGTTTCCTTACTTCCTACAAAGTCTTTGTCCTATTCTCATCTCAATGGAGGCGTAAAACACCACAGCACAAGCGACTCTTGGCTATTCGCATCCAGCTCGTGCCAGCAACTTTGCGCAAATCCTCACCTCACCTGGCTTGAGGGCGTTCTAGTCTACTTTTACCGATAGGAAAACTTCAACTTCCAGAATACGTTTACCTCAATGATTATACGGCTGATATAGTCAGCCCACTACCACTTTAGCTTACTTATCCCATGAGCTATGTCGATGATTGTGGTTCTCTACCGAATCTCTGAAATTAAGTGGAGCAGTAATGACGCACTGATGACGTGAGTAGCACAACGTCAGTACACATGTTGGCAGTATCTGCTTACTACTAATCATCACCTCCTGAACGTTCGAACTTTTTCGTTTATACAATATTTTCGATATTCAGGTGTCCGACAACTTACTTGCAAATTACCTGGAGGAATACGAGGAGGTCCCGTGGGACGCCCTGCGCTACCTGTTCGCGATCATCAATTACGGCGGCCACATCACGGATGACTGGGACAAGCGTGTGCTGATTGCTTACATCAACCAGTTCTTCTGCGAAGAGGCTTTGGACACTCCCTTCTATAGGTCTGTAATGAACTATTATAACGTAAGGAATCTTAATTATTCCACAATGTGTCACCACGTTTTTTCGGAAAACATGCTTTTTCAAAGAATAATACTTAAGTAAAAAAATATTGTTTAAAAGTGGAATATTACACGATGGGAAAACGGTAAATAAGTACATCTTGAAAAATGGAATGGCTAGCCGCCTTTGCAAAATATTGCCGTAGGACCAGTACATTAGGGTCAGTGGGTCCTTTCGGACTGTGATCAGCATTTTTGCCCACATTTTGAGGCTAGTTCCTTAAGGTCCTCATTTTTTGTAAGCTAGCTGGCGTAGCCATATCCAATCAAACAGCTCGGCCGAGTTGTGTAATTTTAGCATAGTGCCGTAAGGCTGCGTTTCTACCAGAGATGAGCGAGGGATGTGTTTTTTAAGAGCCAATAGAATAACTTAACAGAGAGTCGCTAGGTAAATTAAGCCATTCTATTCGCTTTTAAGAACACATTCCTCGTAACACATCCACGCTCAACTCTGGTGGAAACGGAGCCGTATCCGTGATGAGTCGTGTTATGCGTCAAGAAAGAGGTGATAGCGGATTTTTGAAGCACTAACAGAGATCCCATGTTTTACAACTAATGGGATTACCATACCCCATGACGTGAGCGGCAGTGGCGCCGACATTTATTTCCACGAGTTTATTGACACACTATGCGTCGGGGGGGCAGGCTGTCCACGATCCCGGCGTACCACATCCCGCGCGACGGCAGCCTGGAGTCGTACCGCGACTTCCTGGACCTGCTGCCCGCCGCCGAGCGCGCCGAGTCCGTCGGCCAGCACGCCTCCGCCGACGTCGCCACGCTCGCGCAGGTCCGCACCCTCACCACTAACTATATACACCTACTAGATAGATGGTTAGCAAGAGGTCCCGGGTTCGATCCCCGGGTCGGGCCGAAAATTTGTACCTAAATTTTCGTTAAGAAATTCTTAGTGTCAGTCCGGAGCCTGGAAGTTGGCGGTCTTGTACCCTCGTGCCTCGGAAAGCACGTTAAAAGCCGTTGGTCCTGCGTCCAATCCCTCTCCGGTCGTGTCTGCCATCTGGCTGTGTACCATCGGAATATGAGGGTAAGGGAATATAGAGTGCAGTTGTGTTTGGGCACACACTTGAGCTCTATAATATATCCTGCGTACGTGGTTGATCGTTGAGACTGGCCGCCGTAGCCGTAATCGGTTGGAGGATATTATTTATTTATTAGATAGATATTCATTCATCATCATCATATCATATCGGAACGGATATTCGGAGTCCAAAACCCATTATGAATCCCTGTTTCAGTGAAGTAAGTATCATCATTATCATCCCACATATATCCACTGCTGAGTAATTTTTGATTTTCTGATTTTTTTGAAGTTTTTTGCTCCACCTGTGGATCTATGCCTTGCCAGGTACCTCGTCTATCTCCACTTAAGCTCACATATTACATTCATTTTACATCATGTTATTTGATCTATTTGCATTAAAATGTTCGTTTGTATTCTATGATGATGATGTTGCTTTTAGGACACACTGAATATGTGCTCAACGCTATTCGCGTTGGCTTCTTCTGGCGGTGGTGGAGCTGGCGGTGGAGAAGACCAAAAGGTAAGAAATGTGACGTTTATTGTTGTGGACATAAAATTCGAAACCAATTTTCATCATTCAAATTTATTAGCTTAACTTCTTTTCTTAACGCTCTTTTCCATTACGCATACTTATTTTTTGGATGAACTGATGTTTTCCATTAGGTACGAGTATAAGTACTTATTTTCGTATAAAGTGGTGTTTTCCTTACTCGACAAGTAGACATGCAGTGTTCGCCCAGGGATCCAAATTTTAATCGCTTGTATGACATTGCGGCTTACAAGTCATATGAAGCCATTTTTTCTTCGGATCTCAAACGAAAATAAAAATTAATCGTGCGAAGCGGGTGAATCGAAAATAGAGGTCCAGAGCATAATGATTTTCGCTCTGTGATCCTGGTAGGTGGACGAGCTGGCCGCGGAGATGCTGCTGAAGCTGCCAAGCAAGATCGACGTGGAGACGACGGAGCGCATGATGGGCCCTGAGATCGTCATGCCCATGTGCGTGTCGCTGCTGCAGGAGCTCGGCTACTTCAACGTGCTCATCGCGCGAATCACCGCCGGCCTGAAGGTACCAATCATATTATTAATCATGAAAGTATTTTTGAAATACGTGCAGTATATATAATGAACAACAACGGTGACAATATACAGCCCTGACGAACCATCTACGTGTTGGCTTCGGTTCCATGCACGCTTCCCAAAAATCCGGGACATAATTGCCGAAGGTGCCAAGATGGATCTAACCACAAACAAAATCATAAAAAATAATAGATAGGTAGATAGAGTATAAAAATATTTAAATGAACGTATTGCAGGAGCTACGTCGAGCCATCGAAGGGCTAGTGGTGATGTCAGAAATGCTGGAGATAATGTACTCCTGTATATTTGAGGGACGAGTGCCATTATTCTGGCAGAAAGGTAATCAATTTCCACTTATTCGAATTAAGTGCTACTTAACTTTCAACTTTCCGATTCCGGTGGTAGAATTACATTAATGTGTTTATTTATTTCTTAGTATATTTTATGTATCGACATATATGTGTAATTACTTGTATATTATACTTACAAATAAATGGTTATAATTTTTAATGTATGACGATTTGAAAGTGCTGTATGTATATCAAGCCTATGCAAATAAAGATATTTTTGATTTTGGATATTCCATCTTAGGTAAAAAATGTCGTACTCGTAAAACGTGATGAATGATAGTGAAGGATTTGAGCGATGTTAGCTCAGTGAATAGGAACTCGTCTCCGTTGTCAACCGAGCAAGCACCGCTAGATTTTTCAAATCTGTGCGTATTTCTACCACAAGTAGGCGGCGAGGGTAAACATCGTGAGGAAAACCTGCATGCACGTTTCGTATCGTATCTGGAACGTGTAACTATGATTAAATATGGTATTTGACTTTTTTATTTTTGTAATCAAAAGAACTCACGATGATAGAAACATCGTTGAAAGAATTACTTGATTCTCATTTAAACTACCTGAGATATCACAACTATAAAATCACATTATTTTGGGCAAACCCAAGACGCTCCATACAAATGGCGACTAAGATGTGACGTCGCATGCAAGTATTTTGTATGCATTTCATTTGAATTTTGTATGGTAGCTACTTAGACAATTTAACACGGGACGTGGTATAGCGCAGATCTAGTTTTAAAACATTCTCCGCGGGGGGGAAGGGAAGTTTAGTGATGGTCTAGATATGAATAAATGAGTGACATTCTAGGCATGAGTTAGTTGCATACAAAAATGTTGTTATTAGGTACATGTAAAGCATGTAAAATTGCTTGTTTATAAGTAATGAAATGAAATGATGATTTTTGTTTACGAACATAATCACTTGCTCACAGCAGCGAAAATGCAGATAAGTACTAGAAAAGTTATACCTAATTTAATACCTCGGTGGCCTAGTGGTCTAGGCGGTCACCAGGATGGTGAAAGGGTTGGATTTTTGAAACAGTCATACAGTGTTAGTTGTTCATTCTAGTAAAAATGTAATATGCATATAAAGGCTGTGGGAAAAAAAAATTCTAAATATTTCAGGATCTGATGATGCAATCTTAGAGAAACTGAAGTCTTCAATAACTGTATAGCAATAGTGAGACATTTATTATTCATTCGTTCTATTATTGTAATCAATATCAGTGCACCATCGTTTATTCGTACTACGATATCGCCTATTGTTTTTTGGGATTATTTCTGTCGTGATGAAGAAGGTTATTATTCCGTGAAATAACGTTTATTTTATTGGAACATTTCTTATGAATCTTAAGAAGGATAAATTTGATTTTTCTGATCGTCGTTCGCAAGAAAAAACTTCACAACAACCATTTTGACGAGTTCCGCTCAGCGACAGATACGAATTTGAAATGGCGATTGATCGCGCCGATCTAGTTTTAATAAATGTACACGAACGTTTGTTCGTCTACTTTGGCAGAGGGGAACTCAAAGAGTAATAGAACGCGTCCACACTCTACATGCCACGTCCCGTGTTAAATTGTCTAAGGGTATTTGTAAACGTATTATATACGGATATCTAACTAACCTCCTGTGAGGACTGAGTGAGCCTACGTTTAACTATTTATCTCGGATTTTATTATTTTACAAATTGTATGATCGGATTTACAATTGTTTTAGACCTTTTACTAAATGATAAACATATTATATATTTTTTCTAAAGGGTGCTTACTCAATGCACACGCACATGTTGTAATAAACGTAACAAAGGTCACACGAAAGTAGCTTCATTGTAATTTTCAGATTATCCAAATCTTGAATGTTAAGAAAAATAATTTAATTTTTTTTTAAACAGATAAGTAAAAAAAGTAAAAATCCTCCTTTGACGTCATCACTCGGCATGATACAAATTAATAATGCTTTAGCTTACGTTGATTTAAAAAAAAGTAAACTTTTTTATTGGACAAATTTATAGCATTGATATCACAAAACGTTGATTAAGCCGGAAGTGATGCAGTCCTAACTGCATCACTTCCGGCTTACTAATGAATATTTTAAAAATAAATATTTTAATTAAAATACACATTCATTGATAGCCGTTGTCACCTAGAAATGAGAATTCGTTTAGATTGATTTATAATTTTTCTGGTGTAATTATTGTATCTTGTACTCATGTAAATCTTGTTGGTGATCTATAAATAAGTAAATAACTAAAAAATGTAGGTCATCTTTTATCTCTTTCTTTATACGAAAAGCGTATATTTTTTTTTCGTCATGTCCATTTCACGTCGAGATGATGAGAGATGAATGATAGTGCCCGTTATCCGCAGCTCGTCCGTCGATGAAGCCGCTGGGCGCGTGGTGCCGGGAGCTGTTCCTGCGCGGCGCGCACCTGCTGGCCTGGGCCCACGCGCCGCGCTCCCCGCCCACGCTCTGCTGGCTGCCCGCGCTCGTCGCGCCCACCGGCTTCCTCACCGCCGTCATGCAGGTATACACACCGCGCCCACGCTCTGCTGGCTGCCCGCGCTCGTCGCGCCCACCGGCTTCCTCACCGCCGTCATGCAGGTATACACACCGCGCCCACGCTCTGCTGGCTGCCCGCGCTCGTCGCGCCCACCGGCTTCCTCACCGCCGTCATGCAGGTATACACACCGCGCCCACGCTCTGCTGGCTGCCCGCGCTCGTCGCGCCCACCGGCTTCCTCACCGCCGTCATGCAGGTATACACACCGCGCCCACGCTCTGCTGGCTGCCCGCGCTCGTCGCGCCCACCGGCTTCCTCACCGCCGTCATGCAGGTATACACACCGCGCCCACGCTCTGCTGGCTGCCCGCGCTCGTCGCGCCCACCGGCTTCCTCACCGCCGTCATGCAGGTATACACACCGCGCCCACGCTCTGCTGGCTGCCCGCGCTCGTCGCGCCCACCGGCTTCCTCACCGCCGTCATGCAGGTATACACACCGCGCCCACGCTCTGCTGGCTGCCCGCGCTCGTCGCGCCCACCGGCTTCCTCACCGCCGTCATGCAGGTATACACACCGCGCCCACGCTCTGCTGGCTGCCCGCGCTCGTCGCGCCCCACCGGCTTCCTCACCGCCGTCATGCAGGTATACACACCGCGCCCACGCTCTGCTGGCTGCCCGCGCTCGTCGCGCCCACCGGCTTCCTCACCGCCGTCATGCAGGTATACACACCGCGCCCACGCTCTGCTGGCTGCCCGCGCTCGTCGCGCCCACCGGCTTCCTCACCGCCGTCATGCAGGTACTTATAGGCATAAGAATGACGTTCGCATCTTAAACCGTGTCAACCACACACCCCACCCTGCCGCTGATTGGTCCAAAGAGAAAATAAACTTTTTCGATTGGTCAACGTCTCCCCGCGTCCCGCAGATCATGGGAATGTTGGCGGTAAACCGCCACAAAATCAAGAAGCTCTAGTCCATTAATCCATTATCCAGACGGAAATCCTTCCAGTACTGTCTAGTTCTCACGAAATTGTCTATAACTTGCCTCGATTCTGTGAAACCGTTTGACTGCAATGGAATTTCCCGACGATTAAAGCTTAGAGACCATCAAGAGATGAGTGTACTTCTTTCTTCAGCCCCGCGTCTGTGAAAACGCACCTTTACTTTCTATTAGTTTTTATAAAAAGCTGCCAAATACTTGGATGACATTGAATAGTATTTTGTTGGAACAGACTACAGCGCGTGGCGAGAGCTGGCCCATCGACACTTTGGCCTGGGAGTTCACGGTGATGTCGCTGGAGGAGAGCGGCTTCGTCCGCCCGCCGAGGGACGGAGGCGTGTACGTCAGGTACGGTAGCTTTACGTTCTAACAGACACACGGCCGTATGCACACACTCATGCACACACACACACACTTAGACACATCATCATCATCATCATCAGCCCATTTAAGTCCCCACTGCTGGGGCACGGGCCTCCCTCAATCACATGAGGGGTAATTGCCATACTCACCACGCTTGGCAGACGGGTTGGCGAGGGTTTTGATATACCTAAATGCAGAGTTTTCCTTCTCTGGGTGCTGATGATCATGCCAGCAGCTTTACCTTAGTCGCCTTTTACGACACCTCGGTAAGAGTGAGGGTGGCCTATTCTACTCTGCCGGGGACCACTCGGCTCACTTAGACACACTGTCACTTATATAGAGGAAGAACACTCGAAACTGTTCCGGTAGGGGCGCTATGTGCTTGCGATCAATGATGAAAAAAAACCACAGATGGCGTTACGTGACAATTGGTCCAACCGACTACATAACGCCATCTATCGGATTTTTAATTTCATTGGAAACTATTCCGGTAGGGGCACTGTGTCTCTTCGTTTAATTCAAGCAAATTTTATTTGACAGGTGCTTTCCCCATCCAATGACACAATTTTGATAATGTTTGTGTCTATGTCAGGGGCCAGTACCTGGAGGGCGCGAGCTGGTTCAAGAAGGAGGGCTACCTGCAGGAGCCGCTGCCCATGCAGCTGGTGTTCCCGCTCACGCCCATACACTTCAAGCCTGTCCGCGCCACCGGCCGCCGCCTGCGGAGTGAGTACATACCTACTATAATTTTTACATTTCAATTTGAAATTAATCTGAGCCGTTGCTTTTATTGCGTAAGACTAATAATCCTCTTCTCCCCCTGTGTTAAGAAAAAAAGAGATATAGAGTCCGCGCCACGAAAGACGTCCCGCGGAAATACACTGAACTAAAATTTGAGATTCCTTGTGTCAATATACATAAAGAGCAAATTCGAATGTTGATGGCTACTCAAACGCGCTTTTCACGGGACTTCTTTGGTTGCGCTCTAACTGATCTTACGTTTTATAAGTGGAAATACGCCCTTTAGATTTTCGCGTTTGACCAATCAAAAACTTTAGTTTCACTTTGGGCCAATCAGCGGGGATCGAAGTGTGGTTGACCAATCGAAAATGTTCTCTTAGGAGCTGGTGCAGTCGCACAGTTCAAGCTGCGAACGTAATTATTATTGATCTGTGCGGTGACGGTCGGCATCCGACCGATTGATTAGCCCAAACAGTTTTTTTTTTGATTGGTCGCACTATGCGTCCCCGCGTCCCGCGAACCATGGGCAGATTGACTTTGTGGTGGTAATGATTGAATGAATGAATGAAAAACTTTATTTCAGACCACAGAGTCCATATAGGTGTTAGTTACAATATTAACTTACAAACTATGTTAGCACGTATTATTTTTTATTAATGAAGTATGAAACAAAGATAGGTGGATGTCGGTACACATCTACCCGCCTCTTATGGCGTGTAAGCCGATTCAGCGTTTAAGCATGGGCGAGTCCCACCTATTTGCTAGTTCCTCCAGGATACTTTTCGGGCTGCCACGGATACGACTCAGAAGCGAGGCGCACCTCTTTCGGATTATAGTGTGGAAGCCGTCAATATGCGCTTCTGCAAACAAAGTCGAAGCGCTGCAAAACCGCGGCAGCCCCAGCAGCAGTAAGGCTGCAGTAGTGTTTCCGTTTGTTTAACTCACAAGTAGCGGTATTATTGTCTGTTAGACCGCTACGTGTGCCCGTGCTACTACTACCCGCTGCGCAAGGGCGCGTTCGTGGTGGCCGTGGACCTGCCGGCCGGCAAGCAGTCCGCCGACTTCTGGGTCAAGCGCGGCACGGCGCTGCTCTGTACCCTAGCCACCTAGACATACGGCTATTCACTTCACATCTAACAATATACGATGTAACCTCTATCTGGCGTATTATTCTGTAGTTAGTCGTTGCGTCACGTTGAGTGTTCGATGGATGTAGGGAAAGGTTCACACCGATCGATCTTCCTGCCACGCGTTTGACTCGCTGATATTGGGCGAACAACTGGCTGTAACTGGATGAGGAAAGACTAGGATAAAAAGATGTCACACAGTATGAAGGCGGATACAAACTGTATAGATTATATTATCTGTAGCGCACAATTCATTTCAAAGATATATCCGGTTCTGTTGCATTTATGACGACCCGATTGGAACAGTGTGGTAGTGAACGCTGCCTTTCATCCAAGGGTTGCGGGTTCGGTCCCCGCACAGTACAAACATTTGTGTGCTTGAACATGTCTGTTTGTATTGGTCTGGGTGTTTTTCTATGTATTATTATGTATTTACAAAAGAAAAGTATGCTATGTATATATTTGTAATTCCGCTGTTGGTTCTGATATCCGTAACACAGGTACTTGAGCTACCTATCTCGGAATCAGATCAATGTATGTGATGTTGTGAAATATATTTCTCGTTGTCCTTAATCAAAATCGCATTTAGTACATACTCGTAATATCAAAGATTGACACATTGAAAATTCAACCCAAATACTACAGAGCGTTGGGAATAGTTACAAAATATCTAGCACAAGTTTTTAGAGTGAATAAATCGCCAATCAGTAAAATTTATTTGGGTAAAGAAAACTAAAAAATATATTATAATTTTATTTATTAACTACCCTAAAATAAATTACCTACTAACTTACATTTCTTCATTTTTTTTCATCAACCAATGACATTGCAAATGCAGAGACATTTCGTGTAGACAGATGACGACAGGAAGGAACTGTTAATTTATGTTCTGATCCTCTATGATCTGATCTTCCCTGATGAAGAACGGCCTGCGGCTGTTGGTGCAGGAGCAGCTGCAGCGGCCGCGGCCGGTCTGGTCGTCCGTGAACGTGATCGTGCGCACGTTGAAATTGTGCTCTACTGCTTTCTCTTCTGTATAATGTAACGTGAAATTTCATTACACACTGATTAACAGAAATGGAGACTTGCGTCTGACGAATTCGCTGGATTTCGTAATATGGGCCTGAGTTCTATCTACAAGGCTATAAGTTCTTCGGTCATTATTGAACGTGATAATTACATAATGCTAATGTGACGAGCGAAACAATGTTGTTAAAATTGGACCTTAGACCAACAGTAAGTCATCTAGTGTTTTTTTCACACGCGATAGTCCCCATTGAGACAATAATCACATGTAATATATGTACACAGCATAGAAAATGCTACTCATTTCCTCTCACCTTGCCATTCCTGGTTACGTCCAAAACCGTCACTTTTAAAATGTTTACCCTTAAACCATGATACAGATTTTGGTAAAAGACGTAAATCTTCGCAACCTAGACGGTAACCAGATTAAAAGGATCATGTGGTCCCGAAACCTTCTTTCACCATGTTTGTTTTATTTGTCTTTTTTCTAACTTACATATGTAAGTAAACAGTCATATTGAACACTGTTCTAAGAGGATACAATGAAGTAAGTACAAACATATTATGTCTTACCTCTACGAATTGTCATAGAAGATTCACGTCTGTATTTAAAGAAGTCCCTCAGGTCGTATCGCACTCTCCTCCTATATTCTTCCTCGCTGTCCTCTTCTTCATCATAGTAGTCATAGAAGCGACGTCTATATTGTCTCCTTCGGCTGTAGGAATATTTAGTATCTATGTAAATTTTATTTTGAGTTATTGTGATGAGTATCGCACGGCTACAGTTGACTACTACATAGATAGAAGACTGCCTCAATGGTGGTTAGTGGGTCGCACTATAAAGCGACGACTGTGCAAGAGGTACCGGGTTCGATCCCCCCCAGGGTCAAGCCAAAAATTTGTACCCAAGTTTTCGGTAAGACTAAGTGTCAGCCCGGAGTCTGGAAGTCGGCGGCCTCGTGCGCCCGAGAGATTGGGTCGTGTCACGCTGGTGTCCCATCGGAATATGAGGATAAGGGAATAGAGAGTGCATTTGTGTTTACGCACCCACTTGAGTACTATAATATATCTTGCGTACGTGGCTGATCGTTGAGATAGCCGCCGTAGCCGTAATCAGTTGGAAGATTATTATTATTGTTACATAGAAGAAATAACTTAGCTTTTCTCTAAAAATTTCTCAAAATCTACTGGTTCGATTTGGAAAGGGTTAAGGAATATTTTTTAAAATACACTTCAGAAACTTACCTGATCCTTCTGTCCCTGCGTCGAAGTAACCACTCCTCAAATTCTTCCAGGTCATTTTCTGTCAACTCGTAGGTATTTCGTTCTCTCGACTGTCTAGGCGGAATAGGGAGCCTTGGCGATCCAGGACGTCTTGGCGAGATAGGACGTTGCGGGGGGATAGGGCTGTGGGGTGCGTCAGGAAGTTTAGGTGAGTCAGGAAGTTTAGGTGCGTCAGGATGTTTAGGTGCATCAGGATGTTTAGGTGCATCAGGAATGTTTAGGTGCATCAGGATGTTTTGGTCTTCTAGGATGGTGCAGTATATATAAATCAGGGCGGAGAAAAGTGCCTGGGCGGTTTTGTGATGATGATTTGACAATTTTAGCAGAGTCAGATGTTTGTGAACTAGATGACGACTGAGAACTTGTTTTAGTTGATTTACTGGTATTTTCTTGATTGGACTGTGATGTTGATGCTGTTTTAGAAGATTTCGTTGTTTTTTCTTCTGCAGATTTTGTGTTTGATGCTTGCGACATTGTCGACACTTTGGCTGATATTTTACTGTTATTTTCTTTAGACTCAGTAGACTCAATTGTGGATTTACTAGCTTCAAAAGACTTTTGATTGCTTTCAGATTCTTTGCTCGATGATGATGTTTCTGACTTTGAATGTTGAGTTGCAGAAGTTTGACTATTGCTTACAGATTGGTTGTTCGTTGATGATAATTCTGACTTTGATTGTTGAGTCGTAAAAGTTTGACTGTGGCTGACAGATGCGTCATTCGATGATAATGATGATGATTCTGACTTAGATTGTTGAGTGGCTGAAGTTTGACTATTTCTTACAGACTCATTATTCGATAATGATGATTCTGAATTTGATTCTTGGGTTACAGAAGTTTGACTATTGCTTACAGATTCATTGTTCGATGATGATGATTCTGACTTTGATTGTTGAGTTGCAAAAGTTTGACTATTACTTACTGATTCATTGTTCGATGATGATGATTCTGATTTTGATTCTTGGGTTGCAGAAGTTTTTTGACTTTTGCTTTCAGATTCATTGTTCGAAGATAATGTTTCTGACTTTGATTGTTGAGTGGCTGAAGTTTGACTTTTACTTTCAGATTCATTGTTCGATGATGATGATTCTGCCTTTGATTCTTGAGTTGCAGACGATTGGCTGCGGCTTACAAATGCATCATTCGATGATGATGATGATGACGATTCTAACTTTGAATGTTGAGTTGCAGAAGTTTGACTATTGCTTACAGATGCATTGTTCGACGATGATGATTCTGCCTTTGATTCTTGGGTTACAGAAGTTTGACTGTGGCTTACAGATGCATCATTCGATGATGATGATTGTGACTTTGAATGTTGAGTTGCAGAAGTTTGACTATTTCTTACAGATTCATTGTTCGATGATGATGATTCAGACTTTGAATGTTGAGTTGCTGAAGTTTGACTATTGCTTACAGATTGGTTGCTCGACGATGATGATTCTGACTTTGATTGTTGAGTGGCTGAAGTTTGACTATTGTTTAGAGATTCATTATTCGATGATGATTCTGATTTTGATTCTTGGGTTGCAGAAGTTTGACTATTGCTTATAGATTCATTGTTCGATGATGATGATTCTGATTTTGATTCTTGAGTTGCAGAAGTTTGACTGTGGCTTTCAGATGCATTATTCGATGAAGATGATTCTGACTTTGAATGTTGAGTTGCAGAAGTTTGACTATTTCTTACAGATTCATTGTTCGATGATGATGATTCTGACTTTGAATGTTGAGTTGCAGAAGTTTGACTATTGCTTACAGATTGGTTGTTCGTATGATGATGATTCTGACTTTGATTGTTGAGTCGTAGAAGTTTGACTGTGGCTGACAGATGCGTCATTCGATGATAATGATGATGATTCCGACTTTGATTGTTGAGTTGCAAAAGTTTGACTATTACTTACTGATTCATTGTTCGATGATGATGATTCTGATTTTGATTCTTGGGTTGCAGAAGTTTGACTTTTGCTTTCAGATTCATTGTTCGAAGATAATGTTTCTGACTTTGATTGTTGAGTGGCTGAAGTTTGACTTTTACTTTCAGATTCATTGTTCGATGATGATGATTCTGCCTTTGATTCTTGAGTTGCAGACGATTGGCTGCGGCTTACAAATGCATCATTCGATGATGATGATGATGACGATTCTAACTTTGAATGTTGAGTTGCAGAAGTTTGACTATTTCTTACAGATTCATTGTTCGATGATGATGATTCTGATTTTGATTCTTGGGTTACAGAAGTTTGACTATTGCTTACAGATGCATTGTTCGATGATGATGATTCTGCCTTTGATTCTTGAGTTACAGAAGTTTGACTGTGGCTTACAGATGCATCATTCGATGATGATGATTCTGACTTTGAATGTTGAGTTGCAGAAGTTTGACTATTTCTTACAGATTCATTGTTCGATGATGATGATTCAGACTTTGAATGTTGAGTTGCTGAAGATTTGACTATTGCTTACAGATTGGTTGTTCGACGATGATGATTCTGACTTTGATTGTTGAGTGGCTGAAGTTTGACTATTGTTTAGAGATTCATTATTCGATGATGATTCTGATTTGATTCTTGGGTTGCAGAAGTTTGACTATTGCTTATAGATTCATTGTTCGATGATGATGATTCTGATTTTGATTCTTGAGTTGCAGAAGTTTGACTGTGGCTTACAGATGCATTATTCGATGAATGATGATTCTGACTTTGTTTGTTGAGTGGCTGAAGTTTGACTGTTGCTTACAGATTCATTGTTTGATGATGATGATTGAGACTTTGATTCTTGAGATGCAGAAGCATGACTGTGGCGTACAGATTCATTGTTCGATGATGATGATTCTGACTTTGATTGGTGAGTGGCTGAAGTTTGACTATTACTTACTGATTCATTGTTCGATGATGATGATTCTGATTTTGAATCTTGGGTAGAAGAAGTTTGACTTTTGCTTTCAGATTCATTGTTTGAAGATGATGTTTCTGAGTTTGATTCTTGAGTTGCAGAATTTTGACTGTAGCTTACAGATGCATCATTCGATAATGATGATTCTGACATTGATTGTTGAGTTGCAGAAGTTTGACTGTAGTTTACTGGTGCAACATTCGTTGATGATGATGATGATGATTCTGACAGTGATTGTTGAGTCGCAGAAGTTTGACTATTGCTTACAGATTCATTATTCGATGATGATGATTCTGACTTTGATTGTTGTGTGGCTGAAGTTTGACTTTTGCTTACAGATTCGTTGTTCGATGATGATGATTCTGAGTTTGATTGTTGAGTTACAGAAGTTTGATTATTGCTTACAGATTCATTGTTCGATGATGATGATTCTGCCTTTGATTCTTGAGTTGCAGAATATTGACTGTGGCTTACAGATGCATCATTCGATGATGATGATGATGATTCTGACTTTGATTGTTGAGTGGCTAAAGTTTGACCATTGCTTACAGATTTATTGTTCGATGATGATGATACAGACTTAGATTCTTGAGTTGCAGAAACATGACCGTGGCTTACAGATTCGTTGTTCGATGATGATGATTCTGAGTTTGATTCTTGAGTTACAGAAGTTTGACTGTAGTTTACTGATGCAACATTCGATGATGATGATGATGATTCTGACAGTGATTGTTGAGTCGCAGAAGTTTGACTGTTGCTAACAGATTCATTGTTAGATGATGATGATTCTGACGTTGATTGTTGTGTGGCTGAAGTTTGACTTTTGCTTACAGATTCGTTGTTCGATGATGATGATTCTGAGTTTGATTGTTGAGTTACTGAAGATTGACTGTAGTTTACAGATGCATCATGCGATGATGATGTTGATTCTGACTTTGTTTGTTGAGTGGCTGAAGTTTGACTTTTGCTTACAGATTCGTTGTTCGATGATGATGATTCTGAGTTTGATTGTTGAGTTACAGAAGTTTGATTATTGCTTACAGATTCATTGTTCGATGATGATGATTCTGCCTTTGATTCTTGAGTTGCAGAAGTTTGACTGTGGCTTACAGATGCATCATTCGATGATGATGATGATGATGATTCTGACTTTGATTGTTGAGTGGCTGAAGTTTGACTATTGCTTACAGATTTATTGTTCGATGATGATGATACAGACTTAGATTCTTGAGTTGCAGAAGCATGACCGTGGCTTACAGATTCGTTGTTCGATGATGATGATTCTGAGTTTGATTCTTGAGTTACAGAAGTTTGGCTGTAGTTTACTGATGCAACATTCGATGATGATGATGATGATTCTGACATAGATTGTTGAGTCGCAGAAGTTTGACTATTGCTAACAGATTCATTGTTAGATGATGATGATTCTGACGTTGATTGTTGTGTGGCTGAAGTTTGACTGTAGTTTACAGATGCATCATGCGATGATGATGTTGATTCTGACTTTGTTTGTTGAGTGGCTGAAGTTTGACTGTTGCTTACAGATTCATTGTTTGATGATGATGATTGAGACTTTGATTCTTGAGATGCAGAAGCATGACTGTGGCGTACAGATTCGTTGTTCGATGATGATGATTCTGAGTTTGATTGTTGAGTTACTGAAGTTTGACTGTAGTTTACCGATGCATCATTCGATGATGATTCTGACTTTGATTGTTGAGTGGCTGAAGTTTGACTGTGGCTTAAAGATGCATCATTCGATGATGATGATGATGATTCTGACATAGATTGTTGAGTCGCAGAAGTTTGACTATTGCTAACAGATTCATTGTTAGATGATGATGATTCTGACGTTGATTGTTGTGTGGCTGAAGTTTGACTTTTGCTTACAGATTCGTTGTTCGATGATGATGATTCTGAGTTTGATTGTTGAGTTACTGAAGATTGACTGTAGTTTACAGATGCATCATGCGATGATGATGTGGATTCTGACTTTGTTTGTTGAGTGGCTGAAGTTTGACTGTTGCTTACAGATTCATTGTTTGATGATGATGATTGAGACTTTGATTCTTGAGATGCAGAAGCATGACTGTGGCGTACAGATTCGTTGTTCGATGATGATGATTCTGAGTTTGATTGTTGAGTTACTGAAGTTTGACTGTAGTTTACCGATGCATCATTCGATGATGATTCTGACTTTGATTGTTGAGTGGCTGAAGTTTGACTGCGGCTTAAAGATGCATCATTCGATGATGATGATGATGATTCTGACTGTGATTGTTGAGTTGCAGAAGTTTGACTGTGGCTTACAGATGCATCATTCGATGATGATGACGATTCTAACTTTGATTGTTGAGTGGCAGAAGTTTGACTGTGGCTTACATATGCATCATTTGATGATGATGATGATTCTGACTTTGATTGTTGAGTGGCTGAAGTTTGACTATTGCTTACAGATTCATTATTCGATGATGATGATTCAGACTTTGATTGTTGAGTGGCTGAAGTTTGACTTTTGCTTATAGATTCGTTGTTAGATGATGATGATTCTGAGTTTGATTGTTGAGTTACTGAAGATTGACTGTAGTTTACAGATGCATCATGCGATGATGATGATGATTCTGACTTTGTTTGTCGAGTGGCTGAAGTTTGACTGTTGCTTACAGATTCATTGTTTGATGATGATGATTCTGACTTTGATTCTTGAGTCGCAGAAGTTTGACTGTGGCTTACAGAAGCATCATTCGATGATGATGACGATTTTGACTTTAATTGTTGAGTGGCTGAAGTTTGACTATTGCTTACAGATGCCTTGTTAGATGATGATGATTCTGACTTTGTTTGTTGAGTTGCAGAAGTTTGACTGTTGCCTACAGATGCATCATTCGATAATGATTCTGACTTTGATTGTTGAGTAGCTGAGGTTTGACTATTGCTCACAGATGCATCATTTGATGATGATGATGATGATTCTGATCTCTTTGTTGATGTATTGATTTGGCTGCTATTACTTTCATTAGATTCGGACGTGGATTGTTGAATAGCAGAAGTTTGACTAATGCTGTCATAATCATTTGACTCTGATGTGGTACTTTGATTTACGGAAGAGTCGATGTTTCTTTTATTTTTATTTAATTGTGATGATGTTTTTTGAGACATAAAAGAAGTGTTGATTTCTTTTTCTGATTCATCAGACGATTTTTGCGTCATTTTATTTGATTTGGATGATTTTCTACTATGATGTCCACTGAGTTTGACTGTGGATTTTTGAGATTTCCTAGATTTCCTGTTTATTTCTTCTTCAGATTCTGTGGTTGATGTTTGCGAGCTTGTTGATGACTTTGATGAACTGGTATTACTTTCATTAGTCTCCGCAGTTGACATTTGTGACTCAGCTGAAGTAGAACTCACAAAATTCTCTTGAGATTCAGTAGATTCTGTTTTTTGAGATTGATTAGAAGTAGAGTTCAAAACTATCTCTTCTTGAGATCCAGCAGTCGATGTTTCCGAGTTTTTGGATGATTTATTGATATTTTCTTCACGATTAGTTGCTGATATTTTTGTCTCGGAAGAATTTATGTTACTATTTTCTTCAGATCTGGACTGTTGGGATGTCGAAGATTTAGTCATAGTGTTATCTTCTGAATTTGCAATAGAACTTTCGGACTTTGATGACTGGGTGGAAGTTGTCTTTGACTTAGCCGATGACTGATAGGAGTTATCGTTAGTTTCAGTAGATTTTGATTGCTGAGATTCACTCCATGATTTTGAGGATCTTCTTCTAGCCTCTTCCGCAGATTCGGTGATTACTTCCGATTTTTTCGGTTGGAATGGTTGACTTGGTCGAGAGGGTATCTCCGGTTGAAACGGCTGTTCTGGTCTAAATGGTTGATCTGGATGGAACGGTTGGTCTGGTTGGATTGGTTGTGCTGGTTGGAACGGTGGGATTGGTGACCCTGGTTGGAAAGGTAAAGTAGGTTCAAATGGTGAGGCAGGTTTGATTGGTGATCCTGGTTCGAATGGCGATGCCGGTGGGATTGGTGATCCCGGTTGGAATGGCGAATTGGGTGGGATTGGTAAACCAGGTGGAATTGGTGACCCTGGTTGGAAAGGTGAGGCAGGTTCAAATGGTGAGACAGGTTTGATTGGTGGTCTCGGTTGGAATGGCCATGCTGGTGGGTTTGGTGACGCTGGTTGGAAAGGTGAATCAGGTTCAAATGGTGAGGCAGGCTGGATTGGTGATCCTGGTTGGAATGGCGACGCTGGTGGGATCGGTGACCCTGGTTGGAATGGTGAGGCAGGTTCAAATGGTGAGGCAGGTTGAATTGGTGATCTCGGATGGAATGGCGAATCCGGTTGAAATGGAGATCCTGGCTGGAGTGGTGATTGTGGTCGGTTCGGGCTATGCGGATTAAATGGTTTTCTTGGGCTATTGGGTTGAAATGGTTTGAATGGTTGTTCCGGGAAGCCTATTTCGAAAGGCTTGAATGGTGGGAACGGCTGATCCGGTTCTTTAAATTCTGAAAAAAAACATGTTTGATTATGTAAATCCAATTTGCACTGAAACAAATTCTTATTTACTTTTTTAGGATTAATGTATTATTTACAAATATACAATTTTGTGATCTTTAACGTACCATAATGCGGCTTTGCACTTGTTAAAGTGACCTGAAATGTAAAAAAAAATATAAACCGAATGTATTAAAAAGCTCTGTCTTAATTTGTGTTTTGACAAACAATATCTTTGCTTTAAAACTGCGTTTTTTTGCCAAATGAAAATATGGGAAGCGTTGTTTAGGGTGTGATATTTAGGTACGTAAGTGTGTAAAGTCTGTTCAAATAAGATATGACAACAAGATAGGACAACGAATGCATCTACATTTTATATATGGGTAAATGTACTAAAATATACAAAAAACATCCCCTTACATAAATAAAGTTTTGATTTTCTTTCATTTCATTGTCATCGAATGAAACAAAAGAGTCAAAAAATGAGGTAAGTACTACCCATGACAAAGATATTAAAATACTAGACTAAATATTATAAAAACATCCTGACATTTTGACGATTTTCAGATAATTATTTTTGAACTTGACCAAAAACGCTAAACAACACAAACATAATTCATCTCAATCCTATTCCCAATCCTACACCGTGTAGTCTATCCGACTGTGGAATGCTTTACCTCTGACAATCTGGCAATCCAGTTCCCTACCTATCTTTAAAGCCCAAATTAAATCACATTTCCTGAACCTTTCAGACCGCTGTTCCCACTTCCCCTCCCCCATCTCTACCTGTCCTCTGATTAAAATCATTCATCTGCTTTGAGATAAGATAAGATAAGATAAGATAAGATAATCATTTATTGTCAAACTGTGTCACAATTGTTGTTAGCGCATTATGGTTAGTATCAACAGTTGCCCGTTTCGGACGTCCAATATGTCAGGGTTACAGATCAATTACAAAAAAAGAATATATATATTACATTTAGAATACCTATATTACAATATATGGATAGGAGTCAACTATGTCTATAATATTTGTCTAAATTATAGAAGCATTTAGATAGCAACCATTCTTTGAGAGCTTTTTTGAATCGAGTATTTTCGAGGGCTTTAATAAAAGCTAGTAATTTATTAAAAAAATTGATTCCAGTTACAAAGGTACTCTTACTATAAATATAGCTTCAACATGCTACCGGGCGAATGTCATACATATGTTGTGAGCGCAGATTTTCATCCATTTCTTTTATTTTAGTTGCAAATATTTATCTATATTTAATCATAATATATACCTATTATGTATTCATCTTTTTATTTAAGTATTTATATTTAAACCTTCTGTGTAAGTATATAAATATAAAGACTGCACCGCCCTACACCTTTCATCAAGTGTCCTTTACCCAAAGGTTGCCTGGAAGAGATCACTCATAGTGATAAGGCCGCCTTCGTTGTACACATCCTGTAATACCTAGTTTTTAAGTTTTCATACTTTATTTTGAGTGCAATAAAAGTATATTTATTCATTCAGTCATTCATAATAAAATTATAACATAAGGCAAGCCTAGACCACGAAATGACGAAAAGATTGTCGTTTGAACCTACAGTTTGAGGAATTGTGAAGAGTTGTATTACAAAAAGAAATACTGTAGTTTAAAAAAGAAACACAATAACGGAACAGAAAATTAAAAAAAAACTTGATGAATCTACAATTTAAAAAAAAAAACTGCGATGCTGTAAATATCAACGACAATTAACTGTATGTGTTTTTTTCGAACCGATAGTTCTACTACTCACTCAGCGGTGAGGCGAAACATCGTGAGGAAACCTGCACGTTTCAAATAAATAAATAATAAATATTAAATATTTCACAACATCACGTACATTGATCTGACTCCGAGATAGTTAGCTCAAGCAACTGTGTTACGGATATCAGAACCAACAGCGGAATTACAAATATATACATATAGTACTTTTTTTTTTGTAAATACATACTTATAATACATAGAAACACCCAGACCAATACAAATAGACATGTTCATGCACACACATATTTGTACTGTGCGGGGATCGAACCCGCAACCCTTGGACCAAAGGCAGCGTTCACTACCACTGTTCCAAACGGGTCGTCAAAATGTTAATATAAATATTCTGAACATGTAATTAAAGTCCATTAGGTCGTTTCCCCTGTATAAAGGTTATGAAATGTCAGACGGTAGTAGCTTCATTGAAATTGCCAGACTTAATCCTGGATAGCGAAGCGAAGCAACGGCTTTAGACGCCACTGGAAATGACACGCTGGCCGAGATGATGAGGAGTGGAATGAAATGGTCAATCTTTCAAAAAAGGGACATATTGTATTTTTCCACACTGTATAGGTATTAACTGCCTCGGGAGTGCGGGCTGTATTCTTTCCCAGGTCGGGTTAAATTTTTTACCTGAGTTTTCGGTAAAGAGATTCTGAATATCAGCTTGAGCAGTCTGGAAGTCGGCACTATAATGCGAGTATGTTCTTGCCTGTCTTGTCTCTTTGCTTAGGTCAGATGACAGTCGCTCCTACCTACCTTGACTGCCAAACTTCTAAACATGGTCCAAGCATACACACGGCATCGTAGCTACCTAAGATTTTGGATGTAACTGACTAACACTGTGATAATGAGCGAAAATTTCGGTTTGAGAACATTTTCAACGGCTTTAACGGATTTAACTGGTCTGGTTCCCCTGTTAAAGAGTTGCAGTTGAAATGGCAAATGCAGTCGCTTCATTGTTATTACCAGACTCGCCAAATACTGAATCATGGTCTAAGCGTGCCCGGGGCTCCATAGCGACAATTTTGGACGCAACCGTGAAAGACGTCTATGACTCGTGGTCCCCCTGCAATGTTGCCCTGGGGGGAGCACGAGTTATTCGCAATGACTAGCGGTTCCACCGACTCAGACTTGGCTAAAAGACGTGTGTTAGTTTATATTTTTGCGTTTTTATACGATTGCAAATTACTCGTTGTCCCCCCAGGAGAACATTGTAGGGGGACCATGAGTCATAAAGGGTTTTGTTTAATAAACACATTACTCACAAATACAAAGACGAGTACGTAGACACGCGGGGTCCACATGTTGGCCGAAGACAATGCCTCTATGGCCGCCGGATCGCCTATGCCGCGCAAAATTTTTCCCAAACATTTATAACGCCCCGATGAGCAGTGCACCGCGGTGCACGCAGTAATTGCAAAATTAAATTAAATTGTCCACGTCAATTGATACATCTGATCAAATATGCGCCCGACACCTGTTAAGGTGGGTACAGGAATTGTCAGTAAATTGGTTTTTGTATTTCTGTATTACGACTCCTCATCTTAGCGTGTAATTCCCAGTTGCGTCCAAAGTTGCTCTAGAGCCTGGGGTACGCTTGGACCATGATTCTGGATTTAGGGAGTTTATTAATTACAATGAAACGACTGCCGTCTGACCTTCGCAACCCTTCAACAGGGGAACCAGACCAACCGAATCATATTTACACGATTCAGAAACTATTCGAAACGTGCAGGTTTCCTCACGATGTTTTCCCTCACCGAGCTAATGGTAGAAATATGCAGATAGATTTGAAAAATCCGGAGGTGCATGCTCGGATTCGAACCCGGTCCCCCCGTATGGAAGGCGCGTTTGAAATAGCGATGGTAGCTCAATGCTCAGTGGATGCTAAAAAAACCGGCCAAGTGCAAGTCGGACTCGCCCATGAAGGGTTCCGTAGCAGCAAGTAAGATATATAGAAGGTAAATTGCGGTTTACGATTTATAACGTATTAAAAAAAACTAGTCGCTATATCTAGTTCAAACCAATTTTCGTTGTTAGTTTTCATGATTATGTACATCATATATATATTTTTTTTTTCCAATTTTTGGTTAAAAATCGTAATGCGGTTAACAAAATACATCTATTTACCAAGTTTCAATAGTATAGTTCTTATAGTTTAGGAGAAAAGTGGCTGTGACATACGGCCGTCCGTATGACACAGCCACTTCACGTCCGACGGACAGACGGACAGACATGACGAATGTATAAGGGTTCCGTTTTTTGCCATTTGGCTACGGAACCCTAAAAACGGCAAAAAACGCGTTAGTTGTATGATAGCCCCTATTAAGGTGGCCCTAAATAGCGACGCCAATCGATTTAAATTGAAAGCTACTAAACCGGATACCTTTTTAACAATTTCGAAGTTCGAGCCTCTCGTAAAGAATATATACTGTTTATTACTTATAATTAACTTTTTGATCTGTTTTTGCGTGGCCGTTTTTGGCGGTAATTCATATTTTGAGTGCCGAGTGGTCAGCCGACCAACTGTGCCCTACCCGTCACCTTAAATATTTTTTTTTAGTATTTGATTAAAGTTAGCTGATATTAGTCAAATGGCTAAAAAAAGTTGTAACTTTAATGTCTTACCCTTAAAAATTGTTAAGTGACAAATTATATAATTAATTAATTGCACCTACTGGCATGTTTAAATATTATACTTAAGAGAAAAATAAAGTAAAATGTAGACGATTGTCGGCAGTTCATTTATTGACAAGTCTAGATTCACTTGTGCAAACTGAATTATACCATAATCGTCTGGTTATAGAATATTTCTCGCTTTGACGCATAGAGTATTTATGATTTTATATTTGTTAAAGCAATTCTTAGGAATGTATTCTTATGTAAATAAAGCGTCATCGACATAGCTCTCCGAATTAGCAAACTGAATTGGCAATGTGCTGGTCATATCAGCGGCAGAACCGACAGCCGCTGGGGTAAACGTGTTTTTTAGCCCTATTCTCAGGATTTCCGATTTGAAAAAACATGGTGGAAGTCGCATGAAAACCACACAAAAAACTAAGTTTTCGCGATACATATCGATTTTTGACAAATATCACAAGCATGAGATTTGGGTTCCTGGGGTGGAGACCGCGTCTCGATAAACGAGAAGTTGACTAAATTCGATGTTGTCATTGTGAGAAGTGGACATTTCAAGAAGTTGTCTTTTTGCGAAGTTCATTCTAAGAAGTTGGCGTTATAAGAAATGTGCATTTTTTGACTGGTTGACATTATGAGCGGTAACGACGTAGTGTAGGGACGTCCTAATAATATGCTCGACGGCAGTCCATAGGCAGGCACTGAGTCTACCCATTTTTTAATGTGATAGGTGGCAGACGAACAAATGGATGGATGGACACCCGCGACACCAGTGGAGTCACAAGTGCACTGCCAACCATTTAAAACCCCCTTTCCCCCGGATTGGGCCACCGGTACCCTCACTCACGCAGCGAGACACAGACCACTGCTGTTTCATGCCGGTTCTCTGTGAAGCCGTGGTATCACTCCGGTGGAGCCGGCTCATTCATGCCGATGCGTGGTTCTCCCACGGTAATCAAAATTAGAAGCGAGTACGGGCCCAAATCGTGTGTTTAGTGCCCTAGCATGCTTTTCACATATCTCAGGTCGTAATGACCGTGGCCATGCTATCTAGTGGTTCTTAAGATTTTGGTCATGAGAGACCATAAGTGACCATTTTTAAAAGAAGTGTTGCCACTGATCATTCAGTTTTTATATGAGATATAGAGGCAAACGAACAAATGGGTCATCTGTGGGTAAGCGATCACCGCCACCCATTGTCATCTGCCACACCAGCTGCAGATGCTGTGCGGAATCGGTCGACGTGCATTGGTGGCCGCGTTGTGATGCTAGTCATTCCATTATAGTAGCTCCGTACACCACTGGGGATTTTTTCAGAGACTTTTTTCAGAGACAGTGGTCCGCGGACCACTGGTTAAAAATTACTGCTCTATATCTTACCGGTACCGAGGGCCCAATCGGAGAGGTTGGTAGCGCACTTGTGACTCCACTGGTGTCTATGGGTAGTGGCAATCGCCTACCATCAGGTGATCCGTCTGCTCGTCTGCCAACTATCACATGAAATGAAAATATTCAAAATACTTCCTTTTCGGGGTTTTCAATCCGGTACAGATAAATAATAATTATAATAAATTGAGACAACATCACATACATTGTCCTAGTCCCAAACTAAGGTTTTCCCTTGTACTATGGAAACCAGGAATAACGATGGTACCACAAATACCCAGACCCAACACAAATGTCTGTTTCATCAACAAAAAATTGTGTTGGTGCAGGAATCGAACCCGCGACCCCTGCGTTTCAACCGGCGCACTGCGCCAAACGGGTCGTCAATATAAACTTAATATGATATTTAAGAATTCTCAGGAAAAAAAGGTGTAAAAACTCACCTCAAGTATTGTACACTTATGGAGACGTGCATAGCTAGGAAAGACAAGGTCCTAATAAATACAAATAATGAGTCATTTTCCTTGTTATAGTTTTATTTACAACTTATAATAACTTACACGTAAGAAATTTTCATCCTTTATTTCGAATCTAATATTATGCAAATACGACAATAATGTATAAGTACGTTATCCTACTTAATAATAATAAATTAAAAGTGTAACAATGTACAATATTGAAACTACTGCTAACAACTTAGTAATAAAAGTGGCTGATTGGAGACATTGTAAGTAAGTATATGGCACAATTCTTAACAGTAACAAATGAAAGGTGAAAACAAATGAAAGTTCTTTATTTATAATTGGATACATTATACATAGAGCAAGTCCCTACGTAAAATAGGGTTTTTATATACAACTAATAACGAATAGTACTTATTTGTGTCAGGTTATAACACACACATGCACCATAACCAGACAAAGCCCTTTCATAGAAAGATATACTTGATAAACCGCACGAAGCCGTTAGTACTGGAGTGACGAGCTGGGTGATGTTCTTTCTCTACCACACTCGCATAGAGATGCATTAAACCTGCGTCAGGGCCGGTTGGATCTCTTTCACACTCTGTGTCATTTTTTCCGAAAATGGCATATTCCGTTTAAAGCACGCGTTTTCTAATTCCATGGGTAATTAACAACAATGTAGTGGCCGATATATGCCATTTGCAGGGGCGTTTCATTCTTTGAATTATCCTCAAAGGTTATATTCGACCGACAGACAAGTTTCAATTAAATGTCATTGGCCAAAACATTATTGCACAGTAAGAAGTAGATACTCATTATTTTAACAAATAGGATTAATCGATTCCCTTATTTATTTACTCAACGAACCACTCCACGAATGAACAAGAAAAGTACCACTGTGGGAGGAATGTCGAAGGATAGCAGAAGCAGGGCTTAAACGCTGATGTGACTACCACGGCCAAGAGCTTATTTATTTACTCTACTACTTTAGTATCCATAATACAAATTGAATTTTGATAAGCAGTGCGGTTTTCATAACAAATCCCAAGGTTGATAAAAACATCTACTTGGTAAGAATTTGCTCTTATAAAATCTGTTACTCCTCTTACAATAGTGACAAAACTACAAGACAAGAGATGAATCAGCAATTCAAGTGAGCAAATGCCTTGAGTTACAAGTATAAAAAGCTAATATTCTTCATCAGAAACTGAGGAAAAAAGGAACTTCAGAAAATCACAAAGAAAGGCTCAACAATACGCTATAATAAGCTAGTCACTCTCCGGGAGCCTACGGTGATGGTAGATCCTCAGCCTCCGAAACCTTCTCTGGGGGCACTTGCCGATGTCTCTCTCGTAGGTTCCGTACTCGCACGTGGGTGAGTTGCAGTCGCCGTTAGCGACGCACACGCGGTCCCTCATGCCGAAGTGCTCGCGGCCTCGGGCGAGAGACAGGCAGCCCCGCCGGCGCGAGGAGTCTGGCCACTCGCAGACGCACGAGCAGATGCCGTCATTCAGCGGCCGCGCTAGGAACAGCGTGGGGCACGTGCATCTGGAAAAGATGAGAATATGGTTTAGTGAATTGCCAACCTGAGCTGTAGGCCACTAAGACCTTAAGTAAATAACACACTTAAAAATTTCATCTCGTGTTCAGGTGGGACTCGAACCCACATCTTCCACAATTCGGGTGAATGTACTACCAAGACCTGACCACACTAAGACCTTGTTGCCGAGTTGCAGGCGACTAAGAGCCTTATTGCCGAGTTGCAAGCAACTACGAGCATTGTTGCCGAGTTGCAGGCAACTAAGAGCATTGTTTCCGAGTTGCAGGCAACTAAGAACCTTGTTGCCGAGTTGCAGGCGATTAAGAGCCTTGTTGCCGAGTTGCAGGCAACTAAGAGCATTGTTGCCGAGTTGCAGGCAACTAAGAACCTTGTTGCCGAGTTGCAGGCGATTAAGAGCCTTGTTGCCGAGTTGTAGGCGACTAAGAGCATTGTTGCCGAGTTGCAGGCAACTAAGAACCTTGTTGCCGAGTTGCAGGCGATTAAGAGCCTTGTTGCCGAGTTGTAGGCGACTAAGAGCATTGTTGCCGAGTTGCAGGCAACTAAGAACCTTGTTGCCGAGTTGCAGGCGATTAAGAGCCTTGTTGCCGAGTTGCAGGCAACTAAGAACCTTGTTGCCGAGTTGCAGGCGATTAAGAGCCTTGTTGCCGAGTTGCAGGCAATTAAGAGCATTGTTGCCGAGTTGCAGGCAACTAAGAACCTTGTTGCCGAGTATCTGATGACTAAGAGCCTTGTTGCTGAGTTGCAGGCGACTAAGAACTTTGTTGCCGAGTTGCAGACGACTAAGAGACTTCTGAGTTGCAGGTGGCTTAGAAAATTGTATGTGAGTTGTAGGTGACGAAGAACTTTCTTGCCGAGTTGTTGGTTGCTAAGAGACTTGTTGCTGAGTTGCAGGCGACTAAGAGCATTGTTGCTTTTGTTCATTTCGCTTACTTAAAAAAGCTTACGATCATATGGATCATAATGGCTACCGTACATTTCATAATTAAAAGGTATTTAATTGACGTTGGCTTCCGACATTCCGCATTCGATTTCGATTCGATGTCATGAACACTTACAGTATCTGGGTGTATTATTTAATTTACGGTGATGGCTGATATGCTGAGGTTCCGGGTCGAGGAAACTCAGTGTCAGCTCGAGTCTGAAAGTTGAAAGTTGGCGCGTGTGGTCCTCGCCCCGGCTTTGGGTAATGCAAGGTTCCGCCAGTCGTTGTACCGCTTCTGAGACTTTTCGCTCTACTCATGGAAATCATGCCAAGTTTTACGGTATCATACATAGTTTACCTACGTAACTGCGGCGGCGCGGTGTGGTCTTCCCCTCGAAGGTCGCGGTCCTTAGGTTCTTCTGTGGACGCCCGCCAGTCGTTCTGGCGCTGCCGAGACTCCTCGCTCGACTCGCGGATTTCCTTCTTGGATGGATTTTGTACCTGGAATTGGTAAAAATAATTATACATGTACCGACGACAGCATTGACTTCAGCCCGGATTATAATTGAAATTGGACTGCTCTAAATTGAAAACAGTTGAAAAGACTTGAAGGAACTCTCTTATAGTGTAACGTGTAATACACCAGCCAAATAAGGTTGGCTGCAAAGAAATGTTTAGGTGCTCTTTAATACCTTGCTTGTAATAATAACTGAGTACCATTCTAGGTACTCTTCTTATTTTCTTATACAGACACGAATGATACTATTGTGACAAGGGATTTAAGTGTAAAATAATACAATTTATCTCCCGTTTAGAATCCTACGAAAGTTTATAAACTTCCTAGTAAATTGATAGAATTACGGATCTTGTTAGTTTCCGGTGACATATAAATCTTTTTTACCTGACTGTACCTATACGGTCAAGCATACACGGGGTTTAGTCGAAAATGTGTTGTAGAGTCCGCACCAGGATAGAAGACCCGCGGCAAAACACGGAACTAAAATTTTAGATTCCTTGTGTCTTAGAACATAAAGCTCAAATTAGAATGATGATGGCGACTCAGGAGCGCTTTTCACGGGACTTTGGTGACGCGGTCTCTATCGGTGGCCGCTACAGTACCTCGACTCTGGAGCGCACAGTGGTCTGCAGCGTCTCGCGCGAGACGCACGCGCACTGCGTGTGGTTGAAGAACTGCACGCGGGCCATGCTGCGGTTACCGTCCGCCTTCTGTAGCTGGAAAGTGACAAAAATATTTAAAAAACAATAATTAATAAAATAGTAGAATAGGCCACCCTCACTCTTACCGAGGTGTCGTAAAAGGCGACTAAGGTAAAGCTGCTGGCATGATCATCAGCACCCAGAGAAGGAAATCTCTGCATTTATATTAAAACCCTCGCCAACCCGTCTGCCAAGCGTGGTGAGTATGGCAATTACATGTGATTGAGGGAGGCCCGTGCCCCAGCAGTGGGGACTTAAATGGGATGATGATGATGAAATAAAATAGGCTGAACTAGCGCACTACGTCTCCCGAGCGATGCGTGAACGCAACTGGGATTAACACGCATGGCGATGACGGACCATTCCATACCACAGCCTCACTAAAACCGATGTGAAGCAGGGTCTGCGCTGTGTTTAGCCGAGTGTTTGAGGGTTGCGGAGGCTCAATTTTAAAGGTTAAATGTTGACAGCGCATCGACGTGGTGTCTTACGGGTGTTCATGTTAGCTAACACTTATACTTACATAGAAGGGTATGGCGACGTAGTCCCCGGCGACTGGCGCGCAGACCTCGGCCTCGTCGTAGCAGCACCCGGAGTCCGGCGCGCACCGGTGCAGCTGCACGCACGGCGGCATGTATCTGCAACCACAATTGCTACAATGGTAAAGATATGATCAGCTTGTCTGAATTGTCTCAGACTAGGGCATTCCCTGCGAATGCTAGCTGACAATAGCTAAAGCGTCTCCCATTGCTAAACATCCAGAGGTTCACATTCGGATTCCAACGACCTCCTTTTTTGAAGACGAATGATAGACTGAACTCTTTCTTTTAACATTAATCAAATTACTTTCTTTGTATGGATGAAATGTTTTAGCCGTACTTTTGGGATACAGATGTATTTAATTTGAGAGCATTTTAACCTATAAAGTATTTTCCTCTTTTATTTAGATTTTAATTAGTATCCATCAATTTTTGATGATGGTTCTTTAGATCTTTCAATATTTCATTCAAGTTTGCATGAAATTATACAACATTGTATGTAGTACCATTTATTTTTATTGTATAAATAAGTTTTATAGAGTCACTGTTGGATCGTGTTTGAAGAGGCCTCCTGCCTTGAGATACAATAAACAAAAGTAACTAGGGGGAAGGTGAGGTAATACGATTCCCTGTAGGCAAATGATCCCCCGTCGTAAATCAGAAGAAAACTAGTGCCATTATCCAAAAGCGTATGAAACACATTCCCCGCCACCCCCCCCCCCACCAAGTCCCTCTCCAAGTCTCATGGCGTGTGAACGCTTGGCTGATTTTATTTAAAAAAATCAAAAAGTGTGGCTGTAATTAAGGTAAAGCCTGTTTTTTAACTTTCATTACTTTTTACAAGTTTCGTGTTTGTTGAAATGTTGTTTATTTGCGGGTAATAATAGCAATTACTAATATTTAAGCAAGGTTCGATCCGCACGCGGTATTTGAAGGTTATGTTTTGATCGATATCCTTGGATTTGATTTTTGGGGCGAAATGATACCTTTCTGTGTGTTTAAAATGATCCCTGGAATCATTTTACCCAATAGTATTTCTTGTTTTTACAGATCATGCCAAGATTTTATATACGTAAAACTAATCGCCAAAATTGGCCTGAAGAACAAAAAGGCAAAAGGCATTAGATGCTGTCAAAGATGGTATGCCTTACAAAACCGCAAGTAGAGAGTTTAAAGTCCCTGTGATGACATTAATCTGGTTGGATGAAATTAGATGTGTTTTCTCAGTGGTTTGATCACTTCTTATTTCATGTCAAACCAACAGCAGAAGATCCGGCTCTTTTAATATTGGACGGTCACTTATCTCACACAATGAAATCTTATCTCTAATGAAACTAGAAGACTGTAAAAGTTGTGTAGCTTACTTACTTGAATTGTTATGAAGAATACATATTTGATTGAAATAAACATCTGAGTGTTTTCTTTTCCTGATATTTATTAACTTATGTACAAAATGATCCCTGGGATTATTTTACCCGAACCCCTGGGATCATTTTATACATAGGGGTGTATAAAATGATCCTTTACTAGACTTTCACAAAAACCTCTAATAGAAAAAAACTGCATACATATAATAAAAAATAAGTATGTAGTTACAAAGTTAAGTAAATTCACTACCTCCAACAATAGAAATCTTGCGATTTTGCCTTCAACTTTAGTCACAGTTAAGTTTTTCCCTTAAGGGGATCATTATACCTCACCTTCCCCTATGTAAGTTTACTGTAGAGACACTACTGATGAGATACAACCGAAGATAGCACCCGCTAGGTGCCAGGACTATATTGTAGATATAGTGGAAACTGAACCGGGTCTATGCAGGGGATGTTATTATTACAATAACCCAACGTGAAGTCTGTCCTTAAAAAAAATAAGCTTAGGCTACGACTTCATGATCGTGTTTGCTGCTGACACCAAGTGCCTGACAGTGAGTTAGCGCATCGGCAGCTCCGGCCACTCGAAATGCCTCAAGCTGCCGCGGTAATGCAGCTGCGCCGCTCCGCGTGGAAAAGCTCATCACTCACATCATGTTGGCTGCGGGTGCCAGGTGCCGGACAGTGAACCAGCGCGGCTGCGGTTCCGAGCACTTTCCCTGCTTCACGACGGCCGCAATATTGGCGAACGCGGCCCGTCGTAGCGCCAGCCGCTCCACTGCTGGCAGAGACGCTGAAATTTTAACAATAACTTAATAAATAACAAGTCAAACCAGATTCTCCAATATAACATGGATGCTTAGTTGGCCAACATGTGTGGAGAGACCGCGTGCCACCACCGCGGGTCCTAAAAAGGTGTTGCTTAACATCGTAAAGAATGACATGCGTGCTAATAGACTGACGACTAGGGATGCACAAGACCGTGCGAAATGGAGGAGTCGAAGTAAGAAAGCGGATCCCAATGTAATCTAGGAGATAAGAAACTGCTATTTTACTTCAATAAAGAATTGTAACCGTCGCCAGCGGTATTCTCGAACCAATAGGCAAGACCATCAAACCTTCAAGGAAAGAGTATCTCCTTTTTCACAGTACAATCGGCACATATTTATTACAAACTAAATAAAATTCTAAATTTCCACCCCACAACAACACATTCATGCAAATACACATTACATAATTGGCTACAAGTTCAAGACTATAATGAGATTGAGAACCTTATTTTTTACTAGTTTTATGTTTTAATATATACTTATTATATAGCACATACATACACGAAACTTACTAACACACATGTACAAATTCAGAACTACACACGAATTCACACTCATGCACGTACATACTCACAAACACACCAGATACACGCTATTCAAACCCACATAGATACAGACACACACACATATACTTACACTTTAATTACACACACCAAAGATACACACACAGAGATACACATGCAACACACACATAGTTATAGATACGAACAAATGCACACACACACACACATTAGTTTGGTATGATCCTTATCTTTGTAAATTTCAAGAAGGAGCGGGGTCTCTAAACACAGGTATTGCATACTTAAATAGAGACCCCAGCCATTTGTAATGTATGTAATTTAAAAGATATTGAATAAACATTATCTATTATCTTATCATTATCCTTTTTAAAAAGCTGGTAGCGCACAGGCGTTGCATGGGTGGCGGGAATTGCTCGTCTCGAATTGAATCTCCACGTCTACCCAATTAAGGCTACGGGTACTAGCGACACCATTCGTTTTTAATTGTTAGCTACTAAACCGGATCCATTTTAAACAATTTCGGTGTTACAACCTCTTTGGCAAACACTTATACTATTTATTAAATAACCACGCACAAATGTTGGGTCCGTTTTTGTACGCGAAAAATCGATTACCGCCAAAATCGGCCACTTTTAGCGTGAATCAATTTTTCACGTACAAATGTTGAGTTCGCATTTGTGCATGGGTATTTAATAAATAGTACAAGTGTTTGCCGAGAGGTTGTAACCCCGCAATTGTTTCAAATAGACCCGGTTTAGTACTAAATATTAAAATCGATTGGCGTCGCTAGTGTGCCCTACCCGGCACCTTAAACAAAAAAGTTGGACTGACAGCTTTATCGATCCATATTTTTGAGTCTAGAGGAGCCGCTATTAAGAACAGTTCATTTATTTATTTCTATTTTTATACTGGTTGGTTACTTACAGTCATCTAAAATCGTTGGCCTTTCATTGGTGGCTGCGATGGGGTCCACTGCAGATATGATGGTCTCCCTGTAGTTGGAGCCTATCCGCGTCAAGGTGGAAGGCGTGATGATGCTGGGCCTGGAGGTGGAAGCGGTCTCCAGCTCATCGTCGGGATAGTCTGCAGGGTAGTCGCCTTCGGGAAGATCCTAGAAGTAAAATGATTTTTTTATGCTAGTATGCAAGCCGATCACCTCACAGTCGACGAGGTTGTGATTCGCTGAATGAGTGCGCACCTGTGACTAAACCCAATAGCAAAACAGATTCATTATTATAATAAAAAAAAATCAATGTGGCATACGACCACGGCGATACGGCATAATCATTTCAGCAGAGACAATTTTCTTGTTCTGTACTTTTTAGATCGTGTTTTTTTGGTAGTTGGGTTTTAGTTTTTAAACTTTATTTTTCGGATTAGAACCTGTTAAGTTTTTTTCCCATAGCCCATTATAATCAAGTAGCATGTCAGATCAACAATTTAAGCGAAAACCTAAATCTAATCATTATCAGTGTTACAGGAAGTCAAGTGATTATGTATAGATGTGCTGTTACATTTTTTTTTTCTGAGTTTCATTTGTCCGCTATTCTTAGCTGAAATTCCATTTAATCCGTACAGTAAGTACACTCAAACAGAATTCCAGCAAGCCGATCAAAAGTGGCCCAGCGATTCCAAAACAATTCCTTGTAAAGCTTAGTCAGTGTGCAAGAATGCGCCTGCGCCGGGATTCGAACGGCGACCTCCGAGAATAGCCGCTATTTAAAGCTACCGCGCCTGTTTCTTTTCAGCGCATCTCCAATCGAAGTAGATCGATAGCAGTATCGACAGGTAGGGAGACCAGATCTCCCGTATGTGAAGATTTAGCCTGTTTTTAGAATTATATTACCTACTCGTAGATTAGTATAGAGTTTTTAGAACTATAATAATCATGGAATTTGCAAGAGGTCATCGTTACACACATTGTATGATGTTTTTAGCACTTTTTTCTTTGTCATAGTCACATTTGTCAGAAAATATTTCCGAATTCTTGATCATGGCTAAGCGTACCCCGGAATCCCAAACGACAGCTTTGAAAGCAACTGTGAACACGGTAAACTGAGGAGTCACTTTTGTGAGAAAAATAGTTCGAAGTTTCAAGATTGAGTAGATCGTCTACAATGTGGTCTGGCTATTACAATAAAGTGACGGCCCTCTGACCTTCTCCAACTTTAGACAGGGGAACCAGACCGACTGGATTATGGTTGCACGTCCAGAATATCTCAAAAATTGTAATAATAATTTGTAAAATCCATTTCAAATTCAATAATGTATAATAGTGATATAAATAGGAATAATAGCCATTTGATGTTTCGTTTAAAAAATATAACAACACAATTATCATGCATGAGACATACTCGTAAATGAGGAACCCACATTATGGTCACCCTCATCGATAATAGGTAGGTACGAGTATATCTACTGGGGACCTTTTCGTGCACTCGATAATGAAATCGATTTAGTAGGTAGGTATGCAGTCAAGATAAGTACTTCTACTGAATTTATCGAGATCAATGTTGATCGCACAAGAATAGGCACCCTGGAAGGATTGAGCTTATGCTCGCGTTTGATCTATTTCGGAACGTTAATATTTGGCTTAACGTTCATTACTAGTTTTATGATCAAATGGATCATAAACTGTTTAGTTATCTACTATCTGGAGATGAGATTGATTGGTTTAGATATATTTTTACTTATGGATAACACAAACATGAGATTAAACTTCTGGTTAGTTGTTTCATCAAAGTGAGTATTGAGCTCTTTAGATTGTGTTGAGTTTTTAATCTTTCTTTAAGAATACCTATTCTTAAAGGTAGATAATTATAATAGCAGACGTGGAGTAGATTTGGACCACAGTTTGGACGAACTGTGCATTCAACTCGTGCGCAATCTGTGCAGTAATCGTATCTCAGTCAGCAGGGGTGACAACCGGTGCGTATACTCGTCGGTCTTTAATATAGGTTATTTTTTAACCCCCGACGCAAAAACGACGGGGTGTTATAAGTTTGACGTGTCTGTGTGTGTGTCTGTTTATGGCATCGTTAGCTCCCTGAACAAATGAACCGATTTTGATTTTGTTTTTTTTTGTTTGAAACATGAATAATGAAGGGAGTGTTCCTAGCTATGTTGGATAAAAATCGATCCAAGATGGCCGCCGTCACAAAGATTTGGATTTTATGTTTTAACACTACTCCCACAATATGGATATCATATAAAAGGGCTTGAGTAGCAGAATATATTCATTGTGAAAAATTTCAAATCCAAGATGGCCGCCGTCAGAAAATGACGAATAACTTATTTGTTGTTCCAACTGCCTCAATATAGGTATCGAATGAAAGAGCTTTAGTTGTGCCGAAGGTTTTTTAAATTTTCAATTTAATTTTACATCTTAGCGTGTAATTTGTGTCCTAAGCTGTCGCTTCGGAGCTCGGGGTACGCTTGGACCATGAGCCAGGATTTGGGAAGTCTGGTAATTACAATGAAGCGAATGCCGTCTGACCATTGCAACCCTGATGCAACCAGACCCACACGGATCATGATTACACGTTCTAAATAATTGTCTCAAATATTGTAGGTACCAATCAATAATATTTGAGAAACTGTCCGAAACGTGTAGGTTTCTTCATGATATTTTACCTCACCGCCGAGCTAATGGTAGAAATATTTATGCACATCGATTAGAAAAATCCTGAGGTGCATGCTCGGATACGAACCACGACCCCCCCGTATGGAGGGCGCGTTCTTATCCACTGAGCTACGGGCAGACTAGCGACGCCAATCGATTTTAATTTTTAGCTACTAAACCAGATCTATTTTAAACAATATCGGGGTTACAACCTCTCGGCAAACACTTGTACTATTTATTAAATAGCCGTGCACAAATGTTGGGTCCAACGCTTAAGCGAAAAATTGATTCATGCCAAAAGCGGCCACTTTTGGCGGTAATAAATTTTTCGCGTACAAAAACTGACCCAACTTTTGTGTATGGTTATTTAATAAATAGTACAACTGTTTAGCCGTGTGGTCTCCGGCAGAGTAGAATAGGCCACCCTCACTCTTACCGAGGTGTCGTAAAAGGTGACTAAGGTAAAGCTGCTGGCATGATCATCATCACCCAGAGTAGGAAAACTCTGCATTTATATCAAAACCCTCGCCAACCCGTCTGCCAAGCGTGGTGAGTATGGCAATTACCCCTCATGTGATTGAGGGAGGCCCGTGCCCCAGCAGTGGGGACTTAAATGGGCTGATGATGATGATGATGATAAGTGTTTGCTGAGAGGTTGTAACCCCGAAATTGTTTAAAATAGATCCGGCTTAGTAGCTAAAAATTAAAAACGAATGGTGTCGCTAGTTAGGGCTACCCGTCGCCTTAATATAGGTAAAGGTAGTATCTGAAAAACAGCGCTGACTGGGTAACCTGTCCTAACACATGCTGAAACACGTAACAATGGACAACATTTTAAAATTGCTAAGAAAAAAAATAAAAACTAAAAAACGTAAGATGACGTCATCGGACGGCAGAATGTAAAATATTTCTTTGCTTAGCACATTATAGTTTTAAATTTACGAAATGCCAAACTTATGACTGCAACTGTCAAAAAAGAATCAACTTGTCAACGGAAACACGACGGATGATAGCTGGATCCACAGTTTTACTGTACGTGGTAGGAAATGACGTGAGAAACGCACTGTAGTCGATATAAATCCATCCAGGTGATGTGGATGGAATTTGGCGTTCTGACGTGATGTGCGGTGGTGAAAAATTGCAGCTGGAATAAGGCCGAACAGCTCCTCGGAACATTCCCCATTGTAAATGCGATAAAAGATGCACAGTGATGCTACATCTCTGCAATGACAGAGGATCAAGTGTAGTGTGACTGTAGCTACAATTTGCTAAAGTGTATAATGTATGTTTGAGAGCAATAAACCATTTTTTAATTATTTAGTAAAATTATAACACAAACTTCTGATGATCGGACATAAGTAGTTAATTACAGAGTCTATAAATAAGAAAAACCCCATTCCCAAACGCAGGGTCAAAGGGAAAGTTAGATTGCATTTAATATCCCCAGGGGTCGAGGGTTATCGCGTGCTCTAGTGTGATTGCTTCTATGCGCAGGCGCAGACTAGTTCAGCTGCACAATTACTAAAATGCATGTTAAGTCTTAGAATGTAATAAGAATCAAAAGTGAGTAATTAGTTGTGTTACTCGTATGCAGAAATGAGAGAGGTAGGTACATAGGTAATACCGAAGTAAAGTAATTAATCCACTTAAGGTGACGGGTAGGGCACACTAGAGACGCCAATTGATTTAAATTTTTAGCTACTAAACCAGATCTATTTTAAAGAATTCTGGGTTACAACCTCTCTGCAAACACGTATACTATTTATTAAATAACCATGCACAAATGTTGGGTCTGAAAAATTGATTCACGCTAAAAGTGGCCGCCTTTGGCGGTAATCAATTTTTCGCGTACAAAAACGGACCCAATATTTGTGCATGGTTATTTAACAAATCGTATAAGTGTTTGCCGAGAGGTTGTAACCCCGAAATTGTTTAAAATAGATCAGGTTTAGTAGCTAAAATTAAAATCGATTGGCATCGCTAGTGTGCCCTAGCCGTCACTGTAATAAAAATATTTTGTATTCCCCAGCCATGGTGAAGATAAATTAATAATTAGAATTCAGCTGTGTTGTTTGAGACTTCGTATACTAACTTATTTGAGTAATATTAATTCGATACTAAATCTATGGTATAGTGCTGTCATTCTATACAAATCCTGACGTTATACCATAGATTTATCCACGGATAAAGATTGGTCGAATCGGGCCTTAGCTATCTTCATTGTGCTACTTTTAATAGTAAATGAAATCATATGGTTTCCCGGTCTAAATTTTGTAAAGTATAAACGGCAAACGCTTCTAATTTAGACGAAATTACCAAAGTTTTCAAATCCTGGGCCTAGGGTAGGGCCCAAAGCAAAATATTTGGACGCAACGATATGCTAGATGATAATAATGATGTTAGGATTTTAAATATTAAAGTTGACTTTTTGTGCTTATTAATACGAATAAACATTACTTAGTATGCAGGCTCAGCGATCCAAAATAAAAAAAAATGGGTCTTGGCCTCCGACGTCAGTGTTCGGCTGTGCCAATTCCGCCCAATCATGCACTTTTAGTGCATATACCAAAAATCCCTTCCTTCACAATTTTAATCATGGGTGATTTCGTAAAATCTTCGCTACTCTCTTTTAAGATTATGAAGCTTTAACAATCCACCAATAAATTCGCTTGTCTCTTATTAAGTATAGCATGCGACAAATAAGGCTATATTCTCCCGCCTGTCGCCGTAAAACAAAACCCTTCGCCTGCGCAGGTAATGTCGTATCCGGGCACTCGGGTGCGGGTTGCCACTTATGATTATGAAGTTAAAAAATATTGCGGTTAAATACTTCAGTTGGAGGAGTAAAGGGTGTGGGACTGCAAATATTTTCATATAAATATATTTTTTTATACTTACCTAAAGGGTAAAAAACGGAATCCTAGTACTAAGAATCCGCTGTCTGTCCGTCCGTCTGCCTCATGAACCGATAACTAGACAGAGGGCCTAATTTGAAGAAGACGTTACGACCGAATTGGAGTTTCCCTCACTTTCACACGCGCTGTGTGTCTCCATTGTTTGGATGCGACAGGTATATTCTCGTTCGTTACGGTATAGGTTACGGGACGGCTTTAAATTAAGCCACCAGAATTGGAAGTATCTATTTGAAATTATAATGTATTATCTTTTAATTTTATTTTATTTTTAACTATTGTCTGCCTATAATTTTTTTCTGTAACACCTACATGACATTGTATAACCACAAAGAGATAAAAAAGAATTACTAGGTGACGGGTAGGGCACACTAGCGACGCCAATCGATTTTAATCTTTAGCTACTAAACCGGATCTATTTGAAACAATTGCGGGGTTGCAACCTCTCCGTAAACACTTATACCTACTATTTATTAAATAACCATGCACAAATAAGGACCCTACATTTGTACGCGAAAAATTGATTCACGCTAAAAGTGGCCGCTTTTGGCGGTAATCAATATCGCGTACAAAAACGGATCCAACATTTGTGCATGGTTATTTAATAAATAGTATAAGTGTTTGCCGAAAGATTGTAACCCCGAAATTGTTTAAAATAGATCCGGTTTAGTAGCTAAAAATTAAAATCGATTGGCGTCGCAAGTGTGCCCTACCCGCCACCTTAAGTTTTTTTTTGCCGCTATAACAAAAAATACTAAAGTAGGTAAATATGCTAACGTCTTAACCGATTTTTGCTTGATTTTGGTGTGTGTGTGGCATATCTATCAGAATTTATAAATTTCTTGCATCATTCAGGTCAGATGCGACAGCCCTGCAGGGGAAATGACCACAACAATAATCGCCACTGTCCCCAGACACAAGTAATTTTCTCGCGGGACTAAATTGAATATAAATAATATGCCTTTGTAATCGCCACCTGGAGTCATCACCAGCTACTGGCCGAACGAGATTCCCAGTCACTAGTTTGGTCAACGTCGGTCTTGAAATCTTTATCTGCAAGACCTATCCGGAATCCGAAATAGCTAAAAATATTGCCTTAAAACTGCTGTTGCAATGTAAAGGGCTTATAAGTTAGCCAGTAGAGACAAATGTGCAGTGCCAACTTTTCTTCCTTCCCCTCAAATTGGGTTCCAGGTACCCACAATCCTGGGCAAAACACCGCGTACATTCATGCCGAAGAGTGGCTACCAATCCCACGGTAAATAATAATAATGTCCTGCCAACCGATACTTCGGTTATGGCGGCCAATCTTGGCGATCAGCCATCATCTGCGAAGGCATATTATAGTGCACTCTCCATTCCCTTACCCACACATTTTGATGGGACACCAGTGTGACACGACCGAAGAGGGATCACGGTAAATACACTCTTAAATTCTTAAAAATATTTTTATTTGCATAGTTTTGTATGCATACAGCACCTTGAAACCGTCATACATTAAAAATAGTATAACTATTTATTTGTAGGTATAATATACATATAATTACTAATTACACATATTATATATGTCGAACATTTAATATACTAACAAATTAATAAACATAATGACGATATTCCCGTTTGGAACAGTGGTAGTGAACGCTGCCTTCGGTCCAAGAGTTGTGGGTTCGATCCCCGCACAGTACAAACATTTGTGTGTATGAACATGTCTGTTTGTATTGGTCTGGGTGTTTGTATGTATTATAGGTATGTATTTACAAAAAAAAAGTATTATATGTATATATTTGTAATTCCGCTGTTGATTCTAATATCCGTAACACAGGTGCTTGAGCTACCTATCTCGGAGTCAGATCAATGTATGTGATGTTGTGAAATATTTATTTATTTATTCTACCACCGGAATCGTAAAGTTTGATTCTGACGTGAAGATCCGGCAAGAAACTCGCCAGTTGCTCTTTTTGATCGCCAAAAATTTTCAATCTCTATGCATAGTATTGCATTCGAGCAACACTAGCAGCGGCAGGGAAGCTCAAGCAATTGCGCAAGATTATCGCGAGTTGGGCACGGTTCCAGACTCGCTGCGACTGACTCCGTTGACTAGCCACTGGAGAACTTCCAATATTTTCCTTATATCAACACTTACATTCATATGACATTAACCAAACTTGCCTTCGAGTTGCAAATCAATGTAAAATTGTAAAGAACAGTGGTAAACCTCCATAGAAAATGTTTTTTAGTAGGTATAGGTATTTTTATACGTCTTGGTATGAAAATATGTAATATACAACTTCCACAACATATTGACGTTAGATACACGATTGTCATAAGTCTGGAAATGAAGAAATTTATTCATAAATATGTGACTAATCAAAACATATTACGTAAGGGAAATCGTATATCATTTTACTTCCACTCGTAATTATATTAAGGTTTCAATTATATTCAGGTGTAACTACCAGTTACCTGTAGAGAGCAAAGTAGGTACAACAAGGAAGAGAATCTACTATGGGCTACTATAGCTATTATTAACATTGCATACGTGTACCGCGTAAGTAATAATGTACATACCTACAATTGCTATATTTACGCTTACTAAACGTAAACTGTTTACTTATATTCCTTGAGAGTGTTTATGAAACCAAAAACTTACTATTTTATAGATTTATACGTAGGTTACTAAGTATTGTATGTATAATTTTATAAGATTTCAAACTTTTGCGTTGCATTATTACAAATAATTAATGCACACGGGACAAAACGCGGTTATTTTTATATGTAAGTAGGTATATACTTGTAGTAGCATCTACTCACAGCTTGACGTTTCGACCGCGTTCAACGGTTGTGATCACAAGCAGCCCAATTCTCGGGTTTGTGATATTTCAAAAACATGGCGGATATCACTTGAAAATCATACAAAAAAACTATGTTTTAGTGATACATGTCGTATGAAAAGAAATGTCACGAGCCCGTGAAGTGGGCTCCATGAGTTCGAAAAACTGTTCTCGCTATCGAAAACTATCGCTTTGTCCCTTTCATTGTGGCGCATGTGAAAGAGACAGAGCAATAGTTTTGGATAGCGAGGATAGTATTTCAAACTCATGGTAAGACCTCTGGTGCACGACGGTACATACATTTAAAAAAATATATATATGTCTAATTGAGAACCTCCTCCTTTTTTTTGAAGTCGGTTACAAATAACCACGTTTTGTCCCGTGTTTATAATTTTTTCGTATAATTTTAGTTGGAAGGACCTGTAAGACCAACTTCGTCACCTCATGGTGTCATTCCCTGTTACCTCTAAAGACGTTTGAAAAAAATTCGCATAATTTGCAAATGCAGTACACTGCATTGGTAATATAAGGTATGAAAACACACGAGAGGAAAGTAATTAGTATTTATGCTATGTTTCAAAGTCAATACTTGTTCCCGATTGCATCAACCAAAAACTCGCGACGCGACACACGACAGGTGCGCGGGCGCAGGAAGCGCGCGATTACCGAGAGCATTACAGCCAATTACGGCTCCGCCTCCGGGGTTTTGGAGGTTTGACAACGTTGGTTATGTCATATGTCAAACATCGATTGAGAAGAAGGGTCTCCTTTTTTCCACAAACGATAGGTCGTTTTGTAATGTTTTAAAGTGGAGTTTATGGTGAAAAATGTTGAACAATATTATTGCACTCTCTATTTACCTTACTCCCATATTTCACCGAGACACACGACACGATTGAAGATGGTGGCTGAAGACTCCGGCAGTACAAGACCGCTATTAAGGTGACGGGTAGGACACACTATCGACGCCAAATGATTTAATTTGTACGCAACTAAACCGGATATCTTTTTAACAATTTCGAAGCTGCAGCCTCGCGAAAAATACTTATACTACTTATACTTAACTTTTGGGTCTGCTTTTGTACTCAAAAATTGAATTACCGCCAAAAACGGACACTTATTGCGTTAATCCAAATTTCGAGTGCAAAAACAGATAAAAAAATAATGCACAATTTTTAAATAAATAGCATAAAAGTTTGCTTAGAGACTCCCACTCCGAAATTATTTAAAATACCTAGATTCGGTTTAGTAGCTAACAATTTAAATCGATTGGTGTCGCTAGTTAGTGCTACCCGTCGCCTTAAGTAACTTCGGGCTAAGACTGATCATTTTTAAACAGAAAAAGTCTGGTTTAAATTTCGGTCAGACCCGAGAAGCAAATCCGCAAATCTAACCCAAGGAATGTGACTGCCAGCCACTGTGCTACTGAGAAAGTCATCACACTACGGTTTACACACAGATTTTTCTGCTAAATAGCCCATGTTCGATCGTCCTCTAAAATTAATTTTAATGTGACAAACTTTTTAATTGGCTAAGTAAGAATTTTATTTTTAAGCATTTTGCATGAACTTTCAAATGCTGTAAAGATTGTAAGAGATAAATAAATAAATAAGTAAATAAAATGATCCGCCGTTTATGAAGTTGGTACTTTACCTGTGAAGGTAAGGTACCTAAGGTCGTTGATGCAGTATGAAAAACAAAAAGGTCACCCTTTATTTAGCCTGAGGGCCTGAGGGTTATCGTATTATCTAATTGCTGTATATGCCGCTACGGGCTTTCAGTAGCTTTTCATCATCATCATCATCATCAGCCCATTTAAGTCCCCACTGCTGGGGCACGGGCCTCCCTCAATCACTTGAGGGGTAATTGCCATACTCACCACGCTTGGCAGACGGGTTGGCGAGGGTTTTGATATAAATGCAGAGTTTTCCTTCTCTGGGTGCTGATGATCATGCCAGCAGCTTTACCTTAGTCGCCTTTTACAGTACAGTACAGTAGCTTTTAATTAAAATAAAATAAATAAATTGAAACAATATTACATTCACTGTCCTGGTCCCAAACTAAGGTTTTCCCTTGTACTATAGAAACCAGGAACAAAGAGGTACCACAAACACCCATACCTAACACAAATATCTGTTTCATCAACAAACATTTGTGTTGGTGCGGGGAACGAACCCGCGACCCTTGCGTCTCAACCGGCGCATAAACCACTGCGCCAAACGAGTCGTCAAATTTAAAAAATTGAGTTTAAAAGCTGTGCTAGTGATCGATCATCATCAAAAACGTTTGCTTAAAGCTCTTTGCTCTTAAAGTACATATTACGAGTTATGACTTATGACGAAATATCAACGGTAGCTATGTCATAGTAGTCAAATTCAAATATTGTATTACATACTTGTAGATAAATCAAATATATTGATGATAATTGCGTCTTAGACCCAAATACTATCTACAGATTGGTAATTCGATCATCATCACACATTCATCATCCAAAACGTTTTATTTAAAGTCATATGACGAAAGAGTCATTGGTAACACGGTATGTAGGTAATTATGTCATGGTAGTTCAATTTAACTATCTTTGGTTATCAATAAAGCTGATATCTGTCTGTACTATTTATAAAGACGTAAATCCTACAGAAAGCGGCAACGCTTATAGCTAATCGGAAAATATGAAACGCTTGCGCGATGTAAGCGACTCCTACCGCCATCTATTGGTATAAAGTGAAACTAATGTCCCGAAACGAAGTGAGGTTGGGTCACTAGTCTATGCGATAAATTCGTCCTGGACCTAGATGTTACAGATGGTTACACAAAGAAGCATAATTTGCCTATATCAAAAAGGTAATCTGCATGTGATGATACGCACTACTACTCGCAGGCATTTTATGGGCTAAGGAACTACTTATGGCAGCTTGTGGCTGATGCAGCTCCCCAGTGACCATTCATTCAAGTCAGCAAAAACACATCATGCATTACGAGTATTTCGATTCCGGTTCAGACTTGTGGCACAGTAGAAAAAAATCAGTAAGGCATCCAATTTTCTGTAAAGTTTCCTTCATTGAACTGAAGTTTAGTGGTGTCTGACAGGAGGAAACACAGGGGGAAAAGACCAGCCAATGGGTGGCCCGAAGAAAATATAGAAAATCGGTTATAAAATGACGAAAGCAAGTGTCTTTATTTGCTGGTGGTGTAGGAGAGATGCACAGATAAACTTTCAGCTTTTACATAGGAAAAACTGGCAGTTGGTCGTGGCCTCTTGCTCATATTCTTTATTTATATTTGTTTTCTACTGCTGAACATGTGTTTCAAGTGAATAAATTGAATTGAAATATTTGCGTTAGGTATGATTCTCTATAAAAAATGATTTTATTTTCCTCCGTAACATAACATGTTATTAGGAACAGAACATATACTGTTCTGAGGACTGGAGCCTAATCCTGTATTTCAGGATAAATGGTTATATAAAAGTTGTTAGACTGTCAAAAGCGTTGACAAGCAGCCTTACTTCACTGATGTCTTCCGCCGCAGCCCCGGTGCGCGCGCGCCACACGCGGAGCGTTCAATGCGCCGAGATGCGATCGGCCTCATGAATACAATGCGACAATCCAATTGCGCGCGTTTGTATTTTAATTAAGTGATCTTATTGAGAGATACACTTCGCTGTCAAGACGTTTCCGTAGGCTGGACGTAGAAATATTATATTGCCTTATTCTTTTTGTGTATGTTGTATTTTTCTACACCTGCCTTGTCCTAGGTTTCTTATTTAGTCCGACTAAAGTACTTTGCCATAGCGTGCTAGTTTCTTATGAATTGCATTGTCCAATTCTCGTGACGTGATTGTCATCATACGCATAATCGCAAAAATATAGTTTTTTTATGGTTTTCATCCGCCATGTATTTTCATATCGAAAATACCGGGATTGGGGTCTTGGGTTCCATTTACTTAAATATGAGTGATAGGTGCCAAGTTACTTATGTAATTTTATTATAAATAAATTTCATGAGCTAGTTAGTAGAGCGTTTGTATAGTGATTAAAGCGATGCCTATGAATTTATATTTATTTACATAACGCTAGTTTAATTACAAAATCGATTAAATAGTACCTACCTAAGGGTTATCTAACGAAAGCCTCGCTTTATTTTGTAATGAAAATTTGACTTTATATAATTTATGTTCATCATCAGCCCATTTAAGTCCCCACTGCTGGGGCACGGGCCTCCCTCAATCACAAAAGGGGCAATTGCCATACTCACCACGCTTGGCTGACAGGTTGGCGAGGGTTTTGATATAAATGCAGAGTTTTCCTTCTCTGGGTGCTGATGATCATGCCAGCAGCTTTATCTTAGTCGCTTTTTACGACACCTGGGTAAGAGTGAGGGTGGCCTATTCTACTCTGCCGGGGACCACACAGTTTTTGCTATTTTATGAATCTTTTTTTAAATTACATATCATCTAATGACACCCATAAGTAGGTGTTTTTTGGGCATTTCACTTCACTTGATTTTTTTCGAAATCGCTCTCTGCGTTCGCTCAGTCGCAAAAAATCAAGTTAAGTGAAATTGCCCAAAAAACAGATAGATAAGTGTTAATTTAAAATGCGGTTACGTTAGATCTTAAGGTCATTCTATTGTGACTAATACACCGCTGCAGACACGTTATAAACAATATAATGAAGTTGGTCAAACAAAAAGAATCGCTTAAATTAGAATGCATCTGTCCTGCGTCATCTAAAGAGCCAAAACGACACGGAAATTTGTTACCTAATACAATACGTTGTATTGTTTGTGGTCCGTCTAATAGTGGAAAAACCAATTTAGTGATAAGTTTATTATTACATAAAAATGGTCTGAGATTTCGTAACCTATATGTGTATTCAAAATCTTTGTATCAGCCTAAATATTTATATCTTGAGAAGGTTTTGGACATGGTTCCTGGAACATCATTTAATAAATACAATCATAATGGTGAAATATTGAGTCCACATGATGCTTTACCTGATTCGATCATCATTTTCGACGACGTTGCTTGTGAGAATCAAAACAACATTAGAGATTATTTCGCCATGGGACGCCATAAAAATATAGATTGCTTCTATATCAATCAAACTTATACAAAAGTTCCAAAACAACTTGTCAGAGACAATTCAAACCTCGTGGTTCTATTTAAGCAAGATGATGTTAACTTGAAGCACGTATATGAGGAGCATGTCGGTGCTGATATGTCATGGTCTCAATTTCGTGAGATGTGCTCTTCTGTTTGGAATAAACCCTTTAGCTATCTTGTTATTAATAAGGATTGTGACAAAAATAACGGATGCTACCGATTTAAGTTCGATACATTCATAGTAATAGATGAACATACATAAAGACCGCTGTGTTATTTTTTAATCACTCGTACTCACGATTTAGACCTGAGCGGAATACTTTGAAATGGAGAAAAATCTTAAAGAACAAATTGCAAAATCAGCAGCAGCTGTTAAAAGAAAAGTTGCGATGATAAAAGATGTTGAAAATACTAATAATAAAACATTAGAAACAATATTGAAACCTATTGTTGATCCACTTACATTATTAACAGATAAAAAAAAAAACTCTCAACTTAACAAAGATGAGCACTTTGAACCAGTGATGAAAAAGTTTAAAAATGATAATAATCAATCATTTGAAGACGAGAACCAGTCATTATTTGTCTCTGATGAAGATTACAATGAATCTATTAGTGAAGAAGATGAAGACGATGAACAAGAACAATACAACGATTACAACAAAACCCTTGTTGTATCACCGTCTGAAGACCACAACGTAAGCGTGGGATCATTCAAATCTGTACAGTCATCGCCAAGTCTTAAGAATCAATCACTGTCATGGTCAACATCGTCTGAAGTAATAAAAGATGTTCCGTTTGGAATCAGAAATGAGCGGGGTAAACTGTTACTAGGCAAAACCCGTGTTCATGACGACGGCGTTATTCTTAAAATAGGAGCACTTACTGTTAAAAAAACGAATGGCTTGAATGAACTTCTTTTCAAAAAGAAACCAAATTTAGATGCTGTAACATATGATGATTTACAGAATTACAAGTTACTTCTTATAGAAACCAATGCTCATCGACGTAATTGTGAACCATCCAAACCTATAAACAGCAACAAAGGATTTAAATATATGAATGTAATTAAACCTTTGTTCAAATTCTCTCGAAATCCAACTACAAGTGTAGAAAGTATTCCTCAAGGTAAAGGTATTTCTCTTTTAAAGACAGTAAAATCAAACACTGATTTAGTTTACTGGGATGATCCAAACGAGTTAGTCGAACGATTACAGTTACTACTTGCATCTTGGGAAGCGGGTAACACTGGTGTTAATAATGAAATAATTGCTATTATTTCGGAACTGCATGAAGCTGGTATCATAGATGTGGAACATATAAAGAAAAAACCAGGAAAATTGGGCAGTATTCTTTCCGTAGTCAACCCATCAAGACAGCAATGAATATAGACAAGTTCGGACATCATGTTCATAAGCGTTTACGATTGACAGAATACATTGAAAACTTCAATGAAACATTGGTGAAATCAGATACCGGACACTACGATTTAAAATCTTCTAAATTAAAAGGGCTATCATATCCAATCGAAGACGATGAAGCAGTAAACAAAGCTTATTTAGACAAAACCATTCAAGAATTACGAAATGAAATTGAAAAAGTGAAGCTCGAAGTAAAATTTCATTTGAAGAACTTGGAAACCGTTACAACAGAACATTTGAATAAATCATTTTACTCAAAGTCAGAAATAGACAATTTAATTCATGTAAAAATAAACAAAAATGAGCAAAAAGGCCATAATTGATGAACTTCACAAAGCAGTCAGAAGAAATTTTCCGCGTAGACGCACATTTATAAAAGGAATTGATGATCTCTGGCAAGCCGACCTCATAGATTTACAAAAATTTTCACATTTTAATAAAGGACACAACTACATATTAGTGGTGATAGATACTTTGTCAAAGTATGTATGGACAAGTCCCTTAAAATCTAAAAAAAAAAATGTGTTGCTAACGCAATGCAGCAGATATTTAAAAATTCATCTAGAAAACCTAAACATTTACAAACAGATTTAGGCAAAGAGTTTTATAATGATATTTTCGGTCAACTGCTAAAAAAATATAATGTTAACCATTATTCTACTTACTCCATCAAAAAAGCTTCGATTGTAGAGCGAGTCATACGTACTCTAAAATCACACATCTTTAAACTTTTTAGTTTATACGGTTCCTATCGATGGCTGGGTAAATTACTAAATACTGTGATAGATAACTATAATAGCACTACTCATCGCATAACTAAATTTAAGCCCAATGGCGTTAATAATACAAATGAAATGGTTGTATTGCGTAATATTAGCAAAGCGTATAGGAATCGAAAACACTTAAAACCTAAGTTTCTAGTAGGTAATCATGTACGTATTAGTAAATTTAAAGGAGACTTTTACAAAGGTTATACTCCCAACTGGTCTACTGAAATATTTACAGTAACAAAGGTGAATAATACAAATCCACCAACTTATCTTCTGGAAGATAAGAATAAACAGGTTATATTAGGGGCTTTTTATGAGTATGAATTACAAAAAACTAAATACCCAGATATTTACCTCATCGAAAAGATTATTAGAAGAAAGGGAGATAAATATTTTGTGAAATGGTTAGGTCTCAGCAATGAAGAGAACAGTTGGATAAACAAAAACGAGATAGTTTTGTAATATGAGATATTTTTGCAATATAAGTTTACTTTTAGACCAAATCTATTCATTCTAAACATATCAATGAAGGAGGGAAGTGGTATTATAGACAACGTAATAAACTATTTACCGTTCGAGCTACATTTACCTGGTTATCAATATTGTGGCCCCGGAACAAAGCTACAGAAACGTTTAAAAAGAGGTGATAGAGGTATAAATAAATTGGATAAGGCTTGTATGTTCCACGACATTGCTTACAACGATAACGATTCAAACGTTCGACGTGAGGCTGATATGAAACTTTTAAATATGGCTAAGAAACGATTAAACGCTAAAGATGCGAAAAAGGGTGAAAAGGTGGCATCGTGGATAGTAAAAAATGCTATGAAAGCAAAACTAAAGACAGGTGCCGGTACTCGCTCATTTATGGCAGCTGTGAAAAAAATTAAATCTCAAATGAAAAAGTTGAAATCAAAAGGCAGTTCCACAGCAATTAAATGCGCTTACGCCGCAGCCAAAAAAATATTTAAGAATAAAAAAGGCACTCGCTTGCCGCGCTGTATTCCTCTACCAAAATGTGGTGGACTGCTACCTTTAATCCCGATCTTTGCGGGGTTATCGGCTTTGGGTTCCTTGGCAGGAGGAGCAGCCGGTATAGCAAAAGCAGTGAACGACTCTAAGGCAGCTCAGAAAAGTCTTCAAGAGTCTGAACGTCATAACAGGATGATGGAAGCGGTTGCGGTTGGCAAAGGATTGTACATCAAACCTCATAAAAAAGGCGCAGGGTTATATTTGAACCCTTCAAAAAACTAGTTAAACGGCTGCCTAGACGTGCACTAACAGATTTAGATATATTAGAGCATGCTGCTGATATACCATATTTCCGCGGAGTATTTATGAGAAATACACTTCCATTAAAACCTCGAAAAATGGAATGTGCAGTACTAAACTTGGATAGCTCTGCTAATCCGGGGACACACTGGGTAGCCTACGTCAAACAAAATGATTACTGTGAATACTTTGATAGTTTTGGCGACTTAAAACCTCCATTAGAATTAATAAATTATTTAAAAAACATGACTATTAGTTATAATTTTGCACGGTATCAAAAGTTCGGTACTATGAATTGTGGTCATCTCTGTTTACATTTTTTAAAAAAATATTGGAAAAATCATTTAAATAAAGGACAAAGTAAATAATCTTTATCAGTATAATAATGTCTTTCACTGTGTCTATAACTGACAGAGACGCTTTTTCAATAACAAATTACTCTCCTACATTAGAATTAAGTGGAAAGTATGAGTGCGGTCTTCTGTATTTTTCTACATTCAACTCTATTCCTAATATAGATGAAAGAAACAATAAATTTTATTACGGTAATAATGGAGTAATAGAAATACCCGAAGGATCGTATGAATTACAAGATATTTGTGATTATCTTCAGTGCAACATCAAAAATGCTACATTGAAGTTAACTGCCAATAACAATACTTTAAAAACGTGTATTTTCTGTTCAGAAGATGTTGACTTTGATAAAACAGATTCGATTGGCAGGATTTTGGGTTTTGGTCTTGAAACGGTAAAAGCTAATATAAAAACCGAGTCTCCGTATCCTGTCAACATTCTACCAACGACAATAGTACGCATCGAATGTGATGTTGTAAGCGGATCGTTTGTGAATGGAAAAGCAAGTCATATAATTTATGAATTTGTGCCAAACGTACCACCTGGTTATCGAATTATTGAAATACCTAAGAACTTAATCTACTTTCCTGTCAATCAAAGTTCAATAACCGCTATCAGTATAAGATTGTTAGACGGAGAAAATAAACAAATTAACCTACGCGGTGAAGAGGTACAGTTGTATTTACACTTTAGAAGAAAATGTTAAATTTCAATAAAAACCTAGCGGTCTCTCGAAATCAAACCAGTTCCAAGAGGACATCGCATAAAAGAGCACCACTTTATACGAAAAAGAAGCTGACCAAACAAAATAAGACATTTTTGAAAATACTTGGATTGATAAAATGAACATTTTAAATATTGCACAATCTCCGTCACATGACAACAGCGTTGAAAGTTTTGAATTTCATTCCTACAAGCCATATGTAACAAGTTTCAACAAGAATGATGAAATACGAATACCCATTAATCAACAAGATTTATACGTATTACCTGCGCTCAGCAGTTTGTATATCGAAGGCAGAGCCGATGTGTATAAACATAACAGTACTACAAAAGAAAAGGAAAGAGTATCAAATGTACATTTTGTCAACAATTTCGCTTTATTTTTATTTCAAGACATTCGTTATGAAATAAACGGTATTGAAATAGATAGAATCAAAAATGCGGGTATTACAACCACAATAAAATCGTATCTATCGTTAAATGATAGCGAGTCTAAATGTGCCAATGTTTGGGGTTGGTCCCCTCATGGTATATCCAATACTAATAATGGTGTATTTTCAGCCTCTATTCCATTAAATAAAGTATTAGGTTTCGCAGAAGATTATGAAAAAATCATTATAAATTGTAAACATGAATTAGTTCTTTTAAGAAGTAACACAAATCTTAACGCTTTGAAGTTAAGTGCTGGTGAAGTTGTTCAGGATATAATAATAAATAAAATAGTTTGGCGAGTCCCACATGTCAAAGTATCAGACCGCGAAAGAATTAATTTGCTAAAACATTTAGAAAGAGACCGAGCGATAACAGTTGCGTTTCGTAATTGGGACTTGTACGAATATCCATTGTTACCCAAAACCCGGAAACATACTTGGTCTATTAAAACTTCATCACAGATTGAAAAACCTCGAATGGTTGTGATTGCTTTACAAACAAATCGCAAACATAATGCCTCCATGTCAATGGCGGAATTCGATCATTGCTCTGTACGTGACGTTAGGGTTTTTCTAAATTCAACTTACTATCCATACGAAAGCCTAAATATCAGTTTCTCTGAAAACAAATATTCATTAATATACGAACAATATGCAAGATTTCAACAGTCTTATTACGGACGCCGAGCTGAACCGTTGCTGAGTTTTAAAGAATTTAAGGAGTTCGGCTGTCTTCTGCTCATCGATTGTTCCAGATCACAGGACAATTTAAAAAATTCTGTCGTCGATGTTCGTGTTGAAATAGACGCTGAAGCGGAGATACCCGATCAAACTTCTGCTTATTGTTTGATACTTAACGATTGCTTATTTGAATACAAGCCTTTAAGTAATATTGTGAAGAAATTATCATGAATAGCAAAACGGTTATTGTGGATCTGCAAGGCTTTAAAAATGAAAAAAATGATTTCATATTAAAAGAATTAGCAATTAGCACAAAAGAATATACTCAAACATTTTTAATAAAGCCTCCCTGTCCATTCTCGGCACTGACTATCGAGGAAAAGAAACGCGTACGGTGGATAGAAAGAAACAGAGGACTCCGATGGAGCGAAGGATACATTGACTATAGGGAATTTAAAAGGATTATAAAACCCTATTTTGATAAATGTAAAATCATAGTAAAAGGAGAAGAAAAAGTAAAATGGGTACGAGAAATATGTGATCATGAAAATGTGTTAGATATAAGCTCTAGGGATATACCTAATTTAGACACTTTAAGTAAATTATATTGTCAAGACGTTTTAATGTATAATTGTTTTTACCATAGCAACTACTGCGCTTTAAGAAATGTAATTTGTGTAAGAAAATGGATTATAGAAAATAAATTATCAACGTCTGTTTTCTAATAAAATGTTTTTAAAAAGAATAATGTATTTTTTATTAAATGCCTAATTATCACCTACTCAAATAATTGATGACTAAAGGAAATGAAACTCATAACTACATCATAGTTATTTATTAAATTACGATAAAAACATGCATTAATTTTGATTTAAATGTCTCTCTATAGACGTATCCGTGACAAGATATCCCACGCATAAAGTCTATTTGAGAAGTTTAATTTTAAGAAAAGTATAGATTGTAGCCTTAAAAACTAAGGCTATATCCACACAATTTCTTTGAAATTGTGTTCACCACCCCCTCCGTCTGATCCAATATCGGGTCTATAGGATCCGTCACCACATACTGGGCGGAGAGAAGGACGTCCTCGGACTCATCGTCCCAACCATCCTTCTCACAATCCACAATTTCAATCCGGATAATACGTCGGGCTCGAGAGCTCGACGTACTTTTCCTTATAAATGACACCGATGTTGGATCAGGGTGGGGACGGTGCTTGACACAAGATGTCCGCACTGGATTTACACGCTTTGCAGAACGGCGAGCGCGAGCCTTTATTATCTTCCTCTGCAGGGGCGCCTCTCCTAACTCCTCCGACCAAGGTGGGAATATTTGGGACCATCCTTCTAAGGGGTCCTGCGCATCCTGCAGAGGCGAAGGTGGGTACTGCTCGCCATCGCGTGTAGCTTTGGTAGTGTTCTGAAAAAAGAAAACAATAAGTTACCTCGTAATAAATGAATAAATGGACTGCACTCTCCAGACAAATAATGTATTCGTATTAAAATAACTTACCATGTTTTAAGATGATAATGTTATTAGATGGGTTGTTAACTTATTGCTGCGTGTCTCCAAAGCAAGTATCATTCTCATGCGCTTTAATGAAATATATACCACAAGTATTTGTACGTGTGAGTTTGTAAGTGAGTGGAATTAAAAGCTGACACAGTGCATTTTTTCTTCATGTGTACACGTAGGTCTGTGTGTGTTCATCAGAATACACGTGTCCAATAAAATAAACAAGTTCAGACATGATTTTGTGCTAAAACTGTATGTAAAATATGTTGTAGGTACATTCAGCTACACATCAGGTAACCACAATCTGTTAAATTTTCTTGATCGATATTGAACCAAACAGGTTTGACGTAAAGATGAGAATAGATTGAAGAAATTTAGAGATTTGTGTACATTGATGTGTACCTGTACTTTCTCTCTGTAATCTTGATAAAATCAGATCATATTAGAATGAAACAACGTTTTATATTTACGACATTAGGTATATTCATTTAAATAATAATTAATGTTATTAACATTTCAACATTTTGTCTTAAGTAGTCGAGTGCACAACTCTTTAAATTAGGTTTTCTATGTTATCATTTTAACAAAAACAAATTTTAAAAATGGCCACCTTATGACCTCATAAAAAAGTTAAATGTTTTATTTATCATCTTCAGTAAGAACACAAAATAAACAAAGTTATAGCTATATAAAACAAAGATACGATACGTACCTATTCACATAATATCTATCCCTACCCGGTATTTAAACGTAAGCGACACAATAATTAAAATAGAGTTTGCATAAAAAGGCGCTTACAATAAAAAAGTAGGAAAGGTTCGATATCTACTATCATGGTTACCACTCAAATCTACAGTTTAACCTTAGTTTATGTCCCTAGATTACAGAAATTAATCTAATTTATTTTTTACATTATACATACTACGCTATTATCATAGAAAACACTGTGAAAACATACCAACATTTCTAAAAATAATATAAATCTTAAAAAATGCTATTCCGATGACCCCATGATAAGGTTGAAATTTTATTTTTTAATATGACGCGTTTGTCGTCATTAGACGACAAAGCTACTTTTTCCTGTTCTTGGGTAAATATTTCATGTTTAAGAGATTTAAATATAATATTTTTTTTTCGTAAAAAAATATTTTTATTTAATACCTTAAAGTAATCTTTAAAATGAACATTTTTCAAGACCGGTTTTTGTACCCCTTTTGCTTTTTTATATTCCTCTTTTTCTGTTTTAATGCTATACAACTTCGACCTTAGACCTACAAACTCAGATATTAAATTCCCGCCTAGTTCGTCCTTAAAAAGACCTGGCACTTTTTTATTTAAGCCTGGAATGTTGTAACTGTTATTTAAGGGGTAATTGCTGGTATCGAAATAAGGAAGGAAATGTATCTTTAAATCATTATAAAAATCTTTACTTTCGATTGAATAAAGAAAACTGTCAGTATCCGTATAGCAAAGTTTCAACTTTTCATTATAAAATGGTTTCATAATAGAATAATGAAAATCAAACATATGACTTTTAGATATTTCCAAAACGGAAAAACCAATATATATAGGTTTATCCAAAGTTATTGTTTCAGGTTTCATTTGAACAGCTACAAATTTTTCTGTAAAAATAGTAACACTGTGAAAATTAGGTCTAGATATCAATCGCTCAGCACAAATACTTTTCTTTGTTTTATTCTTATCATCATTCCATTTATTTACCAATTTCACATCAACCCTTTTCTCCGTATCTTCTAAAGTCTTCCCGAAAATACTATTATTCAAAAGTTTAAAAAAATCTTGTTCAAATGCTGATTTTGCTTTTTTTCTTAGTTCAGTATTCATATCTATGTACTGTTTTAAATAAGGACTCTGATTAAATTGAATTACTCTATGAATTTTTTTTAACAATAAACCATGTTTTAAACATGTCTGCAGGTGCGCATAATGGATGACATACAAAAATTTATCGTATAAATTTGGGATTAATTTACATGTTTTTGAACCCGGTGGAACAAACTTTTGCGCACAAAAAGGAAAGTCATTATGATTATCATGCAATTCTTCTGGATATTCTATGTCTACTTCTAGTATGTAACCAGTGTCTCCATTAATTGACACATTTTGAAAATCAATTCTGCTAATTTCATCATCATTTAATAACTTGAAATGTGAGTGAGGTAGATAAGCGCACATAGCAAAGCCGTAGAGATTATTAATCGTCAATGTAAACTAAAAAGTTATCTCTTTTTGTCGGGTCATAAGAATTTAAATATTTGTTGTTAGCTTTTGAATACCTTGTTGAACATAAACAAATTCCGCCGCGAATACCTTTTTGAATCATTCGTAATATTTCCAAGTCATTAATTAATTCTAATTTAACGTCTGTTTTTAAAAGCATAGCATCAAAACTCAGACTGGGTGCTGTTATGTAAAAAGCGGGATCTAACTTGTAATTTGTTTTACAAGTTTGACGAAAACTTTCGAAGACGTCTGCTAGTAAAAGAACATCTGTTTTAAGATACAAATCGGTATATTCTCCAAGATTTGATAATTCAAAAGTTTGCCAAACTTTTGTTGCATGTTCGTAATCTTCTGACGAAATGTTACTATTATGCAGTTTACTAAAAAAACATTCCTGGGGAGGGAGCTCTTCCTCCTCATACGTGGTCCAAGTAGTTATGTATTCATAAGGATAAACTCCTTTGCGTCTCAATAAATTAAAATGCTTATTAGATGGATAAAACCGCGATAAATGACTAAAATCATTATTATTTAAATTTGCTGCTAGCTTCTCAAGGCTTGTGCCTAAAAATTTAAAAGAGTCCACAAAACGAACTGGTATGATGTCAGTACCATTTACTTGGAAATATTTTGTGAATGAAATATAATTTTCCTTAGTTTTTGCTATTACTTGAATTCTACCTGGCATTTCTCCTAATTCTCGTATAAAAAGATGACTATCATAACCGGCTAAGTTATGAAAAAAAATAGGTACAAATTTAGGCAGTCGATACTTCATATTACAATAAGAATGTGCTGAACCGCGATACCGTCCGGTAAGATGGCAGTGGTCTTTTACTTTATCATCAAATAATATTTTACCACATAGAAAACAGTTTTTTGCTTGAGAAAAATTTGTTCTGTCATAATCAGTTAACGTTATTGGCAACGGTGACTGCAAAATATTATAAATATTAGTTATGTCGGATATCAGATATTCAAAGAACTTTTCAATACAGGTAGGTCCGCGATAGGAGACAAATTTGTTGAGCGAACTGTCGTAAGAACAAACAATATAGTAAGCAAATGCAGCTGGTGTGTGTTTGTGCAATGATGCTGTGCAACTTGATTCTGAATTGCATTCAGTTGGCTCTAACAACGATTCAAAATCTGCGTACAAAACGAAGGGCATGTCTTGCATACGCTCGTAGTGGTCAAATTGTATTCGAGTTCCTTCATTGGGTAAAATCGTTGCCACACCACTACAAATGTGGGCATCAAGTTTATCGTTGTTGTCAAAAAAAATCATACAATCTTCACATAAATATACTTTCGAATGATGTTTAGTTAACTGCTTGCGAAGTAATTTAGATAAATCTTTAATAAGACAGTAATGTGTACGTTTTTCTTTTTCAAGGAAAAGCATGTTAACGTGATGTTCTTTTCGGCGTTCGCTTTTGTACAAAGGCCCAACAACGTTACAGTTCTTTTTAAGACCATAAATATTAATACTTATGCGAGGATTGTTTTTTTCAAAGATTTTTATATCCGAAAACCCAACTGGAAAAGAAAGGTTCTTAATATTAAGAACAGTTTTGAAGTGCGGATAAGAAGTCGTTCGATGAGCATTACTTTTAGCAGGAAAAAGTGATGCCATAACACACCATAAAAAGCAATATTTATCAGAATTTTTTATATTTATACACGCTCGTTTATGTTTTATGGTTTCAGGCAAATCTATAAAACTTGACGCTCTCAAAGGGTTGTATTTATTAATGTTTACTTCTAAATACAAACTTCGCAGATAAGCCCACCCACTATCTCTATCTTCAAAATTTTCAATTTTTTTACAAAGTAAATGAATGATATTTAAAAACGTCTCTTCAAAATCATAATTTTGATGCAAGTTTATATTTTCGGTTGCAAAAGATTTAATTGAAACAGAATCAATTTTATGCTGAAAAAATTCAGCAAATAACTCAAAGTTTACTTTGATGCTAGAATGCGCTTGCATTCGTGCCGAAAGCAAAAGACGGACGCGTGCGCGCAATCGCGATAAAAATTCAGCAGGATAGACCGACGAGTGCTCCTCGTCCTCGTCATCCCGACCGTTGTTACATTTAACGCGGTAAGAAGCGATGCGACTACGAAAAGCACTGTGTACTTTTTCTATACCATCGCTTTCAACAACTGAACTGTTATTTTTGTGCAAAATACTTTTCAAGTGAGCGGAAAAAACTTTGTTTCTAACAGATACGTCGCATACAGAACAAAAAGTGGTGTTTGACATTGTGGATATGCTTTCACTGTGCTAACAAAACAAGTTATTGAAATAAGTACGCAAATTTATACAAACTAAATTTGCGGAACAAGGAGTCACTCTTCAAATATTCCCAGTTTATTTTTTTTTATTATTATTGCTGTAAAAAACTCCTTCTTCCGTAAATTTAGTTTTTGCACATTTAACAAATTTTTTTAGCAAACTAAATTCTGGTGAGTCCGTCTCCCCTTGCAGGCGAACCCAAATAACAGACTTCTCGCACTTTTCTAAGCCGCTTAGGTTGCGTACCTCCTCCACGTTGTAGAGACGCAGCTCAGCCAGCAGGTCCCCGTCCAATTGCGCTGTCCGACGCGTGACTCCACCTGGCACTCTACGGGTGAAGAACGAGCTAGGAGCCTCTTTTTTCTTTGCAGGCGTTACCTCGTCGTCCGACTCCGAGTCAAAGAGCCACTCGGAAACGACGCTAGGCGAAGCTTTAGTGTTCTTTGGCGAGCCCTTTGCGATCTTCTTTTTTTTCAAACTGAAAAATTTTTTTGGAGTTATTATCATTATATTCTGGACGTGGTTGTTCTAGATAAAGTGTGATAAACAGAGAAAATAAATTGATGATGTGGGTATGAATAGTAGACAAAAACGGATATCTAAATTACCTTAAGCTTTCGTCTTCTGACTCGAAGAAGTGGTTTGATTCGACGATCTTCTTCGACCGTTTGTTTCCTTTGTTTTCAGACCTGAAATCCATAAGTTTTTTAGCACACATAGTCAGGAGATTAGGTCTTGAAAATCTGTCGAAAATGGGAAATAATGTTATAAAAAAACATTAGCATTATAAGACATAGAAAGACAGATGATTATGACAACAAATAGAATACGTCAATAAAACCTGGAAAGAGAGATGATTTTGACAATAAATAAGTTTAACTTACGAACATTTTTTCAGAGTTTCTGGGGTCTTCTTGGTTTTCTAGGTCAGAGAGTATCGACGCCGAAGCACTACTACTTGTTCCTTAGATGTCTCCTGGGAGTACTGATACGGTACCCATCCTTTACTGCGTTTTTATTATAGAAAAGTGCAGATTGCGCATTATTTTAGCAGAGGTATTCAACCTTTATTCATAGATATGAAGGGCACGTTTGAAGTTTGAAAAATATACTTCTTGAGAAGTAAACAATAAAAACCTATTTAAGTGTAGTACAATTGTCTGAAAATCGGTAGGAATGTATACTTGTGTTTTATTTTTTATTTTTTTTTTCAGAAACCTTTATTCATTCACATTTGCTTAGAACCAGCGTACCAACTTTCATATAACTAAGTAGCTTTAATAATATAACAACATCGTAGGTAGGTAAATAGATGACTATCATTACACACAAACATTCATGTTTTGTATTTCTCTTTTCAAACTCAAAATATAAGTATATTTTTTTGCATTTACATCAAACATTCAAATCAATATATCTCTAATAGCGAACACAGCGTTTGGTTGTTTCAATACCTGCAAATAAATCATCTACTTATATTCAGTCAATTTCGTCAGTTAATTTGACTACTAAATCAACAGGTTACCTACCTCTGACTTTTATGGTTTTCAGCAAAATAATTTTGTTCACATGGTATTTCTTGAAAACTAGCGGCGAAATTATTTGTGTGCATGTTTTATTAATTGCTGATTAAAGATTTCATTGCAACTAACGTTACGGAATGTACAAAGACTATTTCACATTGACCATAAACTAATTTAAATTTGTAAGTATGTTATTTTTAAATTTTAACGATTACAAAACGTCTATACAGAGAAGGCTTTACCTAAATTACCCGTAGTAATTAACTGACCTTTCATGAAAACATCAAGACTTTGTGTATACGTTAGCCACGCGCGCACAGTGCTAGTGCGCACCGTGGCGATGTAATAACTATTCTGCAGGCAAGAAACCAGCGGCTAAAACAAACGATCATAAAAACATAATAATTTTAAGCAAGAAAAATTTGTTCAAACAGATCAGTTTAAACTTGGCGTTGATTTATTTTCGATTTGCTTATTTAAGGGCCGAGTTCATCAACATATTAAACGATAGTTATCACATTTAAACCGTACCTGAAAAATACTAATCCTTGGTTGCACTATATTTAAAGTGAGATTACCGTTGTTAAAGTTGGTGAACTCGGCCCTAAGGACTTGATTCTGTGATGTATCGAGTTATTGTCGAGTGACATTGGTAGCTATATTTATAATACTAGCGATTCATTCATAATTTCTGCTAAACTACCTAGTATATATTAATGCTATAAGTTTATTTATGAGTATTGGGTATTTTTGTCTATAATAGAAAGATCTCTTGCTATATTGTGTATATATGTATATAACAGCGGAAGAGCCACGCCTTGGCATGAGTAATACCACGTCCTCACAGAAAACTGACGTAAAGCAGTGCATGCGTTGTGTTTCGCTGCGTGAGTGAGGGTACCAAGGCCCAACCCAAGGTAAAATAGGTTAAAAGGTAAGCAGCGCACCACCACTGGTGTTGCAGGTGTCCATGGGCAGCGGCATTTGCTTACCATCAGGTGATCCGTCTGTTCGTCTGCCACCTATCGCAATAGCTAAGTCAAGAATATGAATTTTGTACATAATCCATACACACGTTGATTAATCTCTATCAATATTATCGCTTAAAGTCCGTGATTACACCCCAGCTTCAATTCATTAACGCATGCATTGTTTTTATTTTATGCAAATTCAGCAGCGCGTCGTATTCGTCGAATGCAACTTGACTATGAGAACCATTATTGAAAAATATCTCAGAAATTAGTAGCTGTATTTACATCATGGTTAAAAACAAAACTAATGATTAAGTATCTGTTATGTTCAGGGGTTCTGGGTTCTGTTCCCGGTCGAGCAAAAATATGATTAGATTTTTTAACATAGCTCTGCCGCTCGAGCTTGTGATCAATACCAACTCATGTTAAGCATAATGTTTTTATGATATAGGAGGCAGACGAGCCGATGGATCACCTGATGGTAAACGATTACCGCCGCCCATGGACACCTACAACACCAGTGGTGGTGCGCTGCTTACCTTTTAACCCCTCATTTCCTGTATTGAGCCTCCGGTACCCCCCTCACGCTGCGAAATACAGCGCATGCACTGCTTCAGGCAGGTTTTCTGTGAGAGTGAGGTATTATTACAGTCAAGCCGACTCATTCATGCCGAAGCATTGTTCTCCCACTGATAAAATAGTGATTATACCTTATCACAAAATAATAGCAATGACTCAGTTTCTTCAATGAAGGCATGTATGTGTCTTGCAGTGTGACAATAATTACCTAAGATGAAATGCATCTTGTATGAAAATATGGTGTTTGAAATTTGGTGGTAGACGAGCCGACGGATTACCTGATGGTAAGCGATTACCGCCGCCCATGAACACCTGCAACACCAGTGGTGCCACAAGTGTGCTGCTTACCTTCTAACCTCTTTTACCCTGGATTGGACCTCCGGTACCCTTACTCACTTCAATTTCTTTGATGAAAGCATATGTCTTACAGTGAGACAATAATTAAGCAGAAACGTATCTTGTATGAAAATATAGACAACATCACATACATTATCATGAACCTGCGACCCTTGCGTGTCAATCAGTACTCAAACCACTGTGCTAAATAATACTAAGTACCTATACATAAAAGTTCAATTACATTTTCTGTATGATGCATTGTAGGAGTGATAATAGGTACAAACAATGTACATCGCCACATCAGGTTACCACATTCTGTCAAATTTATACAATTGGTATTGAACCTAACGGGTTTGACATAAAGGTGAAAATGGTGATTACAGATTTGTTTACATTAATGTATAGCTAACTGTACTTACCTCTTTGACTTTCAAGTAAAGTAAAAAACAAATTAAAACTAGTTAGATAATTATTATTTTTAAATACGGTTCGTGATGATTCAGAGGTTCTAGGTTCAAATCCTACTCGGATTTTTTTTTTCTTCTGAATTCTTAGGCGTGAGCGTTGTGATATTATATTATTTCTTAAATTGTTTAATATATTGTACTTAATTTCAAAAAAGTTTAATTTTCTGTTCAAATGCGTAAGCATTAAAAATCTGTCTGCAAAAACATTACATCTACCAAGTCACAAGCAAGTGTTTGTGCATCACGTTACACGCCACCGTAAAATTAGCTGACATAGATATATTCCTGCATCGCGATGGCAAAGTTTTAGTTTGGAGTTTGTATATATACAAAATTGAAACATGGATTTAGTGGATGTCACCTAAGACCGAAACACTCCAGTAGGAGACGGCCGCTCTAAAAAGGTGTAGTAAGACTAAGGTGATTATCTGAGATGTCTGTAATGATAGATTATAACCCGGAGCGATCGGCTGGGTTTAAATCAGTCAGAACAAGATTACTCTCACCACGTTTGGTAAAAAACGCTAAACGCGGTAAAGCACACAAGACGAAAAATGAAACACGGATCAAAATAAATAATGGTTGTCTCCGGACTGCAAAGTTGCATCGAATCAAACGAAGTCACAACAGTCCGGAGACGTAATCCCATTATGCTCCAGTTTTTGTTGAATAAGAGAATCATCGTTTCTAAGTACTATTAACCCACTAAGCTAACAGTGCAATCGGTCGTCTAATAATAAATTCCTCAACTTAGGCACTGAAATGATCGTTCCAGGGTAGACAGACAGTGACAACGATATAGAACGACCTTAAAATCTAACGTTACCGTATTTTAAATCAACACTTATCTATCTGTTTTTTGGGCAATTTCACTTAACTTGATTTTTTGCGACTGAGCGAACGCAGAGAGCGATTTCGAAAAAAATCAAGTGAAGTGAAATGCCCAAAAAACACCTACTCCCATATAAAAATGGCTGCTCCCTGGAGCCCGCAAAACATGGCGGATGTCACCTGAAGACCATACAGTAAAATCTTTGTTTTAGTGATATATATCGTATGATGAAAAAATATCATGTCCCGAGAATTGGGCTCCTGGAGCCCTATTCTCGTTCATCCCTTCACTTAATCCTAATTAATTTATTTTATTTCATGCAACCTGACATCTTTTATAATTTAATTTAAAGTAATTTTATATTTGCATGCTACAAGATAGCGAAGCATGTTCGCACATATTTATTTTTTAAATGTAACACATCTCACCATGTACCATGTTTCTTGTGAATAAATATGATTATGATTATGATCATCAAAACATGGCGGATGTCACAATTAGCCGTATATGATAAATTGCAGAGCCCAAATTTTTATACCACATTCTGTTCTTGGATATTTATTATGATATGACAATATCACTGAAACATAATGTATTTTTAGGGTATATATGCCGTCTGAAAATATCACAAGCGCGAGAATTGGGCTCCTGCTCTCTGCCCCCCGGCAGAGAGCGACCGTACTGTACGCAGTGCGTAGGTACTCATAATTATACTTTGTATCACCTAGGATCTCTTCGTGTCTATATCTGCGCCTCACTCACCTAGCACCCAGACAGCCGAATGGAGGCTATTTCATTGTAGGCAGTTCGGAGAAACGTGACATTTGGCTGGTTCAATCGTTGCCTAATATAGGCCTCTTGCAAGTGCGCCGATGCCTTTCAGTCGCATGGCCCGTAGGGCTGACTAAATGATTAGGCGGGTAGTTCCTCATTTCAATGTTTGATTTAGATTTACACAAAATATAGATATAATTAAACAATCAAATTGTGAACTTTTTGGGGGGGCAGAAACTGATGCAATACAATACAACCACAACTCTACATTAACTAACTAGGATTCTTTTCCCGAAAAGTAGCCATTTGCGTATTTATTTGTGTAGAAGCTACAGTCCGCGGCTTCGTACGCGTAGAGTACTGGAGATGTGGAACCTCCGTTTTAATCTAGTTTAATTCCCCTTAGGGGTAGAGCTTCGAAATCGGTGGCAGTGTAAATAACGAAAATCAGAGGGTATCCGAAGACTCACAAGCCGGGCGTAGCAGACGACGCCGTGCACCTCCAGCTTGTGATCTCGATCGTTGTAACGCGGTCGAAACGTCAAGCTGTGAGTAGATACTACTACGAACATGTACTTACACACATAAAAATAACCGCGTTTTGTCCCGTGTACATTAATTATTTCCATTAAGTACTTTGTGCCGTGGTGTACCTACATAAGTGCGAACCCTGATTTACAGAGTGAGGCATGTTTACAACTACATTAAGCTCAAGTCTGTGCGTGCGCGTGCGCCGGTCGTTAGGAAATCCTTACGGGGCTCCGCGACGGGGCTATTTCGGCATTGTGTTGTCGAGCCAACGTTACACGACGCAAATGCCCTGTCCAACAACTGAAAGATAAGTTACTGAAGTGATTCATTTGTTAGGTAGTTTGACATATTATTACCATTTCTTTGCTTCATTTTACAAATTATGGACTAATAAATATTGTACTCTGTTAAGTACTTGTGTTGTTTTGAACTTTTGAGCAATAATGAATATCCTATCTATTAATTGCAATATTTTCTGTCAATTATTTACAACTACTGTGGGACAGCCACGCTTCGGCATGAATGGGCCGGCTCGACCGGAGTAATAATACCACGTCCTCACAGAAAACCGGCGTGAAGCAGTGCATGCGCTGTGATTTGCTGCGTGAGTGAGGGTACCGGAGGCCCAATCCAGGGGAAGGAGGGTTAAAAGGTAAGCAGCGCACTTGTGACACCACTGGTGTTGCTGGCGTCCATGGGCGGCGGTAATCGCTTACCATCAGATGATCCGTCTGCTCGTCTGCCACCTATATCATAAAAAAAAAAAACTAGCGTGTATCGTGGAATATTAAGCTCGTATCATTTTATTTACTATACATAATATGTATATAAAGCTTCGTCTTGAATTATTCTATCTATTAAAACACATCAAAATCCGTAGCATAGTTTTAAAGATCTAAGCAAAAGAAGATCAAAGCAAGCTAATATCTAGAGGGACAGAAATCTAAAGCGACTTTGTTATATACTATACTAGCGACCTGCCCCAGCTAAGCAACGGGAATATGAGCGACCCGTTTCAGCTTATTAACCTTCTTCTAAAATTCCTCAATTATTTGAGGACCTATGTTATTTAAGACCTAATTGTATACCAAATGACGGAATCAGCGTCGGGGTGTCCTTTAGACACTGTGACACATGCTGAGTGGAGCCCATTTCAGTGCCATTCTAATGTCCATTTCGTTATATTTTTATTTTGTGTATGTTTGGCGCTGAATAAATTATTTTATTCTTATTCTTATTCAAATGAAACAATAAATATTTAATGATTCTGATTATCAATTAAAAAACGACATAAAACCTTAGATTAATACAAAATCTAATGCATAAAATAAGCTTCGTTGCGTAGTTTTCAAGATGTAAGCCTATGTACATTGTTCGCGCTAAGGCAAACAAATAAAAGAAGATTTGGACTAGAAAATTTGGGTTTACTCCAAAATAACGTTAAAATTACAAAGGCGTGTGTTTAGCTTAAGTCTCTTTTTACAGTACAAAATTTTGAATGAATTGATTGGTTAAAAACTATGTGACGTTTTGCCACGCAAAGACCTCTGATTGGTTTTTACATTTACATAATTAAACAAAGTAAAATACACTCTAACATTATCTAATTAAGATTTAAATTATTAAAATAGACCTATTGGCGTAGACATACATAATATTAATATTATCCTCCAACCAATTTCAGCTTTGGCAAGCGTGGTGATTAAGCCTAATCCCATCATAGTAGCGATGACTTGATTTTTATGATGGAGGCCTTTGCCCTGTAGATTTCGGCTAAGGCGGCTAATCTCAACGATCAGACACTTACGCAAGGATATATTATTAGTGCTCAAAAGCGTGCGCAAACACAAGTGTACTCTCTATTCCCTTGCTCTCATATTCCGATGGGACACCAGTGTGACAGCGAAAGCGACTCTGAGGGCCTAATTTAAAGCAGATGTTACGACCAAATCGGAGTTTCCCTCTCTTTCACACGCGCTGTGTGTCTCCTTTGTTTGAATGCGACAGGTATATTCTCGTTTGTTACGGGACGGATTTAAATTAAGCCACCTGTTTTGTGCTACGAGTATGTATTGATACCTACTTATGTAGCTATGATATTGATAATGTGTCTGCGATAAAGATTAAATAAAAAAAGAATAGTATCGTATCAATACTTATAAACTTTATGCTATAAAAGCCTAGTTTACGAATCCGCAACTGATTGAATCATTCGATTTAATCTAAGATCCGCGACAATATTCCGATGGCCGCACTTGTATCTAAAGTTTACCTCAATTTGCTTGCAAGAAAACCAATAGTCATGTCTCTACCTACATGTACAATACGAACTATTCTTCAGCCAGACACTCGGGACAAAAGGTCCGAGATATTTGCCATTTAGCGTCTCGTAAAATAGCCATGAGCGAACTGTCTAAATGTCTGCGTTGCAAAGCTATTGCTCCAGTGAGACGCGCTGGAGATGTTGTGTAGACTAGAGACGTAGCAATGGCGATATTAAGGTTCAAAAAATATTTTTTTTAATTAAAAACCATACACAGTCGTTAACATGAGAAAATAATAATTGTGAGTATGTTACAAGTGTCCAGTAGGTGGATATAAAATAGGTTAGGTGGGATGGGCCTCTGATTCTACTCTACGTGGGTCGCACTTTAAAGCGACGGCTGCGCAAGAGGTCCCAGGTTCGATCCCCAGGCCGGGCCAAAAATTTGTACCTAAGTTTTCGGTTAGAAATTCTTAGTGGCAACCCGGATTCTGAAAGTTGGCGGTCTTGTACCCCCGTGCCTTGGAAACCACGTTAAGCTGCGTTAGATTTGAAATTCCAGAGGTGAACGCTCGAGCTCAAACCTACGCCCTCTTGATCAAATGGCGCACGTTCTTATGCACTAAGCCATCGCTTCGGTCGTACTTATTGCAGTACCTACTCAACGAAGGTAAATAACTATTTAATTAAAAACATTAGGTATACTTAGGTACTGGCATTACCTACCTAACTATTATCATAATTTTGACATAATAAACTGCACCTGACGTGCTTGCAAATGGATGTCGTTTAAGTCGGTAGGTACAGATAGTCACACATTAGGTTACCACAATCTGTAAAATTTCCTCAATTGATATTGAACCCAACGTGATTGACATTAAGGTGAGAATCGACTGAAGAAATTTGACAGTTAAGTATACTTTGATAATTAAAATAATATCGACTGTTGTATATCTATGGACTTCACTGTTTGTGGAATTTACTACATTGACTTTAAAATTTAGGCCAAGAGCTGTTATAATTTATGCGTAAAATTCCAAGTGTGCGAACTCCGGACTATTATGAGAAGTTTCTCTCACGATTTACTGAACGGGTGAGTGTTGACTGAATTACAGTTGTTGAAAACTTGACTACTCGTAAGCCGTAGCTTGGCTTGTCTTGGTTTATTCTCACTAGTTCGATTCATTAGTTCGATCGTCGAACTAGTGAGATTGTTTTTTCTCACTAGTTCGACCGTCGAACTAGGGAGAGTATTTGTTCTCACTTGTTCGATTTCTTAGTTCTATCCGTTAACTTATTATTCTTTTGAGATACAAAAAAAACAAATATGTGTGATATGTGTAATAAACGTCACAAATACATACATTGCATAAATATAAAAATTAAAATCGCTTACCGGTCGCTGACTACAAAATGTTGCGATGTGGAGTAGTAGGTATCAGCCTATAAACTGTCCTACTGCTTGGCAAAGACCTCCATTATAGAAATCTAGTTATCGCTACTATGATGGGATAAGGCTTAATCACCACGCTTGCCAAATGCGGTTCACAAACCCGAGCTATGTTCGAAAAATTCTAAACATACTTTTACTCGGGAATCGAACCCAGGACCCCGAGATCACGGCCTGGTACTTAAACCACTAGTCCAACAGGGCGTTAGCACATTACCTGCGATGTCGAGTGATGGTGTTTAATTAAAAAAAAACAGTGTCTTCACAACTGTGTGTGTAGACGATGGCTGGAGGAAACACACAAATGTCGAAGTAGAGAAGATTGTGGATACGCCTAACATCATCGGCGAGACCAAGGCGCATCGTCATCGCTGGCTTGGCTACCTCGAGAGACTAGACGAGCATAGTCTCGTGAAGAAAGCATACCAGAGCCGACCGATTGGGCCGACTCCCGGTAGGCCGGCCTAGGTCTCGCTGGAAAGACGTCGTCGAAAATGATCTGCGAAGAACTTCAGGCCGGTGACTGGCGTCAAGTAGTGCAGGATCGACCAAAGTGGCGTTCTCTTGTTTCGGAGGCCAAGACTCGTTTCGTGTCACTGAGCCAGTGGAGTAAGTAAGTAAGTGTAACATGCATTTAACATGCATTTAACATGCATTAGAATGTTTAATAAGTTACCTCAAAATATCATTGATTTACCTGTACATAAGTTTAAGTTGCATGTAAAAAACTGCCTAATGCAGAAAGGCTACTATAAAGTAGATGATTATTTGAATGATAAGGATTCATGGACATGTTGATCTCTTCCCCTGTCCTCTAATGTATAATTAATTTCATACTTTTTCTTTGACGATTTATCTAAACGATATTGATTATAAGCATTGTATATCATACTGTCACTGTAATCATAATTTGTAAAAGAATGAATATTGTAATTACCATATTATTTGAAAAGAGTAAGCTGAGTTTCTTGCTGATTCTTCTCGGTAGAAATTGACATTCCGAATCAGCGGTAGATTACATAATATTTGACATTTATAAATGTTCTGTATGGACTTAAATTGAATAAGATATTTTTGATTTTTTTATTTTGATTTGATTTAGTTCGTGGGAGAGGACGCCACGCTTCGGGTATACATAAATGGACGGTCAACTCGATCGGAGCGGCCTCACAGAAAACCAGTGTGAAGCAGTTCCTTCGGTGTGTTTCGTGGAGTGAGGGTACTGGAAGCCCAATGCGTTTAGTGCAGTGGTTTAAGGGTCGCGGGTTCGATTCCCGCACCAGCACAAATGTTTGTTGATGAAACAGATATTTGTGTTGGGTCTGGTTGTTGTTTGTGGTTTACATAGTACAAGAGAAAAATCTTAATTTGGGACGTGATGTTGTCTCAATCTATTTATTTTTTATTTTATTTATTTATTATCTCATCACACGTCCCACTGCCACATAAAGAAAGCTCGACTCGTCTTTGCTATAAAATATATAAACATTGAAAGCCGGCAATTTACATCGCGCGCTAAACAGAGGGCCTAATTTAAAGCAGAGGGTACGACCGAATCGGAGTATCCCTTTCTTTCACAAGCGCTGTGTGCCTCCTTTGTTTGGATGCGACAGGTATATTCTAGTTCGTTACGGGACGGCCAAATTAAGCCACCAGGCTACGCATACAGTGATCTCGGAGTAAGAACATTGTGCTCAAATCGTGCTTAATTTCAAATTCTCTGTTCAGTAACCGGCCCTAATGGACAGACTACGTATAGACGTGATACTATAGGTAGGTATATTACCTTTTTTTTTTTTTTTTGTCGCTGTGAAAAATGCTTGCCTTATGCATACCCGAGATAGCGGAGGCCATCAGAGGTTATGTCGGGCTCTCCACTAAGTATGCGCCCAGAGACATACCGACTAAAAACACAGCGGCGTTTCCGCATCGCCCAATTGGGGGAAAGGTTATGGGTTTCCGGCAAAGCCTTGGACTACCACGACCTCCCCCGAGGGTAGGTATACCTATTACCTAGCGCTAGCGCCTAGGTCAACGAATTCTTCGATGTCAATGTGAGCTTCTGTCTTTTTCATTTTGTCGTACAAGCGTCATACAATCACTAAGTGGGACCGTGGGAGAGCCACGCTTCGGCATGAATGGGCCGGCTCGACCGGAGTGATACCACGGCCTCACAGAAAACCGGCGTGAAGTATCATTGTGCTGTGTTTCGCTGCGTGAGTGAGGGTACCGGAGGCCCAATCGGTCGGCAGCGCACTCGTGACTCCACTGGTGTCGCGGGTGTCCATGGGCGGCGGCAATCGCTTACCATCAGGTATCCGTCTGCTCGTCTGCCACCTATTACATAAAAAAACAGTACTTATGAAATGTTGATCCCGTCCATCGCCATTTCTGGAGCATGAAGTGTCATCTCAGTAAATGATCCCGAGTTTACGGACTGCCGTGGAACACAAACCTGGCCCTGTAGATATTTTTATTAGTCTCTAGTGATAAACCTTTATGGCATTTCGTCTCCGTCTCCTCTTTATGACTGCGTTTTATTTGTGGTTACCTATCTAGGCAGTCGCCAGCCGTTAGGAATTTTTGTTTGAAGGATACAACTATGTTTCAACAATTTTACCGGTATTTACTAGCATTCCGCTCGCAGGATTGCCTAAATGATCCCGTAGTGTGATTGATACGTACTTATATATCTACGAGTACACCGTGTTTTTTTACATTTTTTTTATAGTGACACAGTATATTGGCTCTCCTCAGCCTGATGGGAAGCAAGAGAAGAGCCCATGTTGCATTTACAACAGAAGCAAGGCATCACCTCCGTTGAGACTGCCCTACTGGCCCGCGAGATGCTTCTTCACGCTTCGTTTGAAGGAATCCATATTGTAGGAAGAAGGAAATACATGCGCTGGGAATGAGTTCCATTTCTTGATGGTTCGGCAAAAAATACACATATCCTTCATATAGGTACAAATACAAATATCTTTATTTGTATAAACATAGGTACAAAGGTGTTATAATTAATTAGACAGATGGGTCCGCTATGCTCCGCTTTTCAGCATACATAAAAATAAAGTTTAAGAGATAAGATAAGATAATGGTTCATTAGGCACCTTAAATTTTTAAAATACAGTTTTTCAATGTAAAATAAAATTCAAACAGTACAGTAGTAACATACTTAGTGCAATACAGTAAATAAAAAAAAGAAGTAGCCACCTAATAGGCCTCCGCTCAGCATAATGTCGAAGGTGCGCACGACGCTGGTTTTCCGCGGATGCCGTATTGACAATGGTGTTCAAATAAATTAAAACGTAGCTTAATACTAGCAAAAATTATAACATTTTTAATTAAGAAATTAAAACATAAAAATCCCATAGTTCTTCTAAAGTTGTGTATTTATATGAGGTACGTATGTCGTTACAGTATATCTAATAAATTAATTGTAGGTATTGTATGTAAATATTATAATCGTCGTCAGCCCATTAAGTCCCCACTGCTGGGGCACGGGCATCCCTCAATCACATGAGGGGTAGTTGCCATACTCACCACGCTTGGCAGACGGGTTGGCGAGGGTTTTGATATAAACAGTAATATATATAATATCAATATTAAGTATTTATTATTTATTTATATCAATGTTATATTTATTGTTGAAATATATGGGTGGTTTTATTTATATTGTTATATTTTATAAATCTTTTTGGGATGTTAACAGATGACTTCTATATTTTACCTTAAATGACATAATATTTGTATTTAGAGCTAAAACCCGACTACCAAAAAACACACTCTAAAAAGTACGAAACAAGAAAATTGTCTCTGCTGAAATTATTATGCCGTATCGCCGTGGTCGTATACTACACACGGTAGGTTACACCGTCAAGCATTTTTTTTTTAGTTCGGTACCCTAAGTCCCCTAGAGGGCGCTGTAGTCAATTTAACGTGACGTCATGTCGCCTATAACCAAAGGACAATCAAAACGCTTCTAACGACACCTCATTTGTTCAGATATGATAACTAGTTTGGAAGTTATGAGGGAACAGATGAACAACCATACATACATACAGGTCAAAATTATAACCCTCCTTTTTGCTTCGCCGTAGTAGGGTAAAAAAAGTAAAATTAAGACAAGTAAATAAAATGTTTGTTTAATTGTTAAAGGTTTTAAACGTCTTACAAACTTCTCGAGGGAATAATACTCTCTTACTGCCATAGAATTATTATAATTCTATTCCTGCTGCTAAAAGCAACGCTTTTGCCCAGATAATGTAGGGGGAAATCTCAAAAAAACACCTTCCCATACAAAATTAATTTGTGAGAGGCTAAGTTCCGTGTGGTCCCCAGCAGAGTAGAATAGGCCACCCTCACTCTTACCGAGGTGTCGTAAAAGGCGGCTAAGGTAAAGCTGCTGGCATGATCATCAGCACCCAGAGAAGGAAAACTCTGCATTTATATCAAAACCCTCGCCAACCCGTCTGCCAAGCGTGATAAGTATGGCAACTCAGCCCCTCATGTGATTGAGGGAGGCCCGTGCCCTAGCAGTGGGGACTTAAATGGGCTGATGATGATGATAAGAGGCTAAGTATTTATCGAATTTTTAAAGAAATAAATAAATCTTAAAAGTAAATAAATCTCTTTTGCAAACAAATTTTTACAAACCTTTGCATGTAGCAACTACTGCTTAACTGGGTTCTGATAAACCTGTATATCAGCAAACAGTGCTCTCACATCTTCTGTCAAAATACAAGTCACGGTACATAAATAAATAAATAAGGTACAGAAACCTGGAAAAGTTTGTGAGATGTTTTACTCCCTGTAAGTAGGTACTGTAAAGTCGCATACCCAGTTTACGAGTAATTATCATCATGATTTCTAAGAAATAGAAATTCCACATTCTATAATAGTAAGGTGTATCACTACATAGTATAAAATAAATTCGCTTTCGCCGTCTGTCTTTATGTTTTTTTATGTGATAGGTGGCAGACGAGCAGGCGGATCACCAGATGGTAAGCGTTGCCGCCGCCCATGGACACCCGCGACACCAGTGGAGTCACAAGTGCGCTATCAACCTCTAAACCCTCTTACCCCGAATAACAAGAAATAGAAATTGATCAATACTGAACTGGGTCTATCGCTCAGTCTATCACAATAAAATCAATCAAGTCACCTATTAATAATATTTTATCATAGGCAATCGCCGAAACCCAATCATTGAGAGACGTTACAAAGAGGATGCCGTTTAGGTGGGTGCCATCGCTTTGCCAGATATTTCAAGCACTATTCTGTTTCGGGGAAAGGGCACTGTAGCCACATGAATTTATTCATGTGCTGTAGCTAGCTGCCGTCATCACTGGATACTTCCTAAGACCTAATAACTTTCGTCTCGGTGTGGCAGGTACTGCCCCTGACAGAAACATTTGGTTACTAGTACCGCAGTGTCCATGGGCAGGCGTGACGCTGGTCTCGACACAAAGTAAAGTGTCAGCCCATAAACTGTCCCACTGCAGGGCAAAGCCTCCATCATAGAAATCAAGTCATCGATACTATGATGGGATTGGCCTCAATCAGCACTTGGCTAATGTTTCGTCACATAATTACATAATAAATGTAACATTCTTTTTAATTTGTGACAATATCAAGTTTTTGAAATTCATTGCGCATGCATTGATCAAGTATCAGTAATCACAGGTAATTTGCGGCGAGCTTACGGCGCGCAACTATCACAGTTTCCAATTACAGGCGATTAGATAACATTGAGATTCTGAGAAGCTCTGAAGGTGGCGGTCAGTGATTGATGCATGCGATTAGTGGGATCTGTCAATATCTTTATAGGGGAGCTAGGGCTGGGAAATAGTAAGAATGTCCATAAGCATGATGACAGGTGCTGGGTCACAAATGAAATAGACAGAAAGACAACTAACTCTAGCTGACATTGATACAGAACAGTTCGTTGACTTACGCGCTTAGGCAGTAGATCGTATCGTGTCTCTCCCACACGTTTCGTTTTAGCACTATTTAGGCTCCATGAACTATGGTGCCAAAAAGTGCCAGAAATACCTAAGTTAGGCACTTAGCTATATACAGCTCCAACACTCGCATTGATCAGCAGGATCACCGTAAGTGCATAATGACCAGGTTGGGAATCAATACCTGAACCTTTCGAGAATCTGACGGGGTCACTGCGCCATCGAGCATATAATATTATGATGTTTTGATGGCACTCTCGGTTAGTTTAGCATTATCAAGCAAGATCTCTTCGCTAATAGGTGCTAAAACATAGCTATCGGGAGATAAAAGATAGAACCTAAGAAAAGACATTTTATTAGTTCGCAGATTGACTCCAAAAAGTAGATAAGATTAGCTCCCGGTTTTGATAATAGGAGGAGAAAGGGCATAAATTGGATGTTTCTACGAGAGATTGGATTAAATAAAAAGAATACCTGGTAAGTCATCAAATTATAAATAATGTCTTCTCGAGTCAATGAAAATGAAAATTTTTGACTGCCTCGTTGGCGCAGTGGGTAGTACGTCGCACTTTAAAGCGACGGCTGCGCTTGGGGTCCCGGGTTCGATCCTCGGGTCGGGCCAAAATTTGTACCCGAGTTTTTTTGTTAAGAAATTCTCAGTGTAAGCCCAGACTCTGGAAGTTGGCGGTTTTGTACCCCCGTGCCTCAGAAAGCAAGTTAAGCCGTTGGCCCTGCGCCCGGTCTCTCTCCGGTCCCATCGGAGTATGAGAGCAAGGGGAATAGAGAATGCACTTGTGTTTGCGCACACACTTGAGCACTATACTAATATATCCTGCGCAAGTGGTTGATCGTTGAGATTAGCTGCCTTAACCGAAATCGATTTATTATTTTTTATCACTTGCTTGTGACTATTTAACTCATAGTCTACCTCTCCAAAGCATGTAAAATATTTAGCATTCCATAGGCTTTAGTGAGATCAGCAAGCCTGTGAGTCACGGCCTCCGGTCTCCGGCCAAAGGCCTCGCCTAGGAATTTACTGTCAAACTGGATACCGGCTAAGATACTGGTCACTTGTCAGGTCAATTTATCGGCTAATTTACACGGCTAGAAAATTGTGCGTAAAGTGAAGTTAGCAGGCTTGAACTGCATAAAGATGATTATGATAACTTTTAGATAAGATAAAATAAGAAACAATTTATTAGACCACAACAAATTACACATAGAACAAAACAGAGAAAACAAGGTACAGAGACAAAGAGTTGTGGCCAACAAGGCTCAGCCTCAGCATATGCTGCAACTGCCACATACAGCAGCTGCAGCGCTGGTTTTCAGGCTGGACCTTGGGTGACAAGGCGCAGTACAATCTTGGCCTTTAATCTGATTGGAATGGTTCGATGAACAGGTTTGATAGATAGTGAAGAGCTTTTTCATCCTTGATTCCGTTTAGAACATCGAGCCTGTCACCATCCCGGTGTATTTCTCCGTGGGAGAGTCATGCTTCGGCATGAATGGGCTAGGTCGACCGGAGTGACCATGGCCGAAAACCGGCGTAAAGTCGTTGTGTTGTGTATCGCTGCGTGAATGAGGGTACCGGTGGCCCAATCCGGGGGAAATGGGGGGTGTAAAGGTTGGCACACTTCTGACTCCACTGATGTTACGGGTGTCCATGGACTGCAATCGCTTACCATCAGGTTATCCAGGTGCTCTTCTGTCACTTATCACATAAAAAAATACAAAATAATCATTCCCGGTTGCGATTTAAAAGTCTTATTATGGTTTTTACCTTAATAATGGACACTACACGGAATCATCTTACTTTCGAAAAATCTGGGGATCCAACTCTTTGATGTTCTATAATCAAATAGGCTGCGAACCATTCGAAACCACTTCGATACTCGCCTAATTAACTGCCTATTTTTATTTATTTATTGGCATATAATTATTAATAATTCTATGTTTATTGGTCACACTAAACATAGATTCTCACAGTAGGTACAATATAATGGGACATGTTAAGCTATAATATTTAGGTTGTAACTCCACTAGTAAGTGTGTACAGCGCGTTATGGTAGCGTCGAAACGAAAGGGTCTACAAATAGGTCAAAGTTTTGCTCCTAGAGTAAATAATACTCTATTTTTTGCTATGATATAAACCTAACAAAATGTAAGAAACAATACTTATCTACCTACTACCTACGAGTATTTCGGTAGCCTCTGAATAGGAGCAGTCTGAAAGTTTCGCATACACAAACGGTTTCTGCGAATTCATAAAGGCTGACATTTACTCTTTCGATAGAGTTACGAGTGTTTGTGTGCGAAGATCGAGATGAAATATATTGGCTTGGCTTGGCGAATAATATTCGTGATGCCATATTTTATATACATTAGTTTCGGATTCAAATAAATAATGAAGAGTTCATGCAGTGCTTGGATCAGTAGCGCCGCCATCGGTTTTTTATTGATTGTAACGATATTAAGACAATAAATGAAAAATTTATTAAGATTACCCAGAAAAAGATATTTGGTTTTTGTATCTCCAGGCCCTGTCCTGCAAGACCATGCCCCGCAATTGTGTTTAGAGTGGTATCAGAATCTCCTACGACAGATTGTAGGTCGATGAAACGTAAAATACCGGCGTTTTATTGAGTGACTGTGACTTGACTGACTTTGACTGTTGACTACCTACTTATTGAAACAACACAAAAAAGGATTAGTGATTTAGTTTGTACCTACTATTGTAAGTTTGTGAATAATCACAGATCAGTTTTGTGACGGAAAAGCTCAAAAACTAGTGGACTGATTCTGAAAATCCTTTTTTCAGAACCATCACGTATTTTCTATTCGCTACTTTCCCTGAGTAACATTGGTTACATTTTACCAAAGGATAAAAAGTCTTTCCTTCCATTTGATTATGAATGATACTGAGTTGTTACTATACCGAGATATATTCGATTTAACGAGTTAAATACAGCGTATGATATTATTATTGTAACGAAGACATTGATAACGTTTATCAACATTGAAAAGCTACAACTATGTTTCTACATTACGTATTCTTCTTACAATTAGGTTTTAGGTAATCGACTTTCCATAATTTTATTTTATTTTATTGCAAAAACCACAGCTCCTATTGCTAGTTACAGTTAATAAAAGTTAAATTTAATTGTATTTAACTAGGTACTGTAAAATGCGACTAAGGTCAAGCTTCTGGCATGATCATCAGCACCCAGAGAAGGAAAACTCTGCATTTATATCAAACCCTCGCCAACCCGTCTGCCAAGCGTGGTGAGTATGGCAATTACCCCTCATGTGATTGAGGGAGGCCCGTACCTCAGCAGTGGGGACTTAAATGGGCTGACGATGAGGTACTGTATAACCACATTGCCCATTCGAGCAAGAAGTTTCTTATTTTGAGTAGGTATCGTAGAGCAACCTACAGTTTTTAATAAATAGAGCATTTTGGTATTTTATATTAACTCATGAAATCATGATCTTAGCAGCCTTTCTTTTGAATCTTGAGATTAAAGAATTCGACACAAAGAGAACTTACATATCATTATTTTGAAAGAAAAATATAGGCGGACTCACCTCTTCAGTCCAATCACCATCACTGTCTTCACTGTCCATAATCTTTTCACTTTTCCCAAAATCCTCCTCTTTCACACTCTGCAAGTCCTTCACTACTCCGTCGAGCTGGTCCGGGTTGAGCATCCCCCACATCTGCATAGCCGTCAAAAGCTCTTCATCCTCATCCGTCAACTCCCCCTTCTCATTCAAGTCCGGGGTCAAAGCGTTGAGCTTCTCTAGCTTTTCGTAGAGGTTTTTATGTGGTTTCTGTATTGTTTCTCTGGGGGAGATGTTGAGTTCTTCAAGTTTCTCGTATAGTCTGTCGAGTCGTTCTGCGAAGGTGGGGGTGGTGACGTAGGCCGCGCGCGCGCACAGCAGCGGCAGGAGCGCGAGGAGCGCGAGCGCGGGGCGGGACATGCTGCGCGGGCGGCTGCTGGCGGACTGACTGCCACATGGCGCGCACGTTGCGCCCGCGCACCCGCGAATGTTTTGAGATGAGTGACGATTTCAGAGTGAATCGGGATTTTACTCTCAACTGTTAAGGAGATAACAGATCATTTGGACAAATGTGTGTGAACTTTTTTCAAATCGCTTTATATACGCAGATTTTGGTACACTCAGTTTCTGTAATACCTACTTTCTCATTTTTTGATTACATTCAGCCACATATTGAGTTACTTACTAAGTAAGTACAATAAAGTCTCTCCATTGATATTAAACTAAATGTTGTTGAGTGTCCCTATTAAAGTTATAATATAAGTAAGAATTACTGGATTGTTTTTTATTATCGGCAGACTTGCGGCCCATCTGATGGTAAAAAGTAACCGGCGCCCCCCTAAACAGTCGTGCCCTTTTCATTCTTTTGGAGTTTCATTCTTGTGATATCTGAAGCAGCGCTTGCGTTCTCCAAGCCACAAGTACGCTGCAAACCTTAGTACTACCCTTCCCTCCGGATTGCACCTTCGGGACGGTGGTGTCAATCGTTTAACAGGTGATTCGACTGCTTATCTGCCATCTATCACATAAAAATTTAATGATGTCTGTGATTACTGATATTTTAATCACACAACGTACCGCGACCTATACCTAAGCTCCGTTAAAATAGTAGTATTTTTACGGATCCCTCGCAGACGTTATGAATGGCGGACGCGGCCGGTGCGAGGGCTTAATATAACCGCGTCAAACTGGGCCGAAGGTGGCCACGGAGACGCCTCTGGTGCTCACACACCGTGCTGCACGTATGCCATCTACTGTGTATTAATAAAATACAGTGTTAAGGTGAAGGGTATTCCCTAATAGCGACGCCATTTCATTAAAATTGTTGGCTAATTATCATGATTTTGAAGCTCCAGCCTCTCGGATATCACCTTATAGTATTTATTTAATACTTATAGGTAGTTTACTTTTTGGTCTGCTTTTGCACTCGAATTTTGGTTTACCGCCAAAAGCGTCTACTTTTGGCGTGAACCAATTTTTCGAATACAAAAGCAGGCCAAACCTTTCTGCATGATTAATTAAATAAATAGTATAGGTGTTTGCCGAGGGACTGCAGCTCTGAAATTGTTAAAATAGATTCGGTTTACTAATTTGTTTAAATTGTTTCCAATTTAAACCAGTTGGCGTCGCTAATGTGCAGTACCCGACGCCTTAAGGCGGTAGGGCACACTAGCGACGCCAATCGATTTTAATTTTTAGCTACTAAACCGGATCTATTTTAAACAATTTCGGGGTTACAACCTCTCAGAAAACACCTATACTATTTATTTAATACTTATAGTTATCTATTTGGTCAGCGTTTGCACTCGAATTTTGGATTACCGCCAAAAGTGATCGCTTTTGGCGTGAATCGATTTTTCGCGTACAGAAACGGAGGAACGGATTTGCACATTGTTATTTGAATAAATAGTATAAGTGTTTGCCGAGAGGTTGTAACCCCGAACTTGTTTAAAATAGATCCGGTTTAGTAGCTTAAAATTAAACTCGATTGGCATCGCTAGTTGACCCTACCCGTCGCCTGAATAGGGTATGTCAGAAGTAATGTGTTGTCTGAAAATCTCTACCTTACTGGCCTGAGTCCTAGTGTGTATACGCCTTTAAGTGGCGTTTATTTTCACGCTCGATAACAAATCGATCTGATTCAATTACTATTAGTAAAGGCAACACTGAAATAGAACTAGGTGCGAAAGATTATAGTTTGGCATTCAACCGTTTCGTCTGAGACAAGACTGAAGATATATATTAATATCCTCCGACTGATTCGGCTACGGCGGCTGATCTCAACGATCAGCCACGTACGCAGGATATAAGTATTATAGTGCACAAGTGTGTGCGCAAACACAAGTGCACTCTCTAGTCATTTATCCTAATATTCTAATGGGACAACACCTAAACGCCTGGTGAGGGATCGGGTATTGGGGTAAAAAACCGCCAGTTTTCAGACTACGGGATCCGTATGCTCGTCTGCCACCTGTCACATAAAAAAATAGTACAGGAAATGCCGTAGATTGCGACTCGTAGATTTATGGACGAATGGTGTGATTTGGCATGCGCATTTATTTATTCATTTTATTTATAACGGCTAAAGATGGACCATTGATGAATAGGTGGATAAATATTATTTTGTAAGATTAGTTTGGCAAAGGACTTTGCTCACAAGAGGTAGCCACGCAACTCAGTTTCTTGACAGCCGGGGCATCCATCCTATAGAATTAGCAGTTACAGTCAGAAGTGTAACAACAAAAATTTGAAAATTCTTAATAAACGTTGATGTTACTTAATAAACATTACAATAGTCAATTACGTTTATTGCATTCATGAACGAAGTTAAGGTGTCACAATTATATTCCTGTACATCATGTTACCCTTTTGGGCATAGCCTATGAACGTGAAATGGATTAATGATATTAATTATAATGTTAATGTATTTATTTCGATGGACCATCGATCGACGAATCCCAACTCGGCTGGGCAGCGTTCAGGAAGCTACGCAGCATATTTTCGGCCCACCTACCGCAGTGTCTCAAGACGAAAGTCTTCAATTCCGTATGTCATCACTGGCAACACACACGTGTTGCCAGTGATGACATACGGAACCGAAACGTGGCCGCTTACAATATGTCGATTAAGGAGGCTCAAAGTCACCCAGAGAGTAATGGAGAGAGCTCTGCTCGGAGTCTCCCTGCGTGATCGTATCAGAAATGATGAGATACGCAGGAGAACTAAGGTTACAGACATAGCCCAAAGGATTGCATGCCTCAAGTGGCAATGGGCAGGGCACATAGCGAGGAGAACAGACGGCCGTTGGGGCGGAAAGATCCTCGAGTGGAGGCCACGTACAGGAAGTCCCAGCCGTGGTAGGCCCCCCACAAGGTGGACCGACTATCTGGGCAAGATGGCGGGAATCCATTGGATGCGGGCGGCACAGGACCGATCTGTGTGGAGAACATTGGGGGAGGCCTATGTCCAGCAGTGGACGTCTATTGGCTGAAATGATGATGATGATGATGATTTATTTATGAAAATCATGTTAGTGATAAATTGTCGCTGAAAAATTGGTGCATATTATAATAACATTTGTCAATAGTAGTACCCTCAGTTTTCTTTTAAACGTGTTGATATTAGTTTCACTTCTGAGTGCGTTTGGTAAATGGTTATATATTTTTAATGCATTACAAAATGGGCTGGAACCAAACATTGTCAAGCAACTGTTTGGTAGTTTATATTTATTTAGGTTATTCGTACGTGGGGTGTATCGTCTATTACATAATGATTTATCAAAGATGTCAGGGTGGTTTCTTATAAATTTACTTTACATAATAAATAAATTTACATAATGAGTTTAAATTAACAAACATTAAAAAGTAGCCACAAGAGTTGTATTATGTTACTGAATGTGTTCGTGTTGCAGTGTGTTGATTACATACCTACCTGTCGAATTCGTAAATTGAAAATGATATTTCTGCTTCATAAACTCAGGTACCTACCTATCGACTTTTAACAAAAAATAATATTTTACATTTTAGTACCTGTCGGCCCGCGAAAGTTTTCTAATAGTTCGTAGGTAATGTGTATTTAATATTAAATTCATTATTTTATATTCTTTTATCAATGTAAAATAACGGTACTTGCTGCTTAAATTAACATTAACAGAACCTGTAAATGTATTTGTAATTATTATAAAGTGTAAATTCGTGGAATCGGCGACAACGCCAGGTTTCTCTTCAGATATGAAGGTCGTATAACGCTTCTTAAGTTTTGTTAAGAGGACACTGAAGATGGCTTTTGATGCTACAACAAAACATATCAGAACATATATATAAATATATAAGATTATGTGATAGGCGGCAAAGGAGCAGACGGATTGCCTGATGGGAAACGATTGCCGCCGCCCATAGACACCAGTGGAGTCACAAGTGCACTGCCAACCTTTACACCCCCCTTTTCCCCGGATTGGGCCTCCAGTACCCTCAATCACGCAGCGAAACAGCACAGTGCTGCTTCTCGCCGGTTTTCTACGAGGTCGTGGTATCACTGCGGTCAAGCCATTCATGCCGAAGCGTAGCTCTCCCACGGTAAAAATTATAATTGTTTTGCTACCCTTTTTCAATCTAGGAAATCACTTTTACCGAGAGAACAGTTAACAGATACGAGGAAATTGACTTCGTAGATATTTGATGTGTTATAAAGGGTCCCTCATGCAGGAATTACCTCGATTGCTAATTCGTTTAATTAGAAAAAGTCTCAGCGCAATAGGTCACAAGTCACAAGCTTTAAAACAGCATAAACCTTTAATTACTTTTAATTTCTTTAAGAGACGAATGTACCCATCTTTTCCTTAATGGCCGGTTACATCAGCGACTGTTCCCATGTCGCGGTGACCACTTACCATCAACCACCATTTTGTTACCCATAAAATATCTACGTGGCTTATGCTTCTGTTAGTTGATTACTCCGACCTGTTGTATTTTGAGTTTGAGTTTATTACAACTTAGTATAGAATATGGTTGAACTTTATAAAAAAGAGAACGCAGGTGTCATTAATTTTTAAAGTTTAACATTATTTTACAGATAGTGTAATAAACTCAAAATACAATAGATCGGAGTAATCAATTAACCTCAGAATAACCGTCTACTCAAAATAGTTCGCAGTGAGCACATGATGTTGGCCGAAATACTTATTTTCGTATTATAATGCTAAATTAGCCTCTTCTTGCTTTATTTAATGTGACGCTGACCAAAAACATGCCGCTGAAAAAAAAACGCAAAATCCTATAAAAATATGTTATTTTATAAACTGATCTTTTCCAAAAAAATGAATCTTCAAGGGGCTCTTATATTAAGATTCATTATTTGAACATCAAACATAATATGCGTCATCGAGAATTTAACATATTTTATTATTGAGAACCAGGTTTTTAATGCAATAAACCCCGTAAAAGACGCTTAGCATGATAATAAGGATGACTTTATTTATAGTATAAAATTTGTAAAGCTATAAAATATACATATGCATATGGTTAGCTCTGGAACCTACCATATGTCCATAAAAGTATATAACAGGATACCCAACTATATTAAGTAAATCGAAAGTGATGACATTTTTGACTGACTTGTACGCTGAAAGATTTTTTTAAATTGAATGTTAACTTTTTAAAATATTATATATAATAGATACTAGTTGAATAATTATATATATATTAATTATTTCACCATCATCATCATCATTTCACCCAATAGATGTCCACTGCTGGACATAGGCCTCCCCCAATGTTCTCCACACAGATCGGTCCTGTGCCGCCCGCATCCAATGGATTCCCGCGATCTTCACCAGATCGTCGCGACGGTCCACCTTGTGGGGGGTCTTCCACTAGGTTTTAATTATTTAGTTTTTAAGATTTGCGACACCCTTACAGGGTCCATAGTGCGAACTTAATTATACTTAAGACCTGTATGTACCATTATGAAGCAATAAATATTATGATTATGATTACATAAATCTCTTAAACAGTTTATAGTAGCTCTTTTCTTTTTTGTTTAGCTTTGAAAAAACACCACTAATTTCTGTAATGTTTAGTGGCCATAAATCAAATAATGAGTTAATCAAATAATACTTAGGCGTGTTTGTTGTGCAATAGAAAGTATCTAGGTGTGTATCTATAAAAGGTGAAATGTAATTCCCATATTTTTATTATAAGTAGCATTTTCAAATTCCACCAGTCACTTAAAGCATTACCCAATATTAATGCTATTGCACCTTCGACTTAACGCGTGTATGCTTGGTAGATAGATAGATAGATATTCTTTTTTGCAAAAAAAAACACAAAATACAAGTATGATACAATAAGGCGGTCTTATCTCTTGTAGCGATTTCTTCCAGACATCCTTTGTACCTAGTAGGTACTAATTTGTTTGGCTACATTTGATTTTCCTTAAATCACAAGACTTAATTACTAAGTAACATTGCAAAGCTTGGCGACCTGAATGCGGTCAGATCGCTGCGATTAGATAAGCCGTGAGTCACGCTTGTTTGTGCAGCGATTGCGCGCCACAGCGACCTCTTAACACAACAGCCCTAACACTAAATAGATAATAGCTGAAGGCCGGCTCATCACTGGAAACAGAACCCAGATCAGTGTGAGATCCAGGCTTTGGCATGAATGGGCCGTGTCGACAGGAGTGAAATCTGACTCACAAAAACCCGGCGTGAAGCATCTCTGCTGTGTTTTGTCGAGTAAGAGTATCGGAGGTCAGATCCAACATGCAGCCTCTTTCTCAAATCTTTTTTAAACATTGCGTCAGGTCAGGTGTATGTTCACTAATTAAAATATTAACTTATTGCTTCTAACAACGATATAGCCGTTTAGTTTTCCCAGTACAGGCATTTCCGATAATCTCAGGCCCGTCGAGTCAGGGGTCGGCAACACTCGCCCCTGTTCAATTGTAGCCGGCTTTGATGTGCTGGAGATAACTGGCACTTTGTGGGCATTACGTTTAATTACTAATGTACAATAAAAGCTTCCTGTTTCCCAGGTAACTTTTAAGTATATTTCGTAAGGCTTTATTAGCATTAAATATTTTAAGTATATTTTCTAATTTATCTGTCGATGTATTGTTTAGTGCCATTCAATTCATTCACTGCATTGAAAGAGGACATTTCCAGGAAAATGAAAGCTTCGTATGGCATGAATGGGCTAGCTACCGGAGTGACAATCACGGCCTTCCAGTAAACCGGCGTGAAGCAACGGTTGTGCTGTATTTCGCCGAGTAATTGAGGGTATAAGGAGCCCAATTCGGAGATAGCAGAAGTTAAAGGTAAATAGCGCCCTTATCACATCAAGGGTGTACATAAAAAAATAAGAAGACACTATATTTCCCTTTTTTTTTAATCGAAGATAACAAACTAGTTTCACTGTATGAAAAGTTACATCATGTTCATGTTTAATGATCGCTTATCTCAGTATTTAAGTGCATCCTGTGTATGATTTACTGCATCTTAGAAATAACGTTATCTCGGTAATTAAAAGTAGTCAGTTTATGAAACATCGTCACAATACTGCATCGATTTCCCAGCATATAACATATACATATACTAGATCAACTCTTAAATCCTGTAATATAGTCATTTTATCATGGACCACGTCACGATTTGTTACTTCCCCCAATGTTATGTCCTTTGGATTCTTACTCAAGCAAGCTTTCTCTATTTGAGGCCACTGAGTCTAAGTGCCCTACCCTTCCCGGTAAGCGAGGCCTAGTAAACTGATCCTACCCTGGTCAAGAGTCACGTCACAGCCCCATAATAGATGTTTTATGGTTTCAGTCTCTTTTGTGGGCCCGCTGTTGCTTTTTACCCGACTACGGTGAAGCAAAAAGGAGGGTTATGATTTTGACCTGTATGTATGTATGGTTGTTCATCTGTTACCTCATAACTTCTAAACTAGTTATAAAAAATACGTTTATTGCTTGCTCATACAACTAAACAGGTACATAGGTATTTCCGTAACACTCATAATTTAGTTATATAAACTAGAACTTGTAATCATATTTGAACATATGAGGTGTCGTTAGAAGCGTCTTTAAATTGACTACAGCGCCCTCTAGGGGACTTAGAGTAAGGAACTTAAAAAAAATTGCTTGACGGTACCGTGTGGGGCATCAAATGAAAGAGCTTTCTTAGCACATTTCAAAATATGTAATTTTATTTACATAATTGAAAATATGTTTTTGTTAACAAATTTATTTATATAAAATCTCATTTATAATAAAGTTTAAAAACTAATACCCGAATACCAAAAAAACAAGCTCTAAAAAGTACGAAACAAAAAAATTGTGTCTGCTGAAATTATTGTGCCGTATCGCCTTGGTCGTATGCCATATTGATTTTATTGTATTATTACAATGAATCTATTTTGCTACAGTAGGTAGTAGGGGTTTTAGTTTTTAAACTTTATTTTTTTTATAGTTAACCTAAAACCTTTAAATACAATCTGCAGTGCACTGAAGTTCTTCTGCTGCAACTGCAAATGAGAGTTCTTTCCAAAATTATAACATTTGTTAGACTACCTACAAAAGAACTTCAATGGCTCATTCTTCCATTTCTAAATGTCATCTTTAGTCTTTGCCGATCGAGCAAGTATACATAAATGTCATATTTATTATAAATCGTATAATTTCGTAAGCACAAAATCTGTCTCATTCTTCAATGAAGAGATCAAGAGAAAATGTTTTTGATCCCTGTCCGGTGAGATTTATTTGAGGCGCGCGACCCACATGGCCGGCGAATAATTTACTGCTATCCGTCGAAACGTGTTTAACATGCAGTAAATTTTGTATTAAACTCACCTAATGCGTTTTATCGGTAGCTGCGAGCTGCGATGGGTCGTTACAGAGCTGGTGCATAGTGAGTTTGTAGTTTATTCTTTATCTGTTTGTGTTATCTTATTAGTTTGTAGTTTATTACGGGACAGACAGAGACATCAAATTACAACAATCTGTAAAATTTTCTCAAGCGATTGTAAGGTTCATTGAAAATTAAAACATTATTTTAATAAAAGAATGTATACATTTAAAAATGATTTCATATATTTTAAAAAGTAATTTAAATGTTAAATCGAGTTTGAGCGCCAACCGGAAATACGGCGGGGGAATAAAAAAAAAGACATTAGCTTTGCGCGCGGCCGAGCGGGGCATTCTTGATCGAGCAGCGGCGACGAGCGGTTGTGAACTTAGAGGATAAAGTGTTACCTATTTAATCTATTTTAGTTCTAGTCCTAGTGTTGGAATAAACGCCTGTTGAAAAGTTCTTTTGTGTTGATCATTTCTGAGATAACTCTATACGATAACCATGAGAAGAGAATAGACTGATGAAATTTGAAAAATGTGTATACATATCAATGTATATCGGACATCAGTCCGATGTCCAAATGTTGTTAACACCTTTTAATACTATCTAATAAAATCTGCGCTCGAAAGCTGATAGTATCGAATGCATGTGTCAGCAAACTGTTACTTACTTCATTTTTTTATCAGAGGGATCGAGATCGGAATCGAGCAAGCTGGGTGCCTGATAGCATGTCTCCGCAGCCAATTTATATGCGGTAACAACAATTTTTAACGTTTATTAGGGTTAAAGAAATATTTTTTCTCATAAAATCTTTAAAATAGTTTAATAATGTTTAAAACTTACTTTTTTTATGTGATATGTGGCAGACGAGCAGACGGGTCACCTAAAGGTAAGCGATTGCCACCGCCCGTGGACATCCGCGACACCAGTGTGCTTCCAACCTTTATACCCCCCTTTTCCCCGGATTGGGCCTCCGGTAATCTTACTCACGCAGTGAAACACAGCTGCTGCTTCTCGCCGGTTTTCTGTGAGGCTGTGGTATCACTCCGGTCGAGCCGGCCCATTCATACCGAACCGTGGCTCTCCTACTGTTGCCAAAACTTAGACCGCGGAGACCATTTCCTAATTTGATTCTTGATATTTGTTATAATCACATGTCATTGACCGTATTAGAGTTCCATACGAATCAAAGACCAGGGAACAATACCCGAGCTAATTAACCACACTCGACTAGAAGTTTTCTTTACAAACCTGCAACGGATGGGTGACCACTCCTGCTTCCTGCGCGGCTGCGGGTCGCTCTGCTTCATTGGAGAGCAGTTCCTATGCACTTCGTGCAGTAGAGAGTAACTATTTTATAACAAGGCATTCATCTTATAAAATGACCTCTATCAGTTAGGCAACTACAGTTGACCCAAAATAATAGGTCACATTTGAAGTTTCTCTCATAGAGAGGTGACTTATTATAAAACTTCGATTAAAGTGAATAATCGATTTCAAATAAACGTGAATCGAATACAATTATTTTTTTTATTTATAAGGACAACCAACAAGGCACACACTACATAAGTCTTAAGTCTAGCGCGGAGCTAATTCTAAGTGCTGTCTTTATTACAGGTTGCCACGGCATGTAAAGTGGACTAAAGTGTAACTAATAAAAATAACGCACATTTGTTACAAAAATAAGTCTATACACATAAGTAGAGGAAAAAGATTTTATAACGAAACCTAAACCGACCTGGCTAAGACAGAAGCAAATATTTTTCGTTTAAATGTGTTGTCCAAAAAAAAAGTTAGGGTTTTGTAGAGACGGGGCGAGTGGAGTTTCCAACTATTATCGGGTATTTAATAGTTTAACCACCTGATTAGAAGAAGATTGCGTATTCGATCCCCGCACAGTAAAACATTTGTGCGCATTAACATGTCTGTTTGTATTGGTCTGGATGTTTTCTATGTATTATAAGTATGTATTTACAAAAGAAAAATAAAATAAATGTATATATTTGTAATTCCACTGTTGTTTCTGTGCTTGAGCTAACCTATCCCGGAGTCAGATCAATGTATGTGATGTTGTGAAATAATAATATATATATATTTTTACAATGATAGATGGCAGACGAGCATACGGATCACCTGATGGTAAACGATTGCTGCCACCCATGGACACCTGTGACACCAGTGGAGTCACAAGTGCATTGCCAACCTTTAAACCCCCTTTTCCCCGGATTGGGACCAGTACCCTTACTCACTCAGCGAAACTCAGTACATTGTTGCTTGACGCTGTATTCTGTGAGGCCGTGGTGTCACTTTCGGTTCATCATCATCAGCCCATTTAAGTCCCCACTGCTGGGGCACGGGCCTTCCTCAATCACATGAGAGGTAATTGCCATACTCACCACGCTTGGCAGACGGGTTGGCGAGGGTTTTGATATAAATGCAAGAGTATTCCTTCTCTGGGTGCTGATGATCATGCCAGCAGCTTTACCTCAGTCGCCTTTTACGACACCTCGGTAAGAGTGAGGGTGGCCTATTCTACTCTGCCAGGGACCAAACGGCCGCTTCTGTTAAGCAGGCCCATTTGTGCCGAAGTATGTCATTATTATAGTAAGCAAATGTTTTTCCATAACAAAATGTTAGATACCTTTCAATACCACACAATGTGTGTGTTACCGCGCGGTTGTGAACGCGCTAGGGTCACAGGCCGCAGTATATCATAGTATGGAGGCAGCCTCGGGTCACATGTACAACAGTAAACTCTTCGTTTGTTTCACAATAACCTATAGTAGATACACCACAATACACCACAAATCTTCTATTACTATTTATAGGTTGCTTTTTTTTTCGACATTTAGCCACAACTTCACCTGATGTAGCCGAGGGTGGATCATGTCTGTCTAATAATAGCCTATTCACTGTTTTCTTGAATACGTTCAAATTATAGCATTCATGAAAGACATCTGCCGGCAGAGAGTTCCATTCTCCTAGCCGCACGCAACATGAATGTGCATTCGAACCGTTTGGTACGAATTGCCGATATTTTTACGACATATGGATGGTAACCCCTTCTCCGTTTTGAGTCTCGATGATGAAAGGGGCCGGTTAAATCTATAGACAATTACAAGGCTTATTTGTAAACCGAAAAAGCGATTTACTTACGCGAAGTAATCGATGCCCAGCGCCAACTATTGTAGTACAGAACGAAACTAAAGTCCCGAAACGAAGTGAGGGCAGGCCACTAGTTTTATCATACATGTGTTTTAATTTTTTGGATTCACTTTCGTATCGTTTGATGTCTGGAGTTGCGTCGAAAAACCTGACTGGAAGTGCTAATGCCACGGCATAGCACTAAATGTCTCATGCATGTCACCCGGGAATGGAATGGAATAGAACTCACTACGGGTACACATCCTACGCTAAGATATGATGCTGGCTTGATAATGATGATTCCATGGTTTGCAAGGCTGATAAGGCCTTTGGTCTGAAATGAAACAAACAACTGCAAAAACAATGAATGGTTATGATGATAATAGAATCCGTTCATCCGATCGACCCAGAGTTCAGTGGATAATTGGGTAATTAGCCTGCCTTATGCCCTAAGAGCTGTGGGTTCGATTCCCAAAGTAGTTTTAAGGCCTCTACCAACGTTTTGCCTAAACCCGATGGGAAAAATTAACATCCGGTTTTTAAATCATCGAACACTTGTATTTCTTCATCCAACGTTTTCTGTTAGTTTACAGATATAACCGCAGTCAGTTGTTACCTTCACCAACCTCATATCTTTTTAGCGCTGTAAAAGAAAAGTGGCACAATATCTGCGATCGCCCAAAGACAGCTTTCCATTAGAAAAACCTGGTGTCTATAAGGTTGACTGCAGTTGTGGTAGTTCGTACATCGACCAAACTAAACGCACCATCTCATGCCGAATAAAGGAACACATAAAAACAGTCAAAATCAACGATAAACAGAAATCAGCAAGCGCAGAACATTTGTTGGGATCACTTGATTCCAACAAACATTCTGCAAATCACTGGATTGAGTTTTATAACCCTCAGATTATTTCTACAGAACGCCACTACATACCAAGAATGGTCAGGGAAGCGATTGAAATTACAAAGTACAAAAATTTCAATCGTGAGGATGGGTTTAAATAGTAGAACTAAACAAAGTGTCATTTCGCGGCCAGATACTGTGAGTATTGTGTGTCGAGAACACGTGCGAGAAAATAGTGAGTTAGTGAACAGTGGTACCGCAAGTGCACGTAGTAAAAGACTGCGAAGGAGGGTAGACCGTTTTGTCTGCCAGTAACATCTTACCCGCAAAAACTTCAGTTACTCCGTGACCATGGCGCTTGCAAATGTACCGAAATATCGGAAACTGAAAAATATAGTACATGGCAGAAAACCCGTAAATAACTATTCTTATTTTTAGCACAGGTTTTAAATTCCTATAGTTATAGTAACAATTCAAAAGGTTTTGTCACTTGGGCCCGATTCGACCAATCTTTATCCGTGGATAAATCTATGGTATATCGTCAGATTTGTATGGAATGACAGCGATCAGAATCACGTCGTCCATGGTTTTTCAAAAGAAAAGCAAAAGAAAAATCCATAGTATCCACCATCAGTCGCTTGCGAATTGGACATGCCTGCACTCCGGTCTTCTTAAATAAGATACGCGTAAAAGACTCGTCACTCTGCGAATGTGGCCTAGAGGAGGGAACACCGGAACACATTTTCTTCAACTGTCGGAAATACCCAGCTTCGTTGTATGACATCCTACCCTCGAAAATTCCTCGCCCCATCAACTTCCCTTTCCTCCTTTCCCTTTCCTTCTCACGTTATATTGGATGTTTATGTAGCTATATCAAATTGTATAATATAAGATTATAGTAACAATTTCTATGAATCTCCCAATTAACAAAGTTTGTGTTGTCTAAATGTGTATGTCAGTGTACGTTTTGTTTGTTTTAGGTGGTGTTTAATAATAACCCAAACTCAATTATCTGAAGAGAACCAGCTCATTTCTCAACAAATTTTCTAAGGAACGTGTCTCTTTAATCACTTGACATTGGCAGAGTTGTCTCGTAAGAGCAACAGCAAGCCATAAAAAAAAATAGTTTTTGAATAAAGTTGGTCGAATCAGCTCATAATATAGAAGTAAGTTAAATCAAAGAGTACTTAGGATCATCATCAGCCTATCGCAGTCCACTGCTGGACGTAGGCCTCTCCAATTGTTTGCCACTGTGATCTATCCAGGGCTTCTCGCATCCAGCTCTTGCCAGCCATCCTGCGCAGATCGTCCCCCCCCTAGCCAGAGGGCGCCCTACATTACGTTTGCCGTTTACGTTGTACTTAGGATACTAAGAACTTTTTATAGGAATGTGTCCGGCTTTTAATTGGTCACCCCAACGCCAAGTCTCATCGCGAATATAAACTTGCAACGGCGATAATTACAGTGGTGAACGGTGAATTGTTTTTCGACATAGCTGTTGCATTTAAACCATAGGATACGGATATAGGATACCTAAATGGATCCATTAGAAACAGATGTTTACTAATTAAACATACGGTTAATACCAAGATTATTTTGGCACCATCGTTCTTCATTTTTTACTATGATAGATAGATAGATAAAACGTTTATTCGCATCAAATAGCACACATTCAGAGCAGTATAAAAGTAAGTACAGTAAAAAACTATGAAGCGACTGTCTACGTCCTAATAATCCTAAAACATTATTGAACACTCATTTTTTTAAATGATAGGTGGCAGACGAGCAGACGGATCGCCTGATGGTAAGCAATTGCCCCCTCCCATAGACACCCGCGACACCAGTGGAGTCACGTGCGCTGCCAACCTTTAAACTCCCCTTTCCCCGGGATTAGGCCTCCGGTACTCTCAATCACGCAGCGAAACACAGCACAGTGGTGCTTCATGCCGGTTTTCTGTGAGCCCGTGGTATCACTCCGGTCGAGCCGGCCCATTCTTGTCGAAGTGTGGCTCTCCCACGGTCAAGAACTGAACACTTATGTCTCTTTAGTCTTCTTCATCTCAGCGTGCCATTTCTGTTTGCGTCCAAAAATGTCGTTCTGGAGTCCGGGGTACGCTTTGACCTGAAACGACTGCCGTCTGAGCTTCGCCTCGCATTATTATCTACTCATAGATAGATAGATAGATATACTTTATTACACAAAATACACAACTTAAGGTGACGGGTAGGGCACACTAGCGAAGCCAATCGATTTTAATTTTTAGCTACTAAACCGGTTCTATTTTAATCAATTTCGTGGCTACAACGTCTCGGCAAACACTTATACTATTTATAAAATAACCATGCACAAATGTTGGGCCCAACGCCTACGCGAAACATTAATTCACGCTAAAAGCGGCCACTTTTGGCGTGAATCAATGTTTCGCCTACAAAAACGGACCCAACATTTGCATTGCATTGTTATTTAATAATGGTATTAGTGTTCGCTGAGAGGTTGTACCCCAAAATTGTTTAAAATAGATCCGGTTTAGTAGCTAAAAATTAAAATCGATTGGCGTCGCTAGTGTGCCCTACCCGTAACCTTAAGTAAGTACGAGTACTAAGCATTACAGACATTTTCTGTACAATTTCGGCGGTCTTATCGCGGTCTTGTCGTCATAGTTACACGTTTGAGAAACTATCCTATATCATTATCATTATCATTATCCGAAACGGGCAGGTTTCCTGACGTGGTTTTACGTGAGAGAAAACACCAGTGAGGACACCGTGAGAGAAAAAGTGTCGCCAAGCTATGATGATAGAAATACGCACATAAACTTGAAAAAAACTTGTGTTTCTTCAGTATTTGGGTGTATAGATTATATTTTATATTTAGAATATTTTCACAACATCACATACATTGATCTGACTCCGAGATTTGTTGCTCAAGCACCTGTGTTACGGATATCAGAATCAACAGTGGAATTACAAATAAATACATATAATACTTTTATTTTGTAAATACATACTTATAATACATAGAAACACCTAGACCAATACAAACAGACATGTTCATGCACACAAATGTTTGTAGGTACTGTGCGGGGATCGAACCCGCAACCCTTGGACCAAAGGCAGCGTTCTCTACCACTGTTCCAAACGGGTCGTCAAACGGCTGTAAAATATGTATTTAAAAATTATTTTATGGTAATTTTTACATTATGGTGGACAAACGAGCAAACTGCTCACCTGGTGGTAAGTGATTACCGCCGCCCATGGACATCTGCGACACATGGGGCATCACAGATGCGTTGCCGGCTCTTAAGTGAGGAATAAGCTCTTTTCTTATAAATTCACCAGGTCGCATCTGTAATATTTGTAATTTTTGATATCGGCATGAGTTTATTCAACACTTTCTGATTGCTCAAGTCCTTTAATGAGTCAATATCCGCAAGTTCGCGAGAAAGTCTCGCATAAGGTCCTCTTGTTCCGATAATAGTTCCGAGGAAGCAGTGCGGCTACAGAGCTCAGTGTTGCCGTTCCCGGAAAGATGACCGCCAAGTCCTTTAATAAAAGGGGTTTACTACTCGTACAAAGTATATTTCCGGATATTTGGAATTTGAAAGTCACAACATTGAAACTCTCTAGGAGGTCCTACCGTGCCACAGATCAGATCTCTTTTGACCAATGGAAAATTCCAAACTAATGCCGTCTTCCTCGTAAACGTAAAACAATGGGAGAGCTGCACTTTAGCATGAATGGGCTGGCTCGACCATAGTCATACCACAAACACTAAGGGAGTTGCCACACTGGCGGATTGCGAGCGTTTTCAAAGCGGAGCGACGGATTCGCCGTGGAGATTCAGGCGCGACGCCCACACGAGAGTCGAGTCGAGGCGAGGGCGCGTCGAGGCGTGGAGCGGCACAGTCGCAGTGTAGAGTCGAGTTGCGGGCGGCTATGCTTCCTTCTCATTTTAATGCTCCCATACGCAAGAAACGAAATGATAAAATGGCGGCAGAGTTTCGGCGGGGCGTCCCCACCGCGCCTCTGCCTCGACTCCCCTCGCCCCGACGCGCCTCAACGCGACTCCGCACTTATGTGAGCGCACTGTGATTATTTTTTTAACAAAACCTAGATGCGGCGCGCTGTTTATGCGCCCGCGACTCGACTCGACTCTCGTGTGGGCGTCGCGCCTAAGTCTAAGTCTCCGTTGCGCCTCCGCGGTGTGAACGCTGACATTTCAAAAACATGGAGGATATCAATTGAAAATCGTGCAAAAAAAACATGTTTTAGTGATATATCGCACCCTTAGTAAAATACCGACCTAACTCAAAATTTTAATATAGATGCTAAGTGAAAATAGTATCAGCTAAAATCCAGGGATGAAAGGTGATGACCTTTCATCCCTGGATTTTAGCCGATGACGATGGATTTGAGCCGATTTGTTAGATGTAACAACAATTTTGAGTTAAGTAAATAGGTACACTCACATATGAACACGAGATGAAATTTGAAGTGCTTTATTTACTCAAGACTACTCAAGAATAAATTGCAAAGAATTGCTATAAAAATATCAACAATTTTGAGTTAGGTCGGTATTTTACTAAGGGTGCGAATATCGTATGAAAATAAATGTCACGAGCACGAGATTTGGGCTCGTGGTCGCTGCATGTCGTCACTCCGCTTTGAAAACGGTCGTAATCCGTCAGTGTGGCAACTCCCTTAGAAATCGCTGTAAAGCTGCGCTTGTGCCGTGTTTCGACCAGTGATTGAGGTTACCGGAGACTCAATCCGGGGGGAAGGTACGAGTAGTTTAAAGGTATGCAGCGCACTGGTGACTCCTTTGGTGTTGCGGGCATCCATGGGCGGGGGCAATCGCGGTCCGTCTGCTGCAACAGTTGCTAGTCTACTTATTAGATACATAAAAAAGAACGGTACCCTTTGTATTGACAAAATAATTAATAATTATCAGACAAAACAACTTTTAATACTAGTCGCACAGTAAAGTGTCTTGCCTCAGCCTGATGAAAAGAAAAGCCTACGTTGCAGTTAAAAAAACCGACCCGATGGCATGGTATCCGTTGGCACTGCCACACTGACCTGCGAGTACGTCTTCACGCTTCGATAGAAGAAATCCTTGTTGTATGACAAAAGATTCACATGCATTGTCGCACTTACGGCCAAAACTGATTTTGCACAATGTAAAAAATACATACCGCACCTATTGAAATAAATCTTTTCAATGACATCATTTCTTTCTACTCGTATGTGTAACAAAATAGTCTACTGAAATTTCAGCGCACAATTTCACAATAGGCTTTAAAAATATCGACTAAAACTTTAGCTTGCGAAAGTTTGTTTTACTGTTTTGTATATTGCTTCAGTCGTCAAAGCAAATGGATTCGGTCCCGCCCTGGTTCAGATCGAAACGAAGGTGAAAAAACCATTGGGAAATTTCGCTTGTTTTTACAATTTGGAATTTAGAAAGAACGTTTTGTAACGTTTTAAAAATAAATATGAGGTAGTTTAATGAAGGGGAAGTTTGAACTAGAAGCCTTTGGCGGACTTCATTCCGCCCCGTTTTCTTCTTTCCAACTTTAGTTTATGTCAACATCCTACTCGTTCTAGCCTTCGCTAGTGACTGCTAATTTTCTTAAGGTAACGGGTAGGGCACACTAACGACGCCAATCGATTTTAATTTTTAGCTACTAAACCGGATCTATTTTAAACAATTTCGGGGTTACAACCTCTCGGCAAATGGTTATTTGACAAATAGCATATTTGCCGAGAGGTTGTAACCCCGAAATTGTTTAAGATACATTTGATGTAGTATACAAAACTGACAAATGAATCTGATGATAACTAATGCAGGTATTTGTATATTTCCTAGAGTATTGATAAGCAAAACAGATGGTATTTATGTTTAGGGTTGTCACATAACTTAAACATATTTACGATTAATAAATAAATTCATACATCATCTCATACATTGCTCTGATTCCTTGTATTACGGATGTTAGGTATACGTGAAACTTTTTGTCCGGTGAACATAGAAGCACCATAATTATTTAAGATGGGGATTACCAAAGAAATTTATTATGAGATACAATATTTTGTACTCACATATTTTGCTTGACATTTCGGCTACGTTACAGCAGCCGTGGTCACAAGCGGATTGGCGGTGCACGGCCCATCTTAATTAATTAAAGTTAGGTATTATAATTTATAATACAATAATACTTTAAAAACTATAAAAGCACCAGCCAATATTGATTCATGTCGTCTGCACTATTATCCGTGAGTCCTGTTACGTTACCTGAGATCACCACCTACCACATATTTTCTTCTTCTATCGCGATTCAATAATATAATCCATTCATGATGCCAGATCATCATCAACCCATTTAAGTCCCCACTGCTGGGGCACGGGCCTCCCTCAATCACATGAGGGGTAATTGCCATACTCACCACGCTTGGCAGACGGGTTGGCGAGGGTTTACATATAAATGCAGAGTTTTCCTTCTCTGGGTGCTGATGATCATGCCAGCAGCTTTACCTTAGTCGCCTTTTACGACACCTCGGTAAGAGTGAGGGTGGCCTATTCTACTCTGCCGGGGACCACACGACCACACAAAAAAATCTGATTCTGGCATCATCATCATTAAATGGGCCGATGATGATGATGCCAGAATCAGATTTTTTTATCTGAATATAAATCAATAAATAATAACAAATAATTAAATATTTCACAACATCACATACATTGTGTTACGGATGTCAGAACTGTTACGAAATTACAAATATTATGTATGTTACGTTTACTACGATAACTACTGAACAGTCTTATATTAACCTTAAAAAAAATGATTGCTAGAGACGCACCCAAATTGGTAAAATGTATATCTTACTTGCTGCTACGGAACCCTTCATGTGCGAGCGCTTTTATCTTCACGATTATGAGACTACAAACAATGCCAACTTTCATGTTCTCATTCATTCAAAATTTAGGCTACAAAGCATATAAGTCTTGAGATTACGTTTATTTATTTATTAGGAATGCTTACAGTTCAACCCTGCCCACTCACCAGCTACAAATCATGAATGACAATCGCTCATGGTGCGAACCTCGGCTCCGCTCACATGCCCACCACATGTCCGAGGTCGACACCCTCTGCACTGGCGCATCTCTCTCTCCCTACACCCTTATAACCCGATACGAAAGTCCAGTTTCCCTTGGCACGGTCTTTCGGCGGAAGGACAAAGCGCTTGCCGCTTTGGATGGGAATTTCAATAACAAGGACTCGCTAAGTTGTTAATTGCTGAGAAAGTGATAGGGAATTCCGTTTATAATATTTGATGAGAAAGGGAAATTTTCTTGGTAGTTTATCAGTAAGTCCATATTCCACCGTCACGCTGACCGGCGGCGGTGACAGGTCTATACGGAGGAAAGGTTTATTTCTTCTTTTGATCGCGAATTTCTGCGTTACGTTGGTAATTTAAGTGTCCGATATCGATAGGATATCGGACCCTTAAGTAGTGTGGACGCCCTGCGACAAGATGGGATGATGAAATTCGAAGGCTGGCTGGTGTGGGCTGGATGAGAGTGGCCGAAAATCGGGAGCAGTGGCGTGCATTAGGGGAGACCTATGTCCAGCAGTGGACGAGTGTGGGTTGCTGATGATGATGATGATGAAGTAGTGTGGAAATATCAGTCGCTTAAAATGAAATAGGTAGGTATTGCCTAAGCGACATTTTTGGCTATATTGAATTGAGTTACTTTTGCTACAGTGTTAGTCGCCTGAGGATTGAGGGTTTTACAATTTTAAGGACGCTTATATTTTTTATTTATTACAAAAATCCACAGCTCTTATTGATATTATTGAAGAGTGTGCTAGATGAATTATAATATACTTGTTAATTTTGTTTTAATTTTTTATTTGTGTTTTATCTTTGTAAATTTGTCTAATTAATGTAATTGGTTAGCAAACTACCGTGTTAATTATAGTCAATAAATAAATAAATAAATATTGGGTATACAAAAACTCTTATATATTAATCTTATAACGTAACGTAACGGACTTTCCTTATGTCTCTAAAATAAAAAATAAAAATTATGAAAGGGATACCCGAGGGATTATGCTGTATTACTTCGAATAATCTACTAACGTAATTATTAAAATGATGACAAAACAAACTTACTTACAGTCAGCATCAAAAATAACTGTTTTCCAAAAGTACAAACTGACTTCTTCAGTTACGTGAAATCCTCAACATCTATCTACTTTTTGTGGGTTCGTAAATTTGAACATAATTACGACGGTTTAAAGTTCAATTTTGACCACTTGCATTCCTGAAGATAGATGATATTAGATCCTAACTTATTTTTTCAAATTGTTTGGTTTATATTGGACGAAATTTTGTTGTTATTTAGGTCCTTTTGGGACATTCTGTTTGGAAATGCGAATCTTTCCAACAATTATAAACTATGCTACTTAGGACGCCAGCTGTACATGGCTCCCCCATGCCTATAAATAAATGGTTCTATAAAAAATGTATTTCAATAACGCATTCAAACTGTACATACGGCGTTACGTAGAGTTACCCTTGTTGGACTTAACATCCTTATGTCTGAGACACGAGTGCTATTTTTGCACAGCGGGGGTAATTCGACCTAACGCCGTCTGTACATAATATTTCAATTTTAATGAATGGAAAGTTACCTCCCTCTCGCATTCTCGCTAAATGTAAAATAGGTCTGTTTAATGGTATTCGGAAACGATGGCTACTTTACTGCAGAAGTTTAAGCTGCGTTATGGTGTGTTAATTCCATTTAAAGGTTTTAGTCATAAATAACGGCAAGGCCAATAGGGAGAGCAGTTTTCGTAACTTACTGACCTGCATCAGCTAATCTATAGCACTTATGTGATAGGTGGCAGACAAGCAGACGGATCTCTTGAAGGTAAGCGATTGTCGCCGCCCATTGACATCCAAGGCCAGTAGAGACAAGTGCGCTGCAAACCTCTAAACTCTTCTTCGCTCGCGGATTGGGCCTCCTCCCTCAGTCACTCGGCGAAACATAGCGCAGGCAATGTCACACACATCATCATCATCATTATCATTTCAGCCAATGTCACACACGTTCGGTCCAATATAAATTGAGGAATTTTGACAGATTTTAGTATCCTCATGTGTAGCTGACTGTACCAGAAATAGATATACCTAAGTACTTTATTGCACAAAATACACAACTTAATCGAACATTAAAATTTTTGCATTGTCTAGTACTTACGGCAATACAGAAATAAAATGTACAATTTTGTCGGTCTTATCGCTGAAAGCGATTTGAGACCACCAACCTTCAGGCAAAGGACATTTGATAGTTGAGGAGGCACTTACCCATATATCTATATACATATTTAAGTTTTAACCATGGGAGAAGCACGCTTCGGGATGAGTGGGGCGGCTTGACCGGAGTGATACTACACGGTCTCACAGAAAACAGGTGTGAGGCATTGTCTCTGCTGTTTCGCTGTGTGAGTGAGAGCACCGGAGGCCTAATCCGGGGGAAAGGGGTATAAAGGTTGGTAGCGCACTTGTGACTCCACTGGTGTTGCGGGTGTCAATGGGCAGCGGCTATCGCTCACCATCAGGTGATCCGTCTGACGAGTAGACCATCTATCAGATAAAAAATGGTGGCACCTACCCATATACCCGACTTACCCATATACGACGACCCGATTGGAACAGTGGTAGTGAACGCTGCCTCTGATACAAGGGTTGCGGGTTCGATCCTCGCACAGTACAAACATTTGTGTGCATGAACATGTTTGTTTTATTGGTCTGGGTGTTTGCTATGTATTGTAAGTATGTATTTACAAAATAAAAGTGTTATATGTATATATATGTAATCCCACTGTTGATTCTGATATCCGTAACACAGGTGCTTGAGCTACCTATCTCGGAGTCTAATGTATGGGATGTTGTGAAATATTTATTTATTTATATAAAGAAAAAGCGTAAATGAAACTCGACGAACAAACTACGTCCTTTATTCAGTTCTTAGGCAATTTCAGCTTATCGGCTAGGTCCTTCGGCACGTCGAGGTACGTCCTCTCGAGGCCGACCGTGAGGAGCAGCGCCTTCAGCCGGTCCACCTCCACGGAGTCGCCCTCGGCCGACCACACCGTCATCGAGGAGTTGAGGGACGAGGTCTCACGGAGCAGGTCCAGGATCACCGGCTGGCTGTTCGAGGCTATGCTGGCGCGGACCTGGGGAGATTGGGAATTAGAGTGAACAGTTGGTTCATGTCATTGCTACTGTATCTTATCTCTTCGGTCGTGTCACACTGGTGTCCCATCGGAATATGAGGGCAAGGGAATAGAGATTGCGCTTGTGTTTGCCCACACACTTGAGCACTATAATATATCATGCGTAAGTGGCTGATCGTAGCTAGATAAGCCGTCTTAGCCGGAATCGAATGGAGGATATTTATTTTTATCAGACAAATTGGTCATTGTTGGAAATACCGAAGGGAAAGCTCACGAGGCGGCGGATCACCAACATGATGGTCTGACCAAATGTCATCCCATCCAAAGCTCTACGAAGTAGCGAAGGCTGCTTCCAATCGTAATAAATGGAGAAAGTCTGTTTGATTGATAAAATCTAGTGACCACGATCTTCCACTAAAATAAGTTTTATCACATTAGCTCGATGGTTATCAAGCGGCCTGCCATACAGAGGTGTCATGGCTCAAATCCAAGCTTACAAAGTGTTCTGTTTGGTCTTAAACTGTATAAAGATCTTTTCAGTTTGATGACATCTGCTCCTGCCTGTATCTTCCAATTTTCCAAACCACATCCAGCCAATGTGCAGATAAATTGATCAAAACGACTTACAGGGAAGGTAACAGTCTGGTCGACGTGGTTCTCATGGATCATACGCAGCATGGTGCCGATGTTCTCCCGGCTGTACTCGCCCTCGGTGATGTTCCCGCCGAACCTCGTGGTCCACCCGATGGAGAGCACGCAGCGCTTGTGCTGCGACGCCAGCTTGATGAACTTGGCGGGGTCCACTGGCGGGGTGGTGGAGTCCACTGGCCCGGGGAGGATATCTGCGTTCAGCCACACAGGGAAGGACACCTAGAAGAATACAGAGGAATGTAGTGAACGAGGACCTGCAAGAGCTAGTGACATCTGGTGCATAACTGCATAATGGTGACATCTCGCATCTTCTCGTGTCTTGGCCTGAGGTCAGTTGGGGCTTAAGCCTTTTTCAGAGCTTCAACTGTAATAGAGGATTTGGGAATTCTGGCAAACTGTCATCTAATCCTGAGACAAGGGAAATAGACTATTGGATAAGAGTCTACAGTACAGTAATCTTATGGCTGTTGTTCATACGTGATTGACACTGATGTGATAAACCAGCTTATTCACCTCGTAGGAAGAAGCCACGGTAGCTAATTTGGTTAGACAAACTTGAAGTTTTCTAGGCGACTTCAAAAAACTATGACGCGTTTTAAGCTGCCACCCAAAATTACAGTCACAATCGAAATAAAATATTAAAACTCAAACATTTATTCCGTGTCCATTCAAAGTGAGAAGTTTGAATAACAAAGAGTAAGTAGAAAAAAGCGGCGCGAGAGCTGACGCTCGATTACAATTGGAAATGATACGCGGAAGAGGCGCGCGCGTAGCATATGCCGCGCGCGAGGCCCACCCATACTGCTGGGCGAGGCGACAAGTCTACACAGTCCCGAGACAGAAGGGTAGTACCTGCTGCCCTGATTTTATATGAAGACTGTTAAAAGTCACAAAACCAAATTTTAAAGAAAAAGGTCAAAATGAATTTTCTTCACCACTATAGTATGCAAGTAATCAATTTTACTATTGATTGGAGAAGGTAATAATAATCTGGTTATAACCGAGAGGGGGGAGATGATCATCATCTCCCCCCCGTTTGGAACAGTGGTAGTGAACGCTGCCTTTAGGTCCAAAGGTTGCGGGTTCGATCCCCGCACAGTACAAACATTTGTGTGCATAAACATGTCTGTTTATATTGGTCTGGGTGTTTTCTATGTATTATAAGTATGTATTTACAAAAGAAAAGTATTAGGTATATGTATAATCTACATACTATCGACAGCTCATGTCGAATCAAGCACTTACAAATTTCGTCGGGTTAGTAACGCGTTCAGTGGTCTAATTTTTTTTTTTAATAAATAAATATTTCATAACATCACATACATTGATGTTGTGAAATATTTATTTATTAATAAAAAATGGTAGAACATTCACCCGGATTGTGGAAGGTGTGGGTTCGAATCCCGCCTGAACACGAGATGAATAAATTGCAAAAGATTGCTATAAAAAATATCAACTATTATATGTATACATTTGTAATCCCACTGTTGATTCTGATATCCGTAACACAGGTGCTTGAGCTACCTATCTCGGAGTCAGATCAATGTAGGTATGTGATTTGTGAAATATTTATAAAAAAAAACATCTCTCTCTCTTATAATCTATGAGGTTGCCGGTCGATTTAGAGTAGGTGTTTTTGAATTGAGGATGTGATCAACTTCCATACTAATATAATAAATGTGAAAGTGTGAGTGTCTGTCTGTCTGTTTGGTCTGTATTTCTATATAAACGGAGCGACAGATTGACGTGATTTTTAAAGTGGAGATATTTAAAGGGATTGAGAGTAACATCTCCTACTACTTTTTGGCAAACCGAATTCCACGCGAGCGAAGCCGTGGGCGACTGCTAAAAAATATAGCTCTGTTAAGTTCAAACTGTAGTGGATAGGAACCTTTCTGACATTCATAAGTCTGCAAGAATAAGGGTTGTCCGTGACTCAGCATTTAGTATGAAGACATCCGTTTTGATTGCCTTCAATTAGCCTTGATGGCTGTTTAAGAACTCTGTTCACTTGCGCATAAAAAAGGACATAAGAATATCAGCTTCGAAGTCTTGATTTGTCTTCTTTTATATCATACGCGTCTTTACCATTAGCGTACGAACTTTCAAAGTGATATGGAAATTAAATATAAAGGAGATGACCCATAGTTGGGCCCGCTAACATGTTAAGTAACTACTTTAATTTTTTTTGGATGTCCATCAATGACTCCAATATTTGTGAACAGATATTTTTGGAGTCACTAAATTATAGTATGGCAGTGGCCATCAAGTCTGATTTCACGATGAACCAAAGGTTTTTTCTTTTTTTATGTGATAGATGGCAGACGAGCAGACGGATCACCTGAAAGTAAGCGAGTCCCGCCGCCGAGTGGAGTCGCAAGTGGATTTGTCCGATAACCGCCCAGCATATTGTACTTAGTAATACAAAAGAAACATTCAACGTACAATTTGTACCACACAAATCTGAAAATGGAAGGAAATCACAAGGAAATAAACCCGACATTGTTTAAAATCATTTTCCAAAATTAAATTGAAAATTTAAAAAACTCCCGACACAACTAAAGCTGTTTCATTTGATACATACAGGTATATTGAGGCAGTTGGAACAACGAATAAGTTATTCGTCATTTTCTGACGGCGGCCATCTTGGATTTGAATTTTTTCACAATTAATATATTCTGCTACTCAAGCCCTTTTATATGGTACCCATATTGTGGGAGTTGTGTTAAAACATAAAATCCAAATCTTTGTGACGGCGGCCATCTTGGATCTATTTTTATCCAACATAGCTAAGAACACTCCCTCCTTATTCATCTTTCAAACAAAAGAAACAAAATCAAAATCGGTTCATTTGTTCGGGAGCTACGATGCCCATAGACAGACACACACACACACACACACTTATAACACCCCGTCGTTTTTGCGTCGGGGGTTATAAAAAGACTCGAATGGTCTCTAAAACTTCATGTCTTTTACAACACTAGTTCCTCCTTTTACATTGCTGTAATAGAAAAATATACGCTAATCACTTCATTTCCATCGATATTTCCCTACGGTGACATTTGGTTAACCTGATTACTTGACTTGATTATGATCCATATCGAAGGCGCGAGTTTCGCCTCCCAGGTTCAAACTGCCATCGCGTGTTCCAGCGAGTTCCATAGCGACCACACATGCCGCCTGGTGACGTGACAAATTCATAATTCACGCACTGTCACGTCCTAATCTAGACGTCTATAAACACCCCAAACCATTCCCTACCTTACGCTCCCATAACAAAGTCCAATATCCCCCATCTCGTTAAAAAGAAATAAATATTCCTTGTAAAACTTCATTGGCATTATTATCAGCTGCATTGAGTTGACTTTCCTGTGACATTGGAGAAGTGATTATAACGAAATATGGGGTTGGTTTTTAAGTCGATTTTAATTGACCATGTGTGGCGTTTAACTCAATTGGTTTGGGAACTTCTTTATTTTCGTGTTGTGACTCACGATGAATAATTGGTTAGTTCGAAGGAACATATTTTCAAAATTGCTTTGTTCAGTGACTGCGACTTAAATCACTTTTTTATGGGAGGCAAACAAGTTAACGTTAAGACTCCAATATCGAGGGGATTATGAATCGTTGAATGGGGCATATAATGATGTAGTAAAATTCATAAAATCATAAAAAAAATCTACCTTGGATGTGAACGAATGAGTTAGAAAACGGTATTCTTTCCCCAGATTTCACTGATACAGACTGGGCGGTCTGCCCCGGATGTCACTCATTTAAAGGGTGACTCCCGATTTCGATTCTGAGCAGTGTGTGTAATAACACCTATAACAATCGTTTTTTGTTTCAATAACTATGTTAAGTCCATTCAACAAAAGACAGTCACCTGATCTTCCTCTGGTCTACCTCGCCTAAGCCTAAGAAGCCAAGATCCCATTTTGGACAAAGAATATCCGCTCTGGATGTCTACCATCTTAGTCTCTGTCCACGTCACTGTTTCGACGAAAAGGCTTCATTGCATCTGTTCTGAAACATACTTTAGGCTTGCTATACGATGCTATCCCGGCGGACGGGTATGCGTAATGCATTTCCCCTGGAAGAACAAAAAAAAAGCCCCTGTGACTGTGTAAAGGCGTCAATAGAATGTTAAGTCTAGCTTAACCCCCTTGTCTATTCTGCTTTTTCATTATGTGAGATCTCTTTTGGGACCTTCCTCAGGCTACGGCGCTATGAGCCCCTGCGACTTCTCAAAGGCATCAATGGCTTGAAGTCCAGCTTGACCCCCTTCTGCTTCAGCTTGTTGAGCTGCGCTACAATGGACAAGAACTCCAAAAAGCTAAAGTCCAAGGTTGGGGGGTGCGCCATCTGTTCTGGAACCTACCTCAGGATTTTCAGACTGCAGGCACTTTCACTACGCTGCTGAGTAAATTATTTCGTGAGTAGGAGTGCAAAGGATAGGGGAGGTACAAAAAAATAATATATAGACACAGAACGCCGGGAGCCTACGTCGCACACATGCGCGATACAGGAATATCGGCGTGGTTCGGCATGTATTTTTTTATGATATAGGTAGCAGACGAGCCGACGGATCACCTGATAGTAAGTTACCGCCGCCCATAGACACCTGCAACACTAGTGGTGTCACAAGTGCTCTGCTTACCTTTTAACTCCCCTTCGCCTGGATTGAGCCTCCGGTAGCCTCACTCACTCAGCGAAACACATGACATAATCGACTAGTTTTCCTAGGTAATTTGTCCTTATATATAAGATAAGATACCTCAGGCTTGCTGTACGGCGCTATGAGCCCCTGCGACTTCTCAAAGGCGTCAATGGACTTGAAGTCCAGCTTGACTCCCTTCTGCTTCGGGTTCTGCTTGTTGTGCTGCGCCACGGTGGACAGGAACTCCGACAGGCTCAGGTCCGAGGTGGTGGCGGGGGGGTGCGCCATGATCGGGATGGGGGGCCCCTCCTTGCCGGAGACTTGGCCGAGCACTATGTCCGCTTCCAGCATCGAGACATCGCCTGGAGAAAAAAGATAAATATGCTCTAATAGCCTTAAGGTGACGGGTAGGGCACACTAGCGACGCCAATCGATTTTAATTTTTAGCTACTAAACCGGATCTATTTTAAACAATTTCGGGATTACAACCTCTCGGCAAACACTTATACTAATTTATTAAATAACCATGGACAAATGTTGTGTCCGTTTTTGTACGCGAAAAATTGATTACCGCCAAAAGCGGCCACTTTTAGCGTGAATCAATTTTTCCCGTACGTACGCGTTAGGACCCCACATTTGTGCATGGTTATATTAATAAATAGTATAAGTGTTTACCGAGAGGATTGTAACCCCGAAATTGTTTAAAATAGATCCGGTTTAGTAGCTAAAAATAAAAATCGATTGGCGTCGCTAGTGTGCCCTAACCGTCACCTTAATTTACTTTTTTTATGAGATAAGGGGCAGACGAGCAGACTGATCATCCTGATGTTAAGATTACCGCCGCCCATGGACAACTGTGACATCAGAGGAGTCACAAGTGAGCAGCCGACCTTTTTAAAGGGAGTACGCTCGTATTCAATGTATATATTTGTAATTCTGCTGTCGGTTCTGATATCCGTAACACAGGTGCTTGAGCTCCTATCTCGCAGTCAGATCAAACAAACAAACATTTATTTGCAAAAATATATTTGATACAGATGAGATAAGATAAAGATATAAGATAAAGAGTTCTTTATTGGCCACAGAACACAAATCAAACATGAGTGACATAAATACAAGTATGACAAATTCTGTAGCCAACAAGGCCCAACCTCAGCATTTGCTGCAGTGGCCGAAGCCGCTGCAGCGCTGGTTTTCAGGCAGAGCCTTGGGTGACGTACGTGCACACATACATAACATACAATAGGAAGGAGATAGGAGATGATGATGAGGTCTTAAAATTGTGGTATCTAGTGTCGTAATCTGCTTGCTAGTAAGCGTACAAATATATAATATTTTCACATTCTTTTGATATAGATCAATGTATGTGATGTGAAATATTAATCTATTTATACAGACGTGGTCACATCACGCTTTCCTAAACGAAACAGTAAAACTTCACTAGAGCCGTAGTCTGGAATTTTATGTTCAATTTATAATAATAATGCTCCAACCGATTACGGCTACGGTGGCTAATCTCAACGATCAGCCACGTACGCAGGATATATTATAGTGCTCAAGTGTGTGCGCAAACACAAGTGCACTCTCTATTCTCTTACCCTCATTCCGATGGGACACTTCTGTGACACGACCAGAGAGGGATTGGGCGCATGACCAACGCCTTTTTCTTTTCTTAGTGCTAAGTAGCACTTAATAGCTGCAGTAAGTGCTTTTGTAAGTAGAAGGAAAGATAAAGTTTGCTCTCATAATCCTCCAATGAAGCTTTTTCTTGCCATTTTTACGTGTTCTTGGGCCCACTTCTCTATAATAGACTTAACGCCATAGAAAAGTCTGGTCAGTCCTCCGACCTATAACCTGCGCTAAAAAACACCTTCAGGAGGTGCTCCTGAAGTTGTCCTACGATGATACAGTAGTGTTTGACGTTATCAGGTCGGGGTATCAGGATTCACGAGAAGTTGTATCTAGTTAAATAAATAAAATAAAATATTCTCTGGAAAAATCTATCAATCTATTTATCGCAATTTTTTTATGACACATGACAAATCATCCCGAAAAAAGTAAAACATAAACCACGAACAAAGGTTACATACTTAAACAAGTAGAGAAATTACTCATTGTCCCCAAATAAGAGGTGCTCCTGAAGTTGTCCTACGATGATACAGTAGAGAAATTACTCATTGTCCCCAAATAAGAGGTGCTCCTGAAGTTGTCCTACGATGATACAGTAGAGAAATTACTCATTGTCCCCAAATAAGTACCACCTAATTTTAATTGTTAGCCTAGAGTAAGATTAAGTTTAAGTTGTAATTTATTGCTTATAAGTATGATTAAATTTTTAAGACCTATTTTTAGCCTGAAACACAGGTCACCCTAGTTCAGGTAAAATGCTAAAAATGTGTACTATTATATAAGATTTATTGATCAAAAGTTGTATTAGACATAAGTTATTTGAAATAAAAAAAATATTATTTTATAATGCAAGGCAAAAACCTAAAGACTCGATGCAAATTCGCTTTCCCTCGTCCTAACTTTTAGTGACGTGCGTGTATGATCTCATTCAAATATTTGAGTCCGCTATTAGACCCAACAATTAGAAGTGTGATGCCTAATTCCGTCAGCGCCAGATTGGTATAAACGGCCGGTTCTAGGAACGCGCGCGGCTTGGGACTGCCTATTTCTGGAGCGGCTGGACAAGTTACGGGAATCGGGGAGCGGACATTTTTTTAATGTAAAACGCCCCTCAGTAATAAAAACATTTTTTTAAATAAATATTTCACAACATCACATACATTGATCTGACTCTGAGATAGGTAGCTCAAGCACCTGTGTTACAGCTATCAGAACCAACAGCGGATTGGCCTCGGGTACCGTCACTCACGCAGTTAAACACAGCACAGTGCTGCTTCACGCCGGTTTTCTGTGAGGCCGTAGTATCACTCCGGTCGACGCGGCCCATTCATGCCGAAGCATGGCTCTCCCACGGTAAATAAAACTTTTATAAAAATGGCTACCTCTACCTACATTATTTAAATTTCCTATCGAATAAATTACTTTCTTTAAAAACGGCTTCCCCATCACCTTATCTAAGTTTGATATCTAGCTCAAAAGAAAAAAATATGTGCGAAAGTTGTTACGCTCTGAAATAATTTTCCCTTAGTTTCAACTCAATATTGCCTTCCTATCTTGCCTTCCTATCTGTAAATTTCAGACCTTAGGGCCTACAAAGAAACGGAAATCACAACCGAATCTTTGTTCCCGTCTCCTGCTGACACTAGAACGGCAATGAGGAAAAACATCCTGAGGAAACGGACACGTTTAGGATACTTTCTATTTAAGTAGTGGACTGCTCACTACAGTGAGCCGCACTATAAAGTGGCGGCTGCGCCTCTTGCGCGGGCCAAAAATTTACCTAAGTTTTCGGCAAGAAATTCTTTGAGCCGTGTTCACCAACTTTTCAAATAACGGTTATCACGCTTTAAACATGCAAGGACTTATAGCAAGCACGGTTAAAGTGTGATTATCTTTGTTTTAAAGTTTGTGAACTCGGCCCTTAGTGGCAACTCGGTGTCTGGAAGTTGGCGGTCTTGTACGGTTAGCATCAAAAGTAGCTTAACACTTTAGTATCATGTTGAAGTAACATTTTTACGAACCCCTTGGAAACTGACTATAATAGGCTGAACAGTTACTTTGACATGGTACTAAAGTGTTAAGCTACTTTTGATGCTAACCGTACTCCCGTGCCTTGGAGAGCACGTTAAGGCGTTGATCCTGCGCCCAATCCCTCTCCGGTCGTGTGATGCTGATGTCCCATCGGAATATGAGGGTAATGTAATAGAGAGTGCACTTGTGTTTGGGCACACATAAGAGCACTATACTATATCTTGCGTACGTGGCTAATCGTTGAGATTGGCCGTCATAGCCGTAATCGGTTAGAGGATATTACTATTTATGTGGTATAATCGCCTTAATCTTACTCTCAAGACCTCACCTCACGACCAACAATACGTCTAGAAATGAAACTCATATTGTTTTCGCGAGACTTGTCCCGTCTCCGTCCACCCTCGTATGTCGGAGAGAGATGAATGCCGTTTTTATAGTCATTTAAATGAGCGTGTAATAGACCCACAGCTGTATGTGGAGAGGAATGCAGGGTGACCAGTAATAATTGCAGGGTGACCAGTAATTTGGCCTAAACGTACGTAGACCTCAGCTTATCTTTATCCTCCTGGTTGACTGCCTGTCTCGTCGATAGCGCAGTGGCTCGCACGTTATAGCGACGCCTACGCTTCAAGGTTCGATTATCGTGGGAGAGCCACGCTTCGCCATGTATGGGCCGGCTAGACCGCAGTGGCCGCACAGAAAACCAGCGTTAAGTAGAAATGTGCTGTTTCGCTGCGTGAGTGAGTGTACCGGAGGCTCATTCCAGGGGAAAAGGGGGTTTAAAAGTTGGCAGCGAACTTGTGACTCCACTGGTGTCGCGGGTGTCTATGGGCGGTGGCAATCGCTTAACATCAGGCGATCCGCTTGCTCGTCTGCCACCTATCACATAAAAAAAACTGGTTGGACCGGGTTCTTCTGTTACCCATCCTGAGTGTCAGCCGGGAGTCTGGAAGTTGGGAGACTAATATTCGTACCCTAATGCCTCGGACGGAATTTTAGATGGTCCTACGACCAATTACCCTCTTCGATCGTGTCAGGCTTTTTTACCATCGAAATACGAGAGTAAGGGAATAGAGAGCGTAGGTATATGTGACTGCGAACACACTCGTCACTATAAGATGTCCTGTGTAATTGACTGTTCATTGAGGTTGTCAAAATACCTTACAAGTATGAATATACCTATTCCAAAACAGCTGTTAAATTTATCAGACTGTAATTGTTTATTAGCCCTGTGGGGCGGTCACCCTCTTTCAGAGTCTGCCTGAGTGGCCAAAATGTAATTTAATATAAGTTAATATCTGTTAGTAAACTTACTTTTTAATGCTGCGTCCAACTGCGCTTTGCTGTTGACGGCATGAGCCCAGGTCACGACTGTCAGGTTCTTCATCGATTCCTCCTCACAGCTCACAAAAGTGACTAAAACAAACAAAAAATACAATAAAAACAATCACGCATCATAAAATCATTAAGCACCTATACATAAATGTAATGCCATTTAACAAAGAGGTAAAAATAAAAATTTTACGTATAATGGAACGTTGAAACGTCATAATAACAGATGTCAATGACATGATGACAGATTACGTCAAGTGAATTGCAAAAAAACACAGCAGCAGCTGATTTTAGCACTTGCAATTAAGCTGACTATTACAAAAAACAAAGGTTGTAATTATTTATCTAGTGAATAATTTAATATAATTGTTTATTTACGTCGTGATAACCTACTTACAAATCTGATTTCGGTGGAAAAACAGTATTGTTTACGTGAATAACAAAGCAGAGTGATTCCCTGTCTGCACACTCACTAGACACTGGCGCTAGTGTGGCAATGCTTTTGTGACGTTTCGGTTGCACAGTTAGTTCCTCTTTTTGCCGCATAATCTTTTGTTCAGTGTATTCGTGATTGTGTTTACTTTGGCCGGTGTTTTGTATGTTCCTTGTAGCACCTGATATAATGAGCGTATTTTAATGATTCAAGCGTTTTGTTATCATTCATAAACATGATAAGGCGTAGGTACAACCTGTGCGGATAAAGAATGGGATCAGAAATGGCGGCGCATCTTTTCACTTCTCGCTCGCACACTATTTGCGTTCATACTCGCACTCGTGGGGTGCAGTATAGACGCAAATAGTTTTTTCGCAAATATTCTTATCCGCACAGGTTGTAGGTTCGCTATAAATTTTACCGATAGGGAAGACCTCTGTATTAGAGTGAACAGGCGTCTTTTTCTAGGCAAATGCGTAGCATCCTAAACCTCATGGGAGACTGTGGTAGCCTATAGTTAAAATAATAAAATAAGAGATAATAGAATTTTGGATAGTAGAATAATATTTTTTTTTATGAAATTTAGGCCAATGCTTAACTATAATCTCACTCGGACGGAAAGTCACGATAAGGTATAGGATGTATGTGGATGTAACTTAGGATATAGGTATATTAGTAGGTATATGAATGTATTTTTTACCTCTCCATCAAGTTTTTTTGTTTTTTTTTTAATACCTACAGCGCAGCACCATTATTTATCATAATTATAATAATTAGGAAACTAGGCAATTACTTATTAAATAAAAGAAGAAGGAAACTTTTTTTTCTCTTTTTGAAATAGGTCTGAAGGTGTAAATATTTTAGTGAATAGGTAATGTGGGTAAGTACCTACCTAGGTATCATTGATTGAGATTCTTCATTTCCGCAACGATCAAAGGCGAATGACTTAAATGCAGAACTAAAAGCGTCTAGTTTATCCACGAGACCGAATAAATAAACATTGCTGTTCCCATCATAATCCAGATCGATAGCTTGACCATCTTTGATGGCGAACCACGCCGCTTTGATGCCACCAAATATGTAACCTAGTGGTAGAAATAGATCCCACGGTTTGCTTTGATGTTTGAATTCTAAAGTTTATTTATTCATGAAAACATGCAACATATATACACAAAAACTATAATAGGTACCCGTCCGTGTATGATGTTGATAATAAATAAGTAAATCTATTTTGTAGAAAGTACTCGAAACGCATACCTAGCCCCTTATTAGAAAATGGAGTCATAGAAAAGTTCCACAATTAAACTCGTTCCAGCTTCTTTTAACATGGCGTGTTGGAACGCGATGGCGGCATGAGCTTTAATATCTATTTTTTCTTTGTTTTCCCGGAGAGAATGCCGCTGGCTCAAAACAGAGCCGACGTCGGCGACGCCTTATGCACACCCGGCTGTGGTGAAGGCCGGGTAGTGGAGGGCTCTCCCCTGGGTCCTACCCATTAAACTCACCGGGGCATTTCAATCTTTGCCCAGGAAATCAGGATGGGACACGTTCTACCAAACGGGGTTTCGCCCGCGTCCCACCCGAGGACAAGAAGCTCGCCAGCACGGCCTCTCTCCCACTCACGAAGGCCCGAAGGCCTAGGGCTGCTCCCTCGGCCCACTAAACAGATCCTCCCGTGTGGAACCTTCACTGCTGGATGCAGCGCAGGCACTACCGAGAGGACGACTCCGCCCGTAGGGATAAGGGTACATGCACCTTTCCCCACACATACACTGTTGGCTGCAGTGCAGAGATGTGTTCGGGGAAATAAAACCCGCGAGCTTCAAAAGCGAGGCTGCCTCGAAACCAACTCCTCTGGATGCGGAGCCGGGGAACGAGCTATCACCGGGCTGCCGCTACACTCCGCTGGCTGCGGACTTGTAGCGCAGACCTCTCCAAGACTTTCGGCCGTGAGGCCTGAGCCCAAATGCTTCCGCTCGGGTGGGGCCCACGTCAAAACGCTCTTGCCAACTGGGACTCGCCAACAGGTCACCCAAAAGCGAAGCCAGACAGGGCCCCGGTCCCATAACAATACCTATAATACATCTTTCAGACCACACCACACCATGAGGCCGGTCCTAGGCCCTTGTGGGCCCAGGGCAATCAAAGGACTCAGATTAGTAGAAAATGCCGTACCGCAGCTAAATTCCCCAGCTTTAATATCCTACGATTATAACTCCAGATCACGTTTTATAAGATAGTGTGGACCCAGTAGCGTAGCGTGGATGTCGGCTGCCCGGGGCGGAAGACATTTTTGGCACCCTCCTTTCTTCCTCAATCCCCCCAGGATGAAGGTGGACCAAGACCCAGGTTAAGAATGTTTATAATTTACAAAATGTTGGCACACTGTTGTTGATTCCACTGGTACTGGTGAGATCACCCGGAAACCGCTGCAATCCGATGTTCCTCTTTGCTCACATCGCGCTGTGGGGCGCCTATAAAATCGACTTTCCGCGGATGTTTTATTCGAGGCTTCTGGAATAAACTAAAACCTATTTGTTAGTAAATACCTATTTTTAAAACTATTTGTAGGTATTAATCTTAGACAATTTATTATTATGATTGGTATTTTTAAATTCATTTTACGAATTTTCTGGCGTGTTTACAACAGTAGAGTAGACACTCTATGGTGCTAAAACTACGTGAGGCCCCGTTTTATAAGTACAGGTCCTGCCTGACCGTCACACATCAATGTATAACTAATATCAATGTAGATTGGTAACCTAATCTGTGGCTGTCTGTACCTATACTTATGTAAGTCGAATGTATGTGTAATGTGATGTAATAGTTTAATTTAATAAAGTTCCTAGGACGATCTGAGTACGAGTAGCGTTTTTACTACGAGTATTTAGATAATTATAATGTCTATTTATTTTATCAAAAACACATGTATAAATTTGAATTGAAATATTGAGTCATAAATAAATATTAGCCAAGAGCTTGCGTTCGATTAGTTGATACCAACATTGATTCAAATAATTATGTAAGTATACTTTCATTGTCCTTAATTGATGGTTTGGCCTATGGTTGCCCTATTCCAACATGCCGCTTAGGTAACTGGGTTATCGCGTTAAAATATTTACATGCAAACTTTGTGTTATTCAGTCAGTGAATAATTTAATTTCTAGGAAAGTATTGAAGATTCACCTTATTTCTCACAAACGCGAAACTCTGTAATACTACCAATAACGCCTAAAAATATAACGGTGGCAAACATTCTTTGTTAAGCGATGTAATGGTTACTGTATGATGAGGATAGAAAAGCAAATTTAGGAAATTGAGGAGATGGGGGGACTAGCCAAGTTTTGCCTTATATAAAATGCCATAAAGTATACCTAATAACAGTCAAAAGATTACGCTTTCGCAATGTTAGTCGTTACTAAATGAATTGAATTTTATACGGTACCTACTGTCCAAAATAAACTTTACGTAGGTACAGTGGCGGACAGGTCAAGCCATACAAACTATCAAATTTCCTCAATCGATTTCGAACGAATATTATCGTTTATAATCGAATGAAGAAATTTGACAGTTTTGTATAGCTTGATGTGTCCGCCACTGTACTTGCCATATATTACTAATTTTGTTTTAATGATAGTGTTTTTAATGTACCTTATTAGGCACACGCGCATTGCAATTTGAACCAAATCGCGCTTCTTCATCTTTGAATAAAAGTTGATGATAAAAGACCAATATTTTCATACGGTTACGAAGCATAGTTCTTCCCCTTTAATAAGTAAAATCTATGCTTCCGCTCTAGGACCAGAGACTACAACAAAGCATCCTGATTGCTTGTTGCTGCGATTGACGTCACGTCCTGCGCGAGTGCATATCAAATTGCGCAGTTACTGCACTCGGCATCCTAATCGAGCGACAACGTGACACCCTTCTGGAGGCAATTAAGATTGAAAGGTCCTAGGCCATTCCGGGACCGTCTAGGAATACAACAATGAGGAAAACATCGGCCACGAAGCGTTCTAACTAGATTAGCTTTTCCGCCTTAAGACTTCTGGAAAGAGACTTGCATCATCATTTTTAACACAAATGAATAGGTCCATCATAACAGCGTTTATGTCGAACTCCAATGTCGTACCCACTCCTGTAAAGGTTGGAAGCTCTACACTGGAAGTTGTGGACGAGTATATATACCTCACTCTTACTGAGATGTCGTAAAAAGCGACTAAGGTAAAGCTGCTGGCATGATCTACAGCACCCAGAGCAGGAAAACTCTGCATTTATATCAAAACCCTCGCCAACCCGTCTGCCAAGCGTGGTGAGTATGGCAATTACCCCTCACGTGATTGAGGGAGGCCCGTGCCCCAGCAGTGGGGACTTAAATGGGCTGATGATGATGATGATGATGATATATACCTGGGACAAAAAGTTCAACATGGTAACTCCAACTTTCAGAAAAAAGGTTAATCGACATTCGGGAAGTTACGCAGCATAAAAAAAAAGCATATTTTCGGCCCATCTACCGCAGTACCTCAAGACGAAAGTCTTTAATGCGTGTCTATTACCAGTGGTGACATACGGAACCGAAACGTGCCCGCTTACAAGGAGTCGCTTAAGAAAGCTCAAAGTCACCCACAGAGCAATGGAAAGGGCTATGTGCTCGGAGTCTCTTTGCGTGATCGTATCAGGAATGATGAGATCCTCAGTAGAACCAAGGTCAAAGACATAGCCCAAAGAATTGCATGCCCCAAGTGGCAATGCGCAGGGCACATTGCGAGTAGATCAGACGGCCAGTGGGGCATAAAGCTCCTTGAGTGGTGGCTGCGTATAGGAGGTCGAAGCCGTGGCAGGCCATCTACAAGGTGGACCGACGATTTGGTGAAGGTCGCGGGAATCCCTTGGATACAGGCGGCACAGGTGGCTTAATTTGAAGCCGCCCCGTAACTAACGAGAATATACTGGTCGCATCCAGCCAAAGAGACACACAGCGGATGTGAAAGAGAGGGAAACTCCGATTCGGTCGTAACGTCTGCTTTGAATTAGGCCCTCAGGACCGAGCTGTGTGGAGATCATTTGGAGAGGCTTATGTCCAGCAGTGGACGTTTATTGGCTGAAATGATGATTATGATGATGATCATATCAGCGTGTCTTTCCCAGTTGCATCCCCGTTTTGTCATTCCCGTTACTTCGGAATCCTGGGTACGCTTGGACAATGAAGCAGGTTATGGAGAGTTTTGTAGGTAATACAATGAATCGACTGCTGCCTGACGTTCATAACCTTTAAACAGGGCAAACAGTGAAATGTAAGTACCTCCATGGTCCATGTAATCATTTAGATGTTCAGTTCGCACTTTGTTATCATATTTATTCTATCAGTATTTTATAACCTAGATAAGGTACCTAATAAAATAATGGCGTTTGTATTTTTGAGGATTGTACGACGAGTACGAGTACGCGCCTCTGGATTTTTATTCTAAATCTAAGTGAACGTGAAAACGCGTGCAAAAAAGGTTTATGAGGCATCTTGACTACTCGTCTGGTTTGAGCGGGTTTTCTACGTTATTTCGAAAGTCATTTCACCGATTTTCATTTAATCGAAAAGTACTGATCGAACACTCAATTGACCGATGCATCATTTCTACGAAGCTTTAATTTATCGATGAAAAACTTTTAACCGAAGTCCATTTCACCGACCATATATTTCACCGACATATTGTTTAGTCGATGTAACATTTCACAGAATTTTAAGTTTAGGTCAGAAGCTAGGCAACACGAACGTCTATCTGTGGTCTATATATTTTTTTTTTTTTTTTTTTTAAATGTATCTTGCGATCGGCTTGACAAGCCTTTAACAGATTGGTTGTGGGAGGTATATTGACGGGAGAGCGTAGTTCCTCCAGTGAGGAAACATTCTCTTATTAAATTAGGGAGTATCATTAACCAAGTCCCAAATATGTTGTCTCTTGAGCCTTCTGCCATTCATTTGTTCAGATAACACCGTTGCCAGGTTGTTAGTATGAGCTTCTAGGCGGTACTTGTACGCTCTTGCTCTGTGCTCCACCTCTTCCTTGACGGTTTTTATTTTGGTGTACTCATGCAATTCACTGTTTCTAATGAATAGGGGTGCACTAGTGATGACTTTGAGAGCCTTGTTTTTAAACCGTTGAAGGATCTCCACATTTGAGTTTTTTGCTGATCCCCATAACTCAATGCCGTAGGTCCATATTGGTTTGATTATGGCTTTGTATATAAGTATCTTATTAGCCAGAGTAACGGGTGATCTTCTACCTAATAGCCAGTCCAGATTTCGAAGACGTATGTTTAACTCCTCGCGTTTTTTTTGTATGTGCGTTCTCCAGGTCTGTTTCCTATCCAGATGTATGCCTAGATATTTTACAGAGTCTTGATGGGGCAAGACTTCGGTTCCAAGTTTAATCGGGGGGCAGTTGTTTCTTCTTAAAGTAAAGGTGACGTGCACCGATTTGCTAGAGCTGGCTTTAATGCGCCACCTTTCCATCCATTTGCTGACCTTGTTTAGATGATTCTGCAAAGTCAAGGATGCCATGTTGGGGTCTTCATGATTACAAAGTGCAGCCGTGTCATCAGCGAATGTGGCAGATAAAATATTATCAGCTGTAGGTATATCTGCAGTGTACATGAGATACATAGTCGGTCCCAGAATGGAGCCTTGTGGTACACCAGCCTTTATATCTTGAAAACTAGAGTAGGCGTCATTTACCTTAACTCTGAATATTCTATCCTCCAGGTAGGACCTCAGGAGCAAGTAAAAGCTATGTGGCAATTGCTTCTTTATTTTATATAGCAGGCCCAGGTGCCAGACCTTATCGAATGCCTGCTGAACATCCAGGAAAACAGCAGAACAGTACTGCTTCTTCTCTAAAGCCTCTCTTACCTTGTCGGCAACCCGGTGAACCTGTTCTATAGTCGAGTGGCCAACCCTGAAACCAAACTGATGTTGGGGAAGGTGCTCATTTTCGTTGAGTATTCGTGTTAGTCTTCGCAAGATAATCCTCTCAAACAGTTTTGATAATATAGGCAGCAGACTAATTGGTCTGTAAGAAGATACAAGATGCGGGGGTTTACCCGGCTTGGGAATCATTATGATCTCTGACACTTTCCATACCATAGGTATGTGTCCAACTCTAATTATGCTGTTAAAAAGCTGTGTTATACTGATTATAGCTTTTTTGGGGAGTTGTCGTAGCATTTCAGATGTAATGAGACAGAAACCAGGTGTCTTATTTAGCTCCAATCTGGTCTATATGGTCTATATATGAAGTACAGACAGCCATACGTCGGACTACTATAATCTGTCAAATTTCCTCAATCGATATTGAACCGATTGGGTTTGGCATTAAGGTGAGAGTCGATTGAAGCAATTTGAGAGATTTATATAATAAATATATCCCTAATGGCTATGTAAATAATTCTGTGAAATAACGTAGGAAACCCGGTAATGTGCAAGGGCAAGGTGCCTTAATCTGACACTTTTGACTAACTCCCAAAACCCCATCTTGGGACCCCTACTAATAGGTAAGGTAATAAGTTAAAATTACATGCCGATATATGCCACGAAAACATTTGAATAACGGAGGACCTACCATAAAACCGTCCCGTAACGAACGAGATACCTAGGTACTTGTCGCATCCAAACAACATGGACGCACAGCGCGTGTGCGAGTTTAGTTGTAGGCTCTTTGGTCAATATACCTAATGCGGTATCTTTTTGGGCACTGGGCCCAATCCTTTTAACCTTACACCATTTTTATGATCTAGGTATTAGATTTGGCAAGTCTATTAATTGTGTTGGTGGATTGGCGGTTGACCTTCTCAATCCTTAGACTACCATAGATCATAGATCAATCTAAGTAGGTACTGCGTAGTTTAGTATATCTATAGTGATCTAAATCATTTTAACCTCTTTTTTTCCCCGGCGATTCAAGGTTAACGAAGGTCATCATAAAAAACCAATGTTTTAAATCATGTGTTTTTTCCGAGATGAAAAAACTATAATTAAAAGATTCACAAACAAACTTGATGAAATTAAACTAAATGACGTGCAATAACTGGTGGTTTTTTTTCCATTTTCGATAAATAAGCAAGCAAAATATTGCGAAATTGATATAAATACAATTGTGGTTTAATTAATTCGTGTAAAAGTACAAATTCTTGATTTAGGAAACACTTAAACGATTTGAATATTATAGTTTATGGTAAAGATGAAGCTATCACATAAAATCTATTTAGATAAACACCAACAAAACAAAAAAAATGTAACAAATTTTATTGAACAAAAGAAGAAAAACTTAAGAGAAAAAGAAACATACACAGTCGAACATAGAACCTCGTTCTTTTTTAAAATGAAGGAACAAGACATTTTTATAAGGTTTTTGGGAAGAGATTACTAACTTTAAAACAATCTAGGTACAAGTTCACATTTGTCATAATGGAATGAACTTGCCAAGAAGACGTTTGATGAAGACTAATGACAAGGAATCCCCCGGCTATCGTGAGCTCATAGTAAGTATCTATAGGGAATTCCTTAGTTTGAGGCGAGCTGTGGAATTGGCACATGTCTGACTCTTTATTTAATTCATCAAAATTGACTACACTTTTTAGCTTTTTAAACTTTAATATAGATAAAGACTGACCTGCGACAGCCACAAACAGCGTCATCCACATGGTGCAGTAGTTCCCCGAGATGTCAGGTCAGCAGTGTCTCATCGTGCGCGGGCGCAGTGGTCGCGGCCGGCGGTCCTGCGCGCTGTCACCTGCTGATTGGCAAATTGCTCAATTGAAGAGGATAGCGCGATTTGTGGCAAGGACTCGCGTTGGAAGTGGGAAGACGTCATTGTTAGGCGAAACAAGAGACCGGCCCTGGGTGTGCTTGGGGTTTTAAATATTATTCATTTAAAAAGTAGAATTTAATTTTTGTCCGTGGAAGAGACACGCTTTGGCATGAATGGACCGGCTAGACCGGAGTGATACCACGACCTTACAGAAAAACAGCGGTTTGTTTCTAAGAGCGAGTGAGGGTTCCGAAAGTCCAATCCGGGGAAAGGGGTGTTTATAGGTACTCACAATATCCATGGCCATCGGTAATTGCTTATCATCATGTGTTCCGTCTGCTCGTGTGACATCTATCACACAAAAAAGTAATATACTGATGCAAGCAAGATACAATTGTTAGTCCTATAAAAGAACAATAAACAAATGCTATCTAATAATTAATACAGACCCTTTGGATTACTAGGAACAACTATCAAATTCCTACATCCTAATCTCGACTTCGTCAAACATGTTCAATGTCTGATAAATGATTATATTGTAGTATCCCAACGTATGACGACAAAACCTTTGTATTGTCTATCAAAATCCGTGATGAAGTGTGCACTATTAGTACTTAAATACAGAATAATACCTACTAGCGACAATACACTACCTTGCAGGACACCAATCCTAATTCAGAAAATATATGTTTGATTCTAATAAAAACACTCACTATGAACTCAAAATTGGTCTGACATTTAAGCAACACACTTTCATAAAATTTGAGGTAAATATTTTAGACAGTGAACAGAAATGATGTTGATACCTAAGCGAGGCCTTCGATTCCACAATATTATCTCTCACGAGATTACTTATATACATTTCAATGTCATTCTGACCTGTGATCTCGCTATTTTGAGTGCTAATCTTTAGGAAGAAACCTGCGTGTACTTATCAGATACTAAACAAATAAAATTCTTATTAGTATTTTTTTAACAAAAGATAAAATCTAGAAAAATATGTACAATTAACTATAAACGAAAAGTAAATAAATTAAAAGAAGTAATATCAAAGTAGGACTCTCTGGCTGGATCGCGATGAAAATTCGCTGGCGACTTCTCGCAGGCTAGCAAGCCTTGGCAGAGCAAACAATTAAATATAATTCATACGAATAAGAAAAAGAAAAAACTATTAAAAAGAATTATATCCGACTGACAAACTGATTTTCTGGCTTTACAAATTGAACGTTTACTGCTCTAGAACGGTTTGCACTTGGCCAAGTTTTATGTCGCTGTTGTATTTATTCAAATAAATAATTTCTAGTTTATCAAAATCACTTGCAGAAATTCCTATGGCTCTAGATACGAGGTTGACGGTTGGTAGGAATATACAAAATATCATGTGCAAAGCTTTCTAAATACTATGATCTTTCATGTTCCTATATAAAGGCGAATATGAAGGAGCGTTTTTATAATGTTTTTATAAAACAAGGTATGTGTAGCAGCAACATCCTATATACTTCCATTAATTCTGATTTATGAACCACTGTCCATCATTCAAAAAATCTCTTTTCTCTTCAATAGCTTTCAAGGATCCCCTTTTGAATGAAACTAGTAAGTGATGTTCTGTTTAAATTATTATTCGTTCGTCCTTTGTATGAGTTTGGTTTCAATTTGTAGTTGCAGTACGTATAGCTGCAAAGGGTTCGAAGGTTTTAACCATAGCGTAAAAGTAGGTAGTTTGGTATGTTGGTAAATATGTATGCGATGATTAATCTCCGAAATATTTGATTCCCATGAGTTTTTTTTTTCAGACATAATGTTGGCAATAGCATACATCTTTAAAAGTAGTTAACCTTTTTCGTTTTGATGTACGAGTATCATATCATCAGCTGTCTTGAAAGTATCAATAACTGAGACATAAATCAACAGCCTGCGTTCGTCTTCAGCCTGTCACGCTTCGCCACTATTGGGCCGGCTCGATCGGAGTGATACCTCACAGAAAACTGGTATGAAGCAGTGTTTCGCGGAATGAGTGAGGTTACCGAAGGTTCAGTCCCACTAGAAGGAGAGTTTAGGAGGCAGCGCACTTAGGAATCCGCTGTTATTATTGGTGTACAGGCGGATTTGTCTGCTCGATTTTCCGTCAGTCCTATGCCCGATCCCTCTCTGTTAATGTCATACGATGTTCCATTGGAATATGAGGGTAAGGGAAGGGCGCTTGTGTCTCACAATTGTTCACTATAATTTATCCTGCGTACGAGGCTGATTGTTGAGAGCGTCATAACCGAATCGTTAAGAGAATTAATTAATATACATGTTTGATGGGTTACTATTACCTGCACCACTTCTGTATGTATATGAGCCACGCGGAAAAGTCCGGGCGGAACCACGAGTGAATAGGATTATTTTAACCTTAATGTTCAGTTTGCCGTTCTCGTATTCCGGTAGCTAAGATTTATGTCCCGAAGGCAAGTATGCACTTCCTATTTAGTACTCGTCTCGGATGCTTTGTATGTGATTGTTGGTTCTCGGGTAGAGATCTATTAATGCATATTTTTATTTATTACACAGTTGTTACATGTAGGATCAAAAAGATTAAAAATAATTTCTAACATTTTTATGTATAAAATCTTGCGAGAAGTATCTACTACATATTATACTTAGCGGAATTAAAATTAAAATTTACAGAGCATATCTTATTTTCGTGTCGATGGCCGTGTGGTCCCCGGCAGAGTAGAATAGGCCACCCTAACTCTTACCGAGGTGTCGTAAAAGGCGACTAAGGTAAAGCCGCTGGCATGATCATCAGCACCCAGAGAAGGAAAACTCTGCATTTATATCAAAACCCTCGCCAACCCGTCTGCCAAGCGTGGTGAGTATGGCAATTACCCCTCATGTGATTGAGGGAGGCCCGTGCCCCAGCAGTGGGGACTTAAATGGGCTGATGATGATGATGATGATGTGTCGATGGCATCATGACAACGAAATGGAATTCACTACTGAATCTTTGTTCCCGTCTCTTTCAAACAAACGGGCCTGTTGCATCAGAAATACGCACATTGAAAGATCCAGATGGCCTACAACGAACCTCGACGTAACGACCGAATTAGAGTTTTCTTCCCTTTCACACGCGCTGTGTGTCTCCTACGTTTGGATGCAACAAGTATTTATCGTTCTTTACGAGCGGATTCGTTGACGGCCCAATGCTCCGTCTCACGAACAGCGCTGTTTGTGGCGTGCATGAGATCGTCATGTGTGCTGCTATTCATGCAGTACCTATATGCCAGAAACCTTATCCCTCTTCGGTCGTGTCACACTGGTGTCCCATCGAAAAATGAGGGTACGGGAATAGAGAGTGCACTTGTGTCTGCGCAAACACTTGTGCGCTATAATATGTCCTGCGGCGATGGCTGATCGCTGAGATTGGCCGCCATGACCGAAATATTGGTTTGGAGGACATTATTATTATTATATGCCAGGAGATAGCTATCGCAACCATCCACAATGTCCAGAGGGTTACGGAGATCAGACGGTCCCTTCATTGTAATTAATATCCTCGAACCGATTACGGCTACGGCGGCCAATCCCAACGATCAGCCACGTACGCAGGACATTTTTTTATTTATAAATTTGAAAAAAAATATTACATAGCTGAAAATTACATTCTGCAAACTGTGGAACAGTTTGTCGGCAGTGGTTCTCGTGGGCAACCTCGACATTCCACTTAATACTAACACAATTTAATTATACATATACGTACTAATATAGATTAAACAGGCACCACATGGCCTTTAGTTATGTGGTGCCTGTTTAATAAACATATTGTAAACATATTATAGTGCTCAAGTGTGTGCGCAAACACAAGTGCACTCTCTATTCCCTTACCCTCATATTCCGATGGGACACAAGCGTGACACTACTGGAGAGGAATTGGGCGGACCAACGTCTTAACGTGCTTTCCGAGGCACGGGGATAGGTACATGATCCGACTACCTGACTCCAGGCTGACACTAAGAATTCATACCGAAAAGTTAGGTGACAAATTTTTGGGCCGACCAGGTGATCAAACATGGGACCTCTTGCGCAGCTGTCGGTTTTAAGTGTGACTTATTTAAAGTTATTGTAATTACCAGACTCACCAAATACTGATCATGATCTAAGTGTCCCTCGAGCTTCGAAGCGGTAGCCTTGGCAAACTAGAAAGACATGCTGTGGTGATAACGAGGTTTGACGCCAACCTGATCAAATAAAAAAGAACCAATCCAGCAAGCACGAGTACAGCATCAGTAAATAAAATTTGCTAACCTAAATACTGCAGATACAAGAGAAGCATGAAGCTTTGTCCAGTACAACCAATGGCCTCCAGAACATTCCTGCAGGCCATTCATCAAAGACATCTACCAAGATTCATCCGAGATTTATTTCTAACATCGCCTACTCACGTGCACCATCCGAGCTGGTCATCCTGACGCGCGATTCTGGACCTTCCTCCTTTGGATTAAAGTTCAGGCATCTGAGCAGTTCAGTTCACGTGTCAAAATGTAAATTGGCGTAATGAAATCGTCCGTTTTACCATCGCATGCTAGGTACGTCTGACCTGGTCGTTTGTGTCTAGATTGGCGCTATGTGCGTGCAGTGTCGACCCGAAACTAATTTTTAGACTAGCAAGTTTTAAGATGGAGGCCCAATATGGAGGAAAGGGGGGTTTAAAGGTTGGCAGCACACTCGCGACTCCACTGTGTGTCCATGAGTGGGGACTCTACTTTAGCATTTTTTATGTGAAGTGCGCAGGCGCACAGGGCTACATACCTTACTGCATGCATAGCAAACATAATGAGATACCTATGAACTGAATAAATTAATTTTGGATAGAATTAATTGGCGTGAAGTAGCACTGTGCTGTGTTTTGCTGCGTGAGTGAGGATAACGGAGGCCTAATCTGGAAGAAATAGGGGCTTTAAAGGTTGGCAGCGCACTTGTGACTCCACTGGTTTCGCGGGTGTCTATGGGCGGCGTCAATCGCTTACCATCAGATGATTCGTCTGCTCGTCTGCCACCTATCACATAAAAAAATAGAAGGATCCAGAAGAAGAGAAAGACCCAGATAGTACACCAGAATGAATGATGCACTAGCAATGCATACTAGGAGACGAAAACCATAGAACAGGATAAATGGATAAATAATAATTCTCACAACATCTCATACGTTGACCTGATTCCGTACTAAGTAACTTAAGCACTTGTGTTACAGATATCAGACAACAGAGGAACACAAATATATACTTAAATACATATATTACACCCACACACTGCACAAACACAGGTGTTCACCGCACGAATGTTTGTCCAGATAATAATATAAATGCTGCAACGACAGCTAAAGTCTCTGAATGATGACGATGATTTCTGCATGGGAAGTGCCCTCGGGTGATTAGGCCCTAGGCCCTCTAGGGCCTACCGTCTACGGTACAACTATTCCGGCTGTCCCCACACGACGGGCACCGGGAGGGAGCGGTGCCCGTCGTGTAGGCAGGCTTCCGTCCGGGAGAAGTCGTGGTGGCAGGTTTCGTACCATGGCCAACGACTATGGAAGATGAGAGAGAGTCCCAGGAGTTTTAGTGGGTATGCCTCTGGCCGGCTTCTCGTTAGGCGAAGCCGTCGCTAGAGGAGAGTCCGACATAACCATTTGACTAACCGGATGGCGCAATTGGTAGTGACCCTGCCTCGTACGCCAAAGGTCGTAGGTTCGATCCCCGCCTGGACAAACATTCGTGCGATGAACACTTGTGTTTGTTCGGTGTCTGTGTGTAATGTATGTATTTAAATATATATTTGTGTTCCTCTGTTGTCTGATATCTGTAATACAAATGCTTAAGCTACTTAGTACGGAATCAGGTCAACGTATGAGTTAACGGATGTTGTGAGAATTATATATTTATTTTTAAGAATTACACAGCCGTTTACAGACGGATGGGTATGCGTAACGCATTTTTCCTAGGTCAACAAAAAAAAAGCGATCCAGTAGGCATTAATCCCGGCAAAAGCTGAAAAGGTTTAGAGTAGTCAAGTGGATCGGCGAGTACTAGCTTCCCATAGGAATATAATAGTAAGGGAATAAACTGTTGCCCATACACTTGTGGTGCACTATAATATGCCCCTTTTGCGCAGGGGCTAGTGGGGGTACTACAATGAATTTCTTAGTGTCAGTCCGGAGTCTGAATGAAAATTAAATAGTTTATTCAATTTAGGTCCAAACACTTATGAATGTCAACATGTTTACTACTGGCTCGGAATGTAGTTTTTTACTAAGAAGACATCAGCAAGAAACTTAGCAATTACTCTTTAAAAAAAGTTATCTTACAAAATTTCACTATTAATTTATAGATAAAGTACAATTTTTGTGTAACTAATATGTTCCATTCAAAAAATCGTCTATTTTATAATAGCCTTTTTTATTAAACAGTTTTTTATATACAATTTAAACTTATACATGTGGGCAAGTTAATAATAATCTGAGGTAACTATTAACTAAACATTTTTATGCTCGATCCTATAATCTGAAAGTTGAACTCCGTGCATCGGATAGCAAGTTGGCAGACGATACGGATCACCTGATGGTAAGCAATTGCCGCCGCCCGCAGACACCCGCAGTAGAGTCACAACTTGTGAATCACAGGTGCGCTGCCGATCTTTAACCTCGTAAAAAAAACCAAAAATACATTCGCAACTTAGAAAGACGCAATATTTAAAAGGTGATTTAAATAAATTACTAGAGCACGGGATGACTAGCTAGGAGCGAAACTTTTCCGTTTTGGCCTGAGCTACAAATGGGCATCCCAAAAGGAAGAGCGACGACCTCTCAAGGTTAAAGGGGACTCTTACATCTTATATAGATGCATTTTAATAGGTATTTACTTATAAAACTGACTTTTTTTCTAGACACAATAAGACGAAAGGAAGGTTCTTGTACCATAGTAGAATACCACGGTACCCTTGCGGATTGTTCAGGAAGAAATTTTGCAGGACACGGATGGGCCGTGACGCTTCGATCTTACGTTTGTCACGCCTCTATAACGATTTATCAAAAATGATTCCTGAACTAGATATTCACCTTCATAGCCTTCCCAAATTTCTGTCTGTTATTAGGAGCAATGTGACAATTTGATTAATATATTTTTTTAATTATCCTATGTTTATTATAAAACAGTATTTCCTTTTTTTTTAACCAGTGTAACATTTATTTCTTGTAGTTTGCATGCTGAGGTTTCCTATAATTGTAAGTACAGTTAGGTTTAAACAAAGTTATCCACTTCTTTATGTATGTGCCTGCTGGAACTTATGTTGGTAATCCAATAAATAAATAAAATAAATCTCAGTAATTAATAGCTAGCCAGCGTAATGCACCTTCCGAACAGGTGGTTCGTAGCCGGCCATGCACCAGTGCTGTGGTGCAGGTTGCTTACAACGAACGTATCGTAACGGACAGTCCAGAGCGGAATACTTGTCGCATCCAAAAAGCACAGACACACAGCGCGTGTGAAAGGAAAGGAAACTCCGATTTGGTCCGGTTACGTCAGGTTCGTTGTAGGCCACCTGAATCTTTCAATGTGCGTATTTCTCGGCTCGGCTATAGTGTAGGGTTGCGAAGATCTTGTCTATTATTAAACCAATGTAAACTCTGGCAAAGGGTTGAAAATAAATTGACAAAATATATCAGAGTTTTTTTATTAATTAACTTATATTTGTCATTGTTAAAAGTGGACTCAAATGCAATTAGATTACTTATAGAGAACACTTATGTTACACTGAAAAACAATCGAGACAAAACATTATTATTAACAAATATTATTAAATTAAAATAAACCATTTTATTGTCAACTTGTAAAATATTTACAAAATCCAGTATTAAGTGTAATTGTTTCATATATTTACTTAATTACGAGTACAATTGGATCGCAAAATATATTATGGATTTTATTTTTATATTAATAATATTAGGTATAGGTCATATCTGCTGAATTAAACTACTAGGATCTTGCTTTATAATTATATTAATATTCTTTACCGATTATTTCATTTAAATATAAAACTATCAAAATACAAAGTTCGTGATGTGCGAATTTAATGACACTCAACACTGATTCGGCCACTCTTTATATATATTGTCAATCAACGTTGCAGACACAATTGGGTACCTAATCTCATACCTAATACAATATCCACATTACTATACAACATACATACACCTCAAAATAATTACTTATGAGTAATTTCATTCTATAATATGTATGATGGAGGTGAAATATCACAGAATATCTACTTACACGTAAATTCGCTTATTTCACAATATTGACGTATAAAAATATTTAAATCCCTCCGTTATAAAATTATATAAAAATATGTTTCTTGGAAATATTAAATTAGAAATAGAAAGTTGGTACATTTTGATCCCGAGTGTTTTTATAGGTAGGTAATGAAAATATTAGGTAGTTAGGAAAATATTAGGTAGGTGGGTACTTACCTTCCTTTCTACAAGTACTTAATATTTGAGTAACTATTACTTATTATTACTTAGGTATTTGAACTCAAAAATCGTTAAACCATAAGTTTCTTTGCTTGAAACCATAGCTTGAAACATATTTTGATACCAAAGATGACAATGTGTTTTGACTTTAGTCTTAACACCTGAATAAAAATAATCTTCATTTATTCATGTGGTCTTACTTACCGAAATATTACTGGTTAAAACTCAGTAAGTAACACTCGGGAACCCCACCTCAAGACGAAAGTAACTTCTTGTATTTTATGCAGGGCTTAAAAAGCTTACATTCCTATTGCACTAACTTCTTATAAATTAACTTAGTGAGTATGACGTATCTAACTTATTTTTTTAACCACCAACAACAATATTTTCATACAGTAATATTGTATGAGGAATATCCTCTGATATTTTACATGATTTACTACATATTGTTTTACAAAATGATGTAAGTGATTTAAATTGAAGTTTTTAATAGATAGCATAAATATTTGAATTAATATCACATCAAGGAATGTGTAGGTTTGATACATATTATTAACTATATGATATTATTTAATAAATAGATACCTACATAAACCAGCTTATTTACAGAAAATATTTATTTCCAAATATTGTACATGCTCTGTGTAGAGGTATCCTACCTTGTTATAAAAATATTATAATATAAGCGATAAAGTAAATTAATTAATGACTTACCCAATGTTAATCCCTTTTTAACATCTTTTTAACATTGGGTAGGTAATTAATACACGTAAGTCTGCTGTAACTTCAAAAATAAAAAAGGTGTATCACTTCCTTACGTGTATATGTCGCAGCCATCTGGTTCAATTAGCCACCCAGCTGGACGTCTAGAGCGTTCGTTAGGAGCTGGCATCCAATAGTATGCTTAGGCCGGCCGATAGTTGGCACTCAACGTTTAACAGCTTAGCGTATTTAAAATTAGCCTATTCGAAATGACTGATCTAAACTTGGCCAAGTGATTCAAATTTATTTCCGCTTTTCTCCACTGCAGCGCTAGTAATCATCAAAACAAACATGGCGTCTGCAGCGAAAACAGCTGTGAATATCATGGTGCGATTATCACGTTTTTGTGTGCAATTAATTATAAGCAACATTAAAGTGTAACTGTCAAAATAGTCTATAAACATGGAAGTACCAATAATAGTACGTCGTCCGCAAGTTTTTACAAAAGGTTTGAATAGATTGATTTTAGTTTAAACAACTATCGGCCTAGGCATCTAATTCGATGATGGTGGAGACATACGTCCAGTCATCTGTTTAAACGTTGCATTCAACGACGCTCTTTAGCCAATTGATTGAATGCCGGCGTTTGATGAACGCTCTAGACGTCCGATAGGATGGCTAATATAACCAGATGGCTGCGCCATATACATGACAATATCTCACAGCTCATAATAACGAAGAGAGCACAATATACGTACCAATTCCGAAAAACCTGGACATGGCTGTACGTACAGTCCTTTACAACGAGTCTACTCTCAAATCAATGGACAATAATTTACGAGGAATAAAATACGCAAAAAATCTTTCCCTGTCTTTTTTCGGATATATTTCAGTCAGGTTCAAGTAACAATATGGGTGGCTATGTAAATAAATCATGTGGCATAGATGTATGTACCTACCATAACTGGGTCTTCCTAACTTTTAGAAAAAATAATCTAAGATTTGACATATCTAACTTACAAAATAAACAATTACCTATAAATATTATGGCACATTAAAATGACACCCATTCACACATTTCGAGGCAACAAACCACACTAAATTTTCTTGGACAAACAATCAAGATACGACATCAGTAAGTGTGTGGGTGTGATGAGGCCGTTTTGGCACCTTCTGACAGGGTGTTTTACTGTAATTGCTTATAAAGATATGTTAAACGTCGGGTCATTAGTAATAAGTAATATGATCCTACTAATGTATAAAGACATCCTATTATTGCCATCTATAAATGGACTTTTAAAAATGACGCTAGAACATAGTGCCAGTCATGACTCTTGAATGACCCGAGAATCTTGCCGTATCTCCTCAATATGCACCCCTCACTAGTGTCGTAACTAGATTCCATTCGAATATGACAATCCTATCGATAGTAGCGATAGCTCAGAATCAGGCAATGCTATCAATATTTTTTTTGTATCGACAGTAAAAGCTATCATTAGTGTCGTGTCAATACTATTATTTCTCGTATCTCCTCAATTACTGCAAAAACATCAATTTTGATTTTTTTTAGATATTAAATGGGTTTGCACTTGACCTCATCTCACCTGATGGAAAATGACAATAAGCTCTAAGATGTAACGTGCTTACCCAGAAGAAGCCGGGTGTCTTTAAGTCACTCTCGACTTAAAGACACCCTAACTGTAGTTCGCTGGGAATACAGAAGCCGCCAAGTTGTTCCGTTCCTTAGCAGTTCGTTTTAGGAAAGAAAAAGCGAAACGCTTAGTACGAACTGGTGGAACTTCCACAGTGTAAAGGTGGATTAAATTTTATTTACCCCCCTTTAGAAAACCACTATTCCATTTGTAAGCAATTCTATTCTAAAATGGTAAACTATCGATATTCTAAAACAATAGTTACTTACTTATGGTAAACTATCGATAGTCTAAAACAATAGGTACTTATCGATAGTTATTTATTTACAAGCAAGGACTATGACAATGACCGCCATGTGGTCCCCGGCAGAGTAGAATAGGCCACCCTCACTCATACCGAGGTGTCGTAAAAGGCGACCAAGGTGAAAGCTGCTGGCATGATCATCAGCACCCAGAGAAGGAAAACTCTGCATTTATATCAAAACCCTCGCCAACCCAGACGGGTTGGCGAGGCTTGGCTTTAGAGGCTTGGCAGACGCCAAGCGTCGTGAGTATGGCAATTACCCCTCATGTGATTGAGGGAGGCCCGTGCCCCAGTAGTGGGGACTAAAATGGGCTGACGATGAAGGACTATGAATAGTTTTATTTTTGGTTCTGAGCTATCGATAGGTTATATACTATTAATATGACATCAACTTTTGATTGAATCGACTATCGCTGGGCAACACTGCTCGCACTGATCATTGCTTGTCCACCGGATTTAGCTTCATCTCATCTTCCTTAATCTTCTCCATCAAGGCATCATGCTTGTGCTTGCCCCTCGACTTGGGGTAGCAGGTGGCCACAGCCGCGATGGCGGCGAAGGCGAGCGCTGCGCCCGCGCACACGGTGGCGCCCCAGTCCAGCACGCTGCGCACGAAGCGCAGCTCCGCGGTGATGGACTGGTCCACGATGACGCGCTGCTGCACCCAGAAGACAGGGAACAGCATGCGCGGAACGTGCTCGTATAGGCTGGAAGTAGATAAATAGAATGAATGCGCGATACCGGAATTAATAATCTCAAACTAGGAGATATGACCGCGAATGATCGGGACCAGTGGAGAAGGCTATTGATGACCTACATCGTCACCAACCACCTTTTTGGCTACCTCAATATATTCACAATTCTAGTGTTCTTTATGAAAAGTATCAATATATATGTAAGAATTTGTCTCTTGCCAGCGATCATGAGTTGGTGTCGCCCTATTACTTATACGAGTATCACTATGTAACACACACGTGTGAATCATAATATATTGTGTGCTTATTTCACTTAATCTCGCCCTCCTACTTACAAGTATCACCATCATCCTCCATTTTCCATCCTTTATCTTTATTACACAAACATTTGTGTGCATGAACATGTCTGTTTGTATTGGTCTGGGGTTTTCTATACATTTTAAGTATGTATTTACAAAAAAAAAGTATTATATGTATATATTTGTAATCCCTCCCACTGTTGATTCTGATATCCGTAACACACCTGTGTTACGGATATCAGAACACTTAAAGCACCTGCTTGAGCTACTTATCTCGGAGTTAGATCAATGTATGTGACGTTGTGAAATATTTATTTATCAATTATTTATTGGCCTCTGCCAAGACACATTTTGGGTCACTGAGCCATAGGAGTAGATTTTTCTATCAGCACTCATCATAGTATGTATGAGAAAGATAAAGGTACCTTTTTGGTTTCATTTTTTGGCAACCAGCGTTGCCCAGGATATAATAGAATTGACCTAGACATCCTGGACACTCTACTGGGTCTTAGTGACATTGGTAGCGGATAACTAGCTAAAGAACTTCTCAACACTAGTGACATCTTAGAAAAATAAGTCTGAGTTTTTTAAAACAGAATACATCATTACACTCGAAATTTTATACCTTAAGGGAGTGAAGACGTTCAAAATCAATGAACCTTGTTAACTTTTTATTTCTAAGTAAACCTTTTTGTAGGAATCCCACGCACCCACGTGTTGTCACTCGCGTAGAAAGTATGTTTTGGGCACAAACATGTGGTCTCAAACCGGTTTGACATCCACCGACACTGACTGCGAGAAACCTATCGATTCATTGAAACCTATGATTACCTACTATTTGTAGTACGCATCGTCATAAGAACCGGTTGTCAATCAAATTGGCCTACTGATGTTTTGATTGCTATTTGATCAACTACTGGGACGCAAATAAACCAGACCACCAGGTATTTGCATATTCATGTGCTCCTCAGTTCAGAGGCCTACTAATCTATAATAATACAGGTCGACTTTTTTATCACCGGTCGGTGTATCTTCCACGCTGGCCTGGGAGCAAAAGGAAAACGTAGAATGTGCCAGCCCCTTCCTCAACCCTGGGGTATCGTACAAGTCGGCTAAGTGAGTTTTTCGTCCGGGGCGACACCACCAAGCACAGGGACAGCCTAAAGGTGAAGGGAAAATCACCAGCGATAGCATTCTCTGCGCCGACCCCAGATAACCTGGGAAAAAGGCAGGAGGATGATGATGATGATGGTGTCTCGAAGATCAAACGCAGAATCGCTATGGCTAAAGACATGATGACTCGTCTCCAAAACATCCCGAAAATCACTGCTCACTTACAGTGGTATTAGATTAGAACAAGTTTATCGAGTTCGTGTCTACAACGTATACCTACTCTCTTATTTCGTCCACCCGAAGAGGGATGAATGCCTTGAAAAATATTGGTCATTGTTGGTAAAACCGAAGGGAAAACATGACGAGGCCCGTCACCAACAAGATGATCTGACCAAATAAAAGGAGCTATGTATATCCCTGCCCAAGGGTGAAGCCTGCGTCTGATCTGAATCAATGGAGAATCTTTGTTGAGTTGATAATTTTTAGTGACTCCGATCACTGACGACTGACTAGACAGAAAAAGGACCTCAAAAAACCAATTATATTTTCACGTTTGTATGGATCTGGTAACTGGATTTGTTTACAGCCCAGTATATTTTCACATGCTTATATACTGATAGGTAGGTAGGTGTAGCGAATATATGTAGGTAGGTACTTACGCAACATTCGGATTAGGTTCCAAGTATATGTTCAGTTGAAACCTCGCTGCTACGTCTAATGGCACACCGAGTCTCTGGAAGCAAGGAAGTTAATATAATTACCAAGCAACAAGTTACTAAACACAAAGCTTATAGGCAATATAATGATGGGTGGAACTTATGTGCTATTGTGATCATCATACACACACACTTAGGGTTGTGACGTCACATTTACGATAGCAGACGAACAGAAGGATCACCTGATGCTAAGCGATTGCCGCTGCCCATAGACACCTGCACCAGTGGAGTCAGTCAGTGTAGCCAAGCTTTTTCTCTTACACCCGAATGGTGCCTCTGACGACATTGACAATATCTGATCTAGCTGGTTCTCAGCTAGACCGACGAAACCCGACCAAAAGGCTAAGATCCTACATAGCTTAGATAAAGCTACTTACGGGCTCAACTGCAAAATAGAAGGAGTGGTCATCCTCGCTCGGGCTCATGCCGGTGACCGCCTCCCTGAGCTGCGGGTCTCCGTGGAGGAAGTGCGGCAGCGAGATGAAGGAGGGCGAACCGAACCGGCACGAGGACACGTTCATCACGCCTCCCCAGACGCATTCACCATTGCAGAAGCACGCGTTGTCCGTCGATGTTGATGCTGGAGAATGCATGAAGTTGGTTGAACATTTTTTCAATTGTAAAATGCATGATACCGCAGGAGAACTAAGGTCACAGACATAGCCCAAAGGATTGCATGTCTCAAGTTGCAATGGGCAGGGCACATAGCGAGGAGAACAGATGGCTGTTGGGTTGGAAAGGTCCTCGAGTGGAAGTCGGAGCCGTGGCAGGCTCCCCACAGGGACTGACGACCTGGTGAAGGTTGCGGGAATCCATTGGATGCGGGCGGCACAGGACCGATCTGTATGGAGAACATTGGGGGAGGCCTATGTACAGCAGTGGACGTCTATTGGCTGATATGATGATGATCATGAATGCATGATATCATGGTAATAAGCCGACCGGCGCTGCTTTGCAACGTCTACTTGGTATAAGTATACATATATGTAAATGCACACATAATTCTGATATCGATAATCTTCTCTCGTCTGTCTTATCTCAATGTGGATATTATTCCTGGTTACGTCAAAGGCGCTTTGTAGCACGGAATATGTTGGACCATGATCAAAGATTTGGTTATTACAATAAAGTGACTTTCGTCTGATCATCGCGACCCCTAAACTTGCGAACCAGACCATTTGAATCGTGGCTACGATTTCTGAATTATTTACTCAACAATTGCGAGTATCTATACTGAGAAACTATTCGTAGTGTGCAGGTTTCCTCACGATGTTTTCCCTCGAGCGAATGGTAGAAACACGGACTAAAATAATGGTAGAAACAACACGAGGGCAGAATGTGTACGCAGAATCAGCAAAGAATAGAGTATGCACTTGACACGGAGATATGGTGTGGACATGGAACCTCACAGTTATCGAAGCTGCTGGCGGCGATGGCGTACTTGTGGTACTCTAGGCCGGCCTGCTCGCCGCTGTCCGTGTACTCCATGGATACAGTGCGGCACAGGTCCGGCATGAACATCGTCAGCTGGGACGCTGAGCTCAGGTCGCGGGGGAGGAACTCGCCTGCGCTGCCTGAGAGCTGGGAATGAAAATAAAGTAAATAATAAATCACCACCACCATCAAATGTGGCATTTTTTATGTGCTAAGTGGCAGATCAGCGGAAGATTCACCTGATGGTAAGCCGCCGGCCATGGACACTCGAAACATCAGTAGTCATGCAGTAAAACAGCACAGCGTTGCTTTACGCCGGTTTTCGTGAGACCGTGGCGGTATCACTCTGGTCGAGCCGGACCATTCGTTCCGAAGCGTGGCTCTCCCACGGTTCATATCATTGTGCTCAAGTGATGATCAGACATAGAGAAGGAGCGCAGCTGATGTTCCCACGAACCTTACAACGCTGGTTTTCAGGTACTCCTTTACAGTCTCAGATGTTAATAGTTGATATTTTATAGCAATCGTATGCGATTTATTCTTAAGTAAATAACACACTTAAAAATTTCATCTCGTGTTCAGGCGGGACTCGAACCCACACCTTCCACAATCCGGGTGAATGTACTACCAATTATACCACTGAACGCGTTACTTAGTCGACGAAATTTGTAAGTGCTTGATTCGACATGAGCTGTCGATAGTCTCATCAATATTGTAGGTATATTTACAATATCCAGTGGAAATATTATTACAAATATTTGACCACCAGTTAAGATGAGACTGCTAAATCAATAGTTGATATTTTATAGCAATCGTATGCGATTTATTCTTAAGTAAATAACACACTTAAAAATTTCATCTCGTGTTCAAGCGGTACATTACACACCTACGGTACCTATTATTACGGTAGTACATTCACCCGGATTGTGGAAGGTGTGGGTTCGAGTCCCGCCTGAACACGAGATGAAATTTTTAAGTGTGTTATTTACTTAAGAATAAATCGCATACGATTGCTATAAATATCAACTATTGATTTAGCAGTCTCATCTTAACTGGTGGTCAAATATTTGTAATAATATTTCCACTGGATATTGTAAATATACCTACAATATTGATGAGACTATCGACAGCTCATGTCGAATCAAGCACTTACAAATTTCGTCGACTAAGTAACGCGTTCAGTGGTATAATTGGTAGTACATTCACCCGGATTGTGGAAGGTGTGGGTTCGAGTCCCGCCTGAACACGAGATGAAATTTTTAAGTGTGTTATTTACTTAAGAATAAATCGCATACGATTGCTATAAAATATCAACTATTGATTTAGCAGTCTCATCTTAACTGGTGGTCAAATATTTGTAATAATATTTCCACTGGATATTGTAAATATACCTACAATATTGATGAGACTATCGACAGCTCATGTCGAATCAAGCACTTACAAATTTCGTCGACTAAGTAACGCGTTCAGTGGTATAATTGGTAGTACATTCACCCGGATTGTGGAAGGTGTGGGTTCGAGTCCCGCCTGAACACGAGATGAAATTTTTAAGTGTGTTATTTACTTAAGAATAAATCGCATACGATTGCTATAAAATATCAACTATTGATTTAGCAGTCTCATCTTAACTGGTGGTCAAATATTTGTAATAACATTTCCACTGGATATTGTAAATATACCTACAATATTGATGAGACTATCGACAGCTCATGTCGAATCAAGCACTTACAAATTTCGTCGACTAAGTAACGCGTTCAGTGGTATAATTGGTAGTACATTCACCCGGGTTGTGGAAGGTGTGGGTTCGAGTCCCGCCTGAACACGAGATGAAATTTTTAAGTGTGTTATTTACTTAAGAATAAATCGCATACGATTGCTATAAAATATCAACTATTGATTTAGCAGTCTCATCTTAACTGGTGGTCAAATATTTGTAATAATATTTCCACTGGATATTGTAAATATACCTACAATATTGATGAGACTATCGACAGCTCATGTCGAATCAAGCACTTACAAATTTCGTCGACTAAGTAACGCGTTCAGTGGTATAATTGGTAGTACATTCACCCGGATTGTGGAAGGTGTGGGTTCGAGTCCCGCCTGAACACGAGATGAAATTTTTAAGTGTGTTATTTACTTAAGAATAAATCGCATACGATTGCTATAAAATATCAACTATTGATTTAGCAGTCTCATCTTAACTGGTGGTCAAATATTTGTAATAATATTTCCACTGGATATTGTAAATATACCTACAATATTGATGAGACTATCGACAGCTCATGTCGAATCAAGCACTTACAAATTTCGTCGACTAAGTAACGCGTTCAGTGGTATAATTGGTAGTACATTCACCCGGATTGTGGAAGGTGTGGGTTCGAGTCCCGCCTGAACACGAGATGAAATTTTTAAGTGTGTTATTTACTTAAGTCTCAGATGTTGTTGGAAGGCATACATGTATAATATAAGAAACACCTATAACATAAAAAAAGATATCTTACCCTTGAACACTCTCCCTCGTAGTAAGGCAAGCGGTCTTCATGGTTCCACCTGATGATCTGACCAGGCAGGGTGCCCTTGACTTGGCCGGTCGTCACCTCCATATAGCCGTCGTTATCCAGAGAGTTGTTTCTCTGAAAATCAATCATCATTCATCATCATTAGGTCAGCCAATAGACGTCCACTGCTGGACTATAGGCCTCCCCCAAATGTTCTCCACACAGATCGGTCCTGTGCCGCCCGTAGTCAATGGATTCCCGATCTTTACCAGATCGTCGGTCCACCTTGTGAGGACAATCAATAAAGAGCCCTTTTACGGGTCAGCGGTGATACCAACAGATTTTCATTTATTGTAATGAAATTAAGACAATATGAAAAATTGTTAAAGACGTTTTAAATAAAAATGGATTTGTGATTTTACACGCACCTTATGTCACAATCATCTTCGAGTATGATTTTGGATTTTGGTGGTCACTTTTAGAACTCGTATTTATAATAGTTACGGTACACAGAATAAAAAGGTTCGTCACGCCAAAAGTGGCCGCTTTTGGCGGTAATCATTTTTTCGCGTACAAAAACGGACCCAACATTTGTGCATGATTATTTAATAAATAGTATAAGTGTTTGCCCAGAGGTTGTAACCCCGAAATTGTTTAAAATAGATTTAGAAGCTAAAAACCAAAATCTATTGGCGTCACTAAACTGTCACCGTCACCTTAAGGTAAATTTTCGCTTGCACGGCAAGAATCAGTTATAACAACATACCGTTTTAAAAAGATCTGCCAACGTTCTTTAAATTGTCTGTACATCAAAAGGAATAAGTGTTGCTACAAGCAAATCTGGACTTTCTGATCTAACTGTTAAGCATATTTTTTTTGTGCATCCGGTATTACTCTGACAAATTTGAGAAAGGTAATAAGTGCTCAAGGCATATCAAATGAATCATTTGAAAACTGACGAACCTTTTCGTTCTTTGACTGTACTTACAACACATGTGCCATTAACTTGTCTTCTTCACAAATCAGATTAATATATCTAGGTACCTACGTACTCAACTACTTATCACCTTTCGTATACTAAATTCTAACTTTGTTCATTGCTTCTAACGATATGCCCACTTTTCCACAAATAATATGGGCGGCGGCAATCGCTTACCATCAGGCGATCCGTCTGCTCGTCTGTCACCTATCACATAAAAAAATAGAAGCTGATGCAACGAACTTGCGGGATTTCTATTTCATTTAGTCGAATTCAATTTCTCACTTTTCTTTTTGGATTTTTCAAATCCAGAGTTGAGAATTTGGACGATCCACGACCCCCGTAGGGAAGGCGCGTTTTGAACCACTGAGCTACCATCGCACGTCTCTCTCATGTTTACAATTAGATATAATATTAATAAGAGATACGCCTACAATCTTATGTATTATAAAGAATACTTTGTTGTTCTTCTCATCTCATGCTTACCTCATAGAACCATCCGAATCTATCAACAGGAGGCGCACCACCTGTTGTGCTTGGTGGTAGACTCTTGGCCAGATCCAGCAGGGGGTCTTCGTAGCCATCGAAGAGTAATTCCTTAGCCAACTTGGAGACGGAGATGTGCTGTCCGAACATGGCCAAACCCATTGACAGACCTTTCTGCTGGAAGAAACCCCAAAATCTTGACCGATATACTGCTGACTGTAAATTAAAACATAAACATTCTTTTTTATTTTATCCTTTCTTACCTGGTATGGCCATGTAATGAGAAGAGAGGAAGCACTAGTAACCAAAAGAGTGATGAGTATAAATGTAAATGACTCGATGTCGAATGACAGGGACGTATGGAAAAGGAAGATATACTGCGCCGACCCCAGATAACCTGGGAAAAAGGCAGGAGGATGATGAAACATTCTTTTCAATTTACTCGCTTTACAACGATATTTTCGGCTGAAACATTATGTCAAACTTTTCAATTACGTATAAAATCATTAACTTTCCAACTTTTTTCTTTAGACCCTTTAAGACGTGCTACTCTTTTGTTGTGGTAATATAACTGTCTATTTCTGGTAACTTAATTTTTGTTAGCGAGCCACCCCAATTCAATTTGAATCCATACAAAATCATTGCGTAATACTTCAAATAAAAATGAAGCAATAAAAAGTGTTCCATAACTCTGCCTTGTGGGACCCCATTTATTACAAAACAATTTACGAGTTATTTTTAGAAAAAAAAATACAGTTTCTTTATTTTCTCAAAATGATTGAATTGATAAATTGAGATGTTACGTATCGTAAACCCTAGTGACGTCTAAATACATTTTGATTCGGTATTATGCTATGTGATAGTTAGCTGAACGTCCACATGGGGTTGCCGTTTTGTTAGGAGCTTTACGTAATCCGGTTACAGCAATTCGTATGATCCCGAGGGATAACAGACTTTTAACGAGTCGTGTCGGGCAATGGCGAGTTATGGAGTCATTGTGCATTTTCAGTAAAGTATTACGTGGAACATGCGGATAACAAGAAGGATTACAGGGTTAAGCGACGTATATATGCTTTTGTTTGAGTTAAAATAAAAATATTGGACTAAGTATCATTAGAAATTCTTAAGTAAATAACACACTCATCAACAGCTCATGTCTAATCAAGCACTTACAAATTTCGTCGGCTTAATAACGCGTTGAGTGGTCTAATTGGTAGAACATTCACCCGGATTGTGGAAGGTGTAGGGTTCGAGTCCCGCCTGAACACGAGATGAAATTTTCTAGTGTGTTATTTACTTAAGAATAAATTGCAAAAGATTGCTATTAAAAATATCAACTATCATTAGAAATATTAGCGAAACGTGGACGCTTACAATGTGCCGATTAAATGCCGATGGTATCAGAAATGAAGAGATCCGCAGGAGAACTAAGGTCACAGACATACCCCAAAGGATTGCATGCCTCAAGTGGCAATGGGCAGGGCACATAGCGAGGAGAACGGACGGCCGTTGAGGTGGAAAAGTCCTTGAGTGGAGGCCGCGTACAGGAAGTCGCAGCCGTGGCAAGCCCCCCACAAGGTGGACCGTCGATCTGGTGAAGATCGCGGGAATCCATTGGATGCGGGCGGCACAGGACCGATCTGTGTGGAGAATACTGGGGGAGGCCAATTTCCAGCAGTGGACGTCTATTGGCTAAAATAATGATGATGATCATCATTTGTAATAAATGAAAAAACCACCATCATTGTCAATTTAAATAAGAGCTACGCCTGAAATTGGTTTAAGCGTGGGATATTATTCGAAGATAATGCAAGCACATCTTCGAATCGCAAAACGTCACATCAGAATCGTGTTAGCGAGCGTCATTTCACGCAGTATTGATTCCTAATAGTGCAAATGAGCGGACGCAATATGCTGGGTCAAAGTCCCCAAGATTAATCATGGTACATGCGTATATTGGCTGAAATCGGTGTAAGTAAAAATATTAATCCGGAAAAATAAGATAATCTTAGTAAATGATTGAAGTATTTTGGAAAGGGAGGAAGTAGTCAACATGGCCTAGAATAGTTAAAAAGAGAAGAAGAACTTTAAAAACGAAAAGAAATAGTAGTGAGGGAGCCATTACTGGTTCAAAGAGCCAGGTCTTTCACAGATCACAGGATGCCAAAGCCGTTTTTAGATGTTGGATACGTAAGACATAGGAAAATAGCTAAAACTATAGCAGACGGCATGAAAAGTGCTATATTTATTGTTGAAAGCGGTCTTTTTGACGATGAAAAAGCCGTTGAAATGCCTCGGAGCCTTAGTATCAGTGTCAGGTGTGATGTTGGACATAAAGCTATAGCTACAATAGTAGACAAAATGAGAGGTGTTGATACTCACAGCAGCGATTACGTTGAGCGTGGTGATGTTGTCGGTGAGGGAGCCGTTGCTGGTGGGGTCGAAGTGCCAGGTCCTCAGGTTGCGGTACCCCACGGAGCCGTTGTGTGGGTGCCACGTGATGTTCACGTGGCGGCGGTGCTCGATGAACCTGTAGGGGCCTGTAATGGTTCGAAAATTGTTTAAGATGTGTTTTTTTACATCTAAACAGAATGTCTTCTATGGTCATTTATTTTATAATAACAAAAATTATGAGTATTGGGCTCTGCGTGTCCTCACACCAGCAGCAATCGGTCAAGCTAATCTTTAAAAAACCCATTTAGATTATGCAAAGTACTCACGTAAGTTCTGAATAACATGCAAATGGTTTTCTTTTGGAATTACGCAATCTTTTAAGAGATAAAAACTGAAAGAGTTCTGTTTATATTTGATATTCATTTACAATTGATAGCAAATTAATTGATGAATTGACTCATATCACGCCGAAGCAATACAAACGTATCAAGTTCAATAGCAATCTTTATTACTGTCAATAAATGTCGAATTATCATCCAAAGTTCGCGGTCAGGCAGAACAGATACACTTGCCAAAACAAATTAACAGACATCCTTTATTCTCGTAGTCCGGGAGGGAATAATATCCTACAACCGATTACGGTTATGGCGGTCAATCTCAATGATCGGCCACGTACGCAGGATATATTATTAGTTCTCAAGTGTGTGCCGAACACAAGTGCACTCTCTATTCCCTTACCCGCATAATCCGATGGAACACCAGTGTGACACAACCGGAGAGGGATCGGGTGCAGGACCAACAGCTTTACGTGCTTTCCGAGGCACGGGGGTACAAGACCGCCAACTACCAGACTCCGTCTCTAAGAATTTCTTATAGAAAACTTAAGTACAATTTTGGCCCGACTCGCCAATTGGGAGGGAATATTATAAATATTTGATCTGTATTTTACGAGTTTGCCTATCACTTAAGCAAATCAATTTCTCTGTATCTTATTGTATCGTTTCCATGTGAATAGGTTATTTTTTTCTTTCCATTAAAATTAAGTGGAATAAGCAAGCGGTTTTTTAAAACCGATGAAAAATTTTGTTGTGGGTTTACACTACACGCTGCTTCCTAGCCAGTAGAAATTTACTTGGTTTGTCATGCAAGCTACTTTTTAGCTAGCTCGTGCGAGTTACTCGTAAGTCTGACTAGTACGATAGCTAGCACTATTTAAACCAGTATTTACGTGTGTTTGGAATACAATTACGAATCATGTCCGAGTTTTTGGGAACTTTCGTAAAATGTTGGTGCAGTGTGACCCGACCGGAGGGTGAGGTGAGTTTTAGTTTCAAGCATAAGAGTTCGCCATCTAATTCTTCCAGAGCGATCTCATGCAAAAGACTATGACTATTAGAAATCGGAGGGAGATCGAGGATATTTTTAATCAAGGCTGGTAACTTCTTATGACTTACCTAGTTGCACAAGATTCGGCTTCTCCAATGGAAAGTTTTCCGCATTGGTCCAGTTGAATAAGAACACCTCGAAGTACAGAGGCACGTCCGGCGCCGCCCAGTTCCTGAAGGACCTCGAGGTGGGGCTCAGCGCCAGTTGCTGTGGATTAAACAACGAGATTCCTGAGAAAGGGTAAACGGTAGCATCAGCGCGATATTTAGACGAATGCAGATCTCATGTTGCAGCCCTGGCAGGGAGACTTAGTTCGGCTGCATATGCAGTCAAAAAAATTTGATATCTCACCGATATTGAAGCAGCCAAACTTGTGTATTTCAGTTATTTCCATAGCATTATGTATTATGGTCTGCTGTTATGGGGCTCTGCGGCTGATATTCAAGCTACTTTTGTGCTACAGAAACGAGCTGTCAGGGCCATTTACAGACTTAAGCCACGAGAATCGCTTAGAAACTTGTTCAAAGAAATTAACATTTTAACATTGGCATCACAGTACATTGTCTGAATTATGTATTATATTTATAAAAAATTACAGTGTCCCTCAAATATCCGACAACCATAACCTAAATACTAGAAATAAACACAAGCTTGCTGTTCCACATCTCAGGCTTCATAAGATTGGTACCTAATTCATTTATTTGTGGGAATGAGTATTAAAGTTTTAATAAGTTTCCACAAAAGCTTGTTGATTTACCAATGCCTAAATTTAAAACACATGTCAAAAATTATTTAATGGCAAAAGCCTATTTTATACAGTTGATGATTACATAAATGACAAGAATTTGTGGAAATGATAAACTGTTCGCCTACACCCATGATACTGTACTGTTCGCCTACATCCATGTTACTTGTATTGTACTTAAAAAAAATTGCGATTAAAAAGAGTAACTGGCGAGTTAATATTTACATGTAATAATTACATGTGTAATATATACATAATCATAATTTATATTTTTCATATTTGACGATTTGTAAGAGCTGTACAAGCCTATGCAAATAAAGTACTTTTGAATTTTGATCAATCAATAAGCCAATACACAGGATATATTATAGTGCTCAAGTGTGTGCGCAAACACAAATGGACTAGATGGGACACCAGTGTGACACGACCGGAGAGAGATCGAGCGCAGGACCAACGGCTTAACGTGCTTTCCGAGGCATGGGTGTACAAGAGGGGGTGTTAATAGGTTGGCAGCGCACTTACTCCACTGGTGTTTATCATCGTCAGCCCATTTAAGTCCCCACTGCTGGGGCACGGGCCTCCCTCAATCACATGAGGTGTAATTGCCATACTCACCACGCTTGGCAGACGGGTTGGCGAGGGTTTTGATATAAATGCAGAGTTTTCCTTCTCTGGGTGCTGATGATCATGCCAGCAGCTTTACCTTAGTCGCCTTTTACGACACCTCGGTAAGAGTGAGGGTGGCCTATTCTACTCTGCCGGGGACCACACGGCCACTGGTGTTGCAGGTGTCCATAAGTGGCAAGAAACCCTTACAATCAGCAGATCCATCTGCTCGTTTGCATTCTTCAAGAATACTGGACAAACGTGGACCAGGTTTTTTCTTCAGCAGCATCAGTTCTCCAAAGAGTTTGAAACCAAAATCGGGGCTTCAAAATGTGATGGCCATAAAAAGACGTGACCAAATAATGCTATTTGGCTTTAGGGTTACCATAAGACCTCCAAGCTTGTTAGAGTGAAAAACTAATTCACCTCTAACTAACACACAATGATGATACTAATTAATTGAACCCTGATCAACAAGACAAAGATGATCAACTCCTCAATTAAGAACCCTATGTAGATCCGCTGACGCAACCCCTTTTGCAATCAGGCTTCAATTGCTGGTCATCAGGTCATTGGCTCAGGTTACTGTCAATTAGCGGTGGACGCAGATGTCCACTGATTAAAAGCTTATCCCGAACCAATTGGTCCGGTCAAGGTGAATTGATTGCGATGAACGAGAATGTTGATTCGTACATAGTGTCGCGATTTACATGCGATTGTAATATTGTAGGACGCAATTGAACTAGCGGTCTACTTATGAGCAATGATGGAAAAATATAATATCGTATCGGCGTGAACAAATTTTTTTTTATGGCTTGGTGTTGCTATTATGAGACAACTCTGCCAATGTCAAGTGAATAAAGAGACACGTTATGTACTTTGGAAATTGGATTATTGAACTGGTTCTCTTTAATTAATTGAGTTAGGGTTATTATTTTAAATACCGCCTAAAACAAACAAAACAAACACTGACACACGTGAACGAATATAAAATTACTATTTACTTTTCTGTTGTTGTCAAGTAAGTGACAATATGTTTTTTATTTAATTTACTATCTAATCTTTAAACCTAAAATTATTATAGTTAATATACTTGTATCTGCCTCATTTTCGTTACGTTTACTGAAACTTCCCCTAGTTTCAGAAGGATGGATATCCTTACCAGCAGTTGGATTTACCACTCACTCACTCACTTTTTATTATTACTTACAGGCAGGTACCTACCTAGGTATGTTTAGTTGTTTTAACGATGTTCATTTTAAAATAAATAAATAAATATTTCACCACATCACATACATCTGACTCTGAGATAGGTAGCTCAAGCACCTGTGTTACGGATATCAGAATCAACAGTGGAATTACAAATATATACTTATATATATATAATTTTGTTCTTCAATGTTCCTTTGTTTTTCTGATGTGCACTTTTTTCTTGTGTTAACTTATGTTTGTTAAAAGAATAGTGCTTATAGGTATGTCAATAATTCCTGAATGGATTTTCTCAGACACACAGTTCTAAAAATCCACATTGCAATGAATTCTAGATCAAAGATTAAAAGGGAAATTAATGTGTACTTTTTTGCTTTTGCTTTTCTAGGTAGCTTATCTATAAAACCTATTTTGTAGGTCATCAATATATTATATTATATATCGATGACCTACAAACATTGTTTCAATTCAACAAACAAGATGGCTACTACTGTGTTGCCCACGGCAAACACTGATATAACTCTGCCAATGTCGAGTAATTAATGAGACACGTTTTTAATTAGAAATTGACCGGTGTAAGGAAATTTTACACTTTTTGATTTTTTTAATTTTAAGTGATAATTGTCTAAAACAAAACAAAACGTATACAAACAAACACATAATTAATTATGAGTCAGATACGGCTAAAGCCTGATGTTATAGATAGATAGATAGATATTCTTTATTGCACAAAAAGAAAATACAAGCATGATACAACAACAACAGACAGTACCTACAATAAGGCGGGTTTATCGCTTGTAGCGATTTCTTCCAGACAACCTTCGGGTAGAGGACGAGAATTATCGTTATCGTTATATGTTTTATTATATGAACAATAAAATAATATCTTAACTCTTCATGACATTGTCATTTTTATATCGTTTCATTTTCAATGTTTTAAATGAATTGAGCAGATATTATCTCAATATAAACATTCAGGACATGTGGGCGGTACCTATGATTCTGGGTTTCTCACCCACAGCCCGGCATAACGCGAGCTAGGCTGGCCCCCACACCAGCCCGAATGGCTATAGAAGGGTTAGTAGTTAGCGACATGGATTTTATGGGAACCTGTCAAATCTTCATCTTCATGTCAACCAAAGTTATCGACATTGCTCACCGGATTAGCAAGCTTAAGTGGCAGTGGGCTGGCCATATTAGCCGCAGAACCGACAACCGATGGGGTAAACGAGTTCTGGAGTGGAGACCGCGTCTTGGCAAACGTAATGTAGGGCGCCCTCTGGCTAGGTGGGGGGACGATCTGCGCAGGATGGCTGGCAAGAGCTGGATGCGAGAAGCCATGGATAGATCACAGTGGCGAACAATTGGAGAGGCCTACGTCCAGCAGTGGACTGCGATGGGCTGATGATGATGATGATGATGTCAAATCTTCAACAAAGGAAGCCTATTGTAACATGTATTTATTTATTTATTTAAGGACTACACACAAAGCATACAACTTACATATCTCATTTATAAATTTACATGTTATAGTGTTTCTTTATTTATAAGCTGCCACGGCATTAATATCTAGTGATCATGGCCCTATACCAACGTGGCACCACCCTGCAGGTAGGCGGAAAATCCACTGCGCTATTCTACACACGTCTTTACGTTCATGTTTCCATTTAGCAAATAGGTTGTGTTTGACTACTTTTTCATATATTAAAAGATGAGGAAATATTTTCTGGAACCACTGTTTTACACGTTAAAGAAAAAAAAATCCACGGTTTAGAAAGAAAACTAGAAATAAAATATCATACAAAACTCGGTAGGTTCTTTTGATTGCTCTATGGTACTTTGAACTTTCGCTTTAGCATGATATCGGTGACAGCAGGACAGAATTATACGTCAGTCATGCGTTAGAAAGAGACTAACGTGAAAAATGTATACATTTTGACATCTGTAGAAAAATCTGTGAAAATATGACCATATTAGTGAATTCCGATCCCAGCTCAAATGGCTTCCCATACGTCGTCGTCGTGACCTTCATATCCTCTCTTTGCTTTATAACATTTTATTTAATCCCCTGGCTCCTGCTTATCTCAAAGAGCGATTCCAATTCCTACAACCCACTAAGGATCGTGAGATGCGATCATCCCGCAAACTCCATCTCGCATTCCCACTCCACTCCACACACTCCTACTCACAATCCTTCACTGTCCAATCCACCCGCCTCTGGAACAACATACCCCTATCCATCCGGCAATCCGAATCCCTCTCTATTTTCAAATCCCGAGTTAAAGATCATTTCTTATCTTCCTAAGCCTTTGTAGTTTCTTTCATTGTCTCCTATTTCCCTGGTTACGTATCTATCAATCCAATAAACTGTTAGTATGTATGTTTATTTGTTTTGTAATGTACTAGTATGTATTAGTATTTATAGCTAGTATATATTTATTTAATATAATGTATGTATGTATATATCATACTCGTATTTATACAATGTCTTTTTTTTTCTCTTTTTCTGACTTGCACTGCCTTACCCCTTTTCTTAATTCGCTATACTTTTCCTCTACCCTGAGGTTGTCTGGAAGAGATCGCTATTAGCGATAAGACGCCCTACATTGTTTTAGTATAATAACTTAGGCTAAGATTTGTAAATTTTGTGCAATAAAGTGTATTTATCTATCTGTCATAAATATCAGGCTAAAGCGAAAGGACCACTTGTCTTCTCTAATTCAATTTGAATATCAATTTAACATTTGATTTTATTCAATAATGTTGACACATTGTGTTTATATATAAGTATAGTGATGAGCTGATGATAGAGCAATAAAAATAAGAACAACACTTCCATTAGCGGGTACTTTGATAAGCGGAACAAATGTCAACGCACCGGCCGGTTAGTGGTGCACTTACTTTGAGACTAATGTTTTATGACCTAGGCTAGCACTTGATTATAACTAACTGAACTGAGACTGCCTCGGGTGCGTTGAATCTAGTAGTCCTCCTTATTGCAAAAACCGATCTAAGAAAAGTTCAGGAGCTAAACTAATTCTAACCCCTTTTAATACAATCACGTATGCGATCTAGGAAAACTTGTTGGAACGGGATAGCTTGAGGTAGTACGCAACACCCTGTTGGTCTAGTGGTATAAGTACCGGGCCGTGATCTCGGGGTCCGGGTCGGGCAAAACGTACCTATGTTTCGAATTATTCAAGCGTGGTGATTAAGCCTTATCCCATCATAGTATCGATAATGATTACTATGATGGAGCTTTTGCCCTGCAGTGGGACAGTTAATAGGCTGATTTAAAAAAATGCGATCTAAGAAAACTTGTTAGAACGGGATAGCTTGAGGTTTAGTACGAAACACCCTGTTGGTCTAGTGGTTTAAGTACCGGGGCGTGAACTCGGGGTCCTGGGTTTGATTCCCGGTTCGGGCAAAAAGTATGTTTCGAATTTTTCGAACTTAGCTCGGGGTCCACCTGGGTACCTACTGTGTCACTCTATTAGGAATTTTCAGTGTCGGTCTTGTCGTGTCACACTGGTATCCCATCGAAATATGAGGGTTGGGGAAATGAGAGTGCACTTGTGTTCCATAATATGTCCTGCGTCTGTACTGACTGATCATTGAGATTTGCCGCCATAGCCTAAATATCGTTCAAGAGGGGATATTACATAACCTGAATTTGACTAGCCTGATCGCGCATTTGGTAGTGACCCTGCCTCACACCAAATATCGTTTAAGAGGGGATATTACATAACCTGAATTCGACTAGCCTGATCGCGCATTTGGTAGTGACCCTGCCTCACACCAAATATCGTTTAAGAGGGGATATTACATAACCTGAATTCGACTAGCCTGATCGCGCATTTGGTAGTGACCCTGCCTCGCACTAAATATCGTTCAAGAGGGGATATTACATAACCTGAATTCGACCAGCCTGATCGCGCATTTGGTAGTGACCCTGCCTCGCACTAAATATCGTTCAAGAGGGGATATTACATAACCTGAATTCGACCAGCCTGATCGCGCATTTGGTAGTGACCCTGCCTGACACTAAATATCGTTCAAGAGGGGATATTACATAACCTGAATTCGACCAGCCTGATCGCGCATTTGGTAGTGACCCTGCCTGACACTAAATATCGTTCAAGAGGGGATATTACATAACCTGAATTCGACCAGCCTGATCGCGCATTTGGTAGTGACCCTGCCTCACACTAAATGGGTCATAGGTTCAATTTCCACTCTAAACAAGCATGTTGTGTCATGAATGCATTACTTGTATTTGCTCACTGTCCGGGTGTTATCTTATTTATACGAGTACGTAATATTTAAGTCTATATTTTTGGTAGATTCGTTGATTTTAATGGTCAATATCAATTCTCCAGGCTCTTGGAAAAAACTTATACTATTTATTTAATACTTATATATTTCATGGTCTGCTTCGTACTCGAAATTTTAACTGCCGCCAATAACTGCCACTTATGGCGTTAATCCAAATTCAAGTGCAAAAACAGATCAAAAAGTAGTGAACAATGATTGAATAAATAGTATAAATGTTTGCTTACAGACTGGAGCTCCGAAATTGTTCAAAATAGATTCGGTTTGGTAGCTAATAATTTAAATCGATTGGCGTCGCTAGTTTGGGGTACCCGTCGCCTTATGTTACTTATTTTGGGGCCAGGTCGATGTATGTGATATTGTCTGATATATGTATTATGAATCAGCCGCAGGCTACAATGAGTGTTTTATCTTGTGATAGCTGAGGACACCCAGACGGGTTAGGGGGAAACTCGCCCTAATAATACTCGTCCCAGAATTTTAGGATTTTTTGCTGGCCACTGTTCTAACCTCATCATCATCATCATTTCAGCCAATGGACGTCCACTGCTGGACATAGGCCTCCCCCAATGTTCTCCACACAGATCGGTCCAGTGCCTCCCGCATCCAATGGATTCCCGCGATCTTCACCAGATCGACGGTCCACCTTGTAGGAGGCCTGCTGCGGCTGCGAGTTCTTGTACGTGGCCTCCACTCGAGGACCTTTCCGCCCAAACAGCCGTCTGTTCTTCTCGCTATGTGCCCTGCCCATTGCCACTTGAGGCATGCAATCCTTTGGGCTACGTCTGTGACCTTAGTTCTGTTCTAACCTAACCAAAACAATATTTTTTTTGGTTTTGTAGAGTTCAGTATGTATTGCCGCCACAGAAATATTGGTTGGGTTAGGTTAGAACAGCAGCCAGCATCAGCAGCAGACTCAGGTGCATCTACTTCTTCGAGTGGCCCTGCTGGTAATCAGTTCTGTCCTGATTCCAACTTCGGTTGGTATTAGGCAGAAACGGTTACCGCGGAGCACGGTTTTTCCTGGGCAATGACGGGTAGTAATTCATTCGTGGATTGCTACCTGTTAGCCGAAGGATGCACACCCGACGGACCGGCCCTGTCGTGCGACCGTGCTGAAGCACACTTCGCTACAGGGCCTACATTGTCGCGCCGTGGGTCTGAGGACCGGCGTCTTCGCGTCGTTCCCTGACGGTGCACTAGGGCCCGTGAAAGCGGGTTAAACCATTGCACAGCGGGGTTGCAGGCGCCATTTTTGTCTTCGGACCTGGGGATGCTGTGTCCGGCCCCGCCCGCGCGGGTTGCGCGGCGGTTTTCCGGCGGGGCGCTTTGACGTCGGCATCCCCCTAGAGTGGAGCGCCTCCGGGCGCAGTGGCCGCAAGGCCCACGTTTGGGGACCTGCGCCGCAAGGTCGCAGCCAGCGGATTTCGGTGGTAGGTCGGAGTTGTTTGCGTCGCGATTTCCTCGGCTCCGCAGCCAGCGGAGTCGGTTTCTGCGACGCGTTATTATGTTGAAAGCCTGCGGGTTTGTCCCTAACTCGCACTGCACTGCAACCAGCAGTGTATGTGCGGGGAGGGGTGCCCGCAGTCCTCCTCTCGGTGGTGCTTGCACTGCATCCAGCAGCGTGGGTGCTACCCGGGAGGTTGAGTGGGAGAGAGGCCGAGCTGGCGAGCCTCTTCGCCCCGACCGGGCGACGGATGAAGCCCCCGTGGCAGTCCTCACCCCGGTCTGAGTGTTTCCTGGGCGAGGGATGGGAACGCCCCAGTGTTTTTATTGGGTATGCCTCCGGACGGTCTCTGATTAGCAGAGACCTAACCCGGAGGAGAGCCCCTCTCAGCGTGCATAAGGTGCATTTTCACTGGGTCATCAAAAAAAAAAAAAAAAAAAAAAGCGGCCAGCAACAAAATGCTAAAATTTTGGGACGAGTGGTAATACGGCGAGTTTTCCCTTACCCGTACCATGCACGGTCCGTCTGCCACCCATCACATTAAAAAAAAAGATATGACCCTCGCTTGTCAAGAGGTTGCTGACCACAAGTCTAGATCTTCCGAAGGGCAGAACGCCCTTTACGCGTCGGTATTCTAATCGAACAAATAAAGCAAAGGTAATTTGGCGAAACAATCGTGCCACAGATTACCCGAGGGGCTTCCGCACGCGACGCGCTGCTCTAATTTAATTTACTTACAGTGCACGTGACTACTGATGAAAATTAAAAGAATGTTTGAAATTAGAAAAAAGAACTTGAAAATTCTGTATTTACAAAACGCAGGTACTTGTATATTCAAATTCAAATTCAAATTCAAAATGTTTATTTCATGAAAGCACTTACAATTATCGAGTTACATTAGTTATTGCACTAGGCTCGCAGACCTGTATCGCAATAACTATGAGTGAATATAAATAATAAGTTGTGCTTTATGATTAATTTGCTCCGGTTCGGCTAAAAGGAATGAGAGGAAAAATAATTTAAAAAAAAACTAGTTACAATAATATAAGCAGCATTGGGGTACATGATTGAGTGAGTGGGTTATATGTGTGTGCGCGTGTGCGTGTGCGTGTGCGTGTGCGTGTGCGTGTGCGTGTGCGTGTGCGTGTACGTGTGCGTGTGTGTGTGTGCTATGGGGAAAATTGTGGTTCAAAATTGTGGTTCAGCATATCATTAGTCCTTGGTAAGAAGAATCTGTTCAGTGTCCGCGTATGTTAGGTCCATGAGCCAAGATTTAACTGCTTGTTTAGCTTGGTAAAGCTTAAGTTTCTTAATAGGGCAACTCCTATTCACTCTGTTGTATACAGATGGGTGCGAGTACATGGGTAGCCGTTTGGCGAATGTTGAGCGGACTGAAGGTACAGGAACTTTAAAAATTCGACAATTTAGTAAGGCATCATAATTTGGAGAGTTAATAGTTATTTTGTGTTGGGCACATGTTACCCGCCAAATATATAATTGGCGAACTCGGAGAACTTTCGCTTCTTCGTATAGAGAGTCTGTAGGAAATCGATAGGGTTTGTTGAGCATGACTTTCAGAACAGCGCGCTGAGCTCTTTCTATTTCGATGAAGCTGGTTTTGATTGCTCCGCCCCAGACACCCACGCAATATATCAAGATAGCTTGGCATAGTGATGTGTATACCAAGAGAAGAACGTCGCGAGGGGCTGATCGTCGGAGAGTCTTTAAAATGTATAAGAGTTTCCTAAGACGGGCTGAAACGTACGAAATATGTTTTTTAAATGATAGGTTTTCGTCTATCTGTATTCCCAGGTATTTAATCACATTCGTTCTTTCTATTTGTTCACATTTACAATTTGGAGATGTTAATGTCGTATTTCTGGGTGTACATTTGTGAATAATTAGAGACGTTGGAAACGTAGGCGAGCTCGCTCTAGTTTTGTGAAATGCCAAATACCTTGTCTTCGATGCGTTAAGGGTTAACAGATTCTGGTCAAGCCAGTTAGCTATGAGGGACATACCATGTTCTGCAGTTCTAAAAGTGTTCCCCCAAGATTTGTCCCGAAACAAAACTACCGTGTCATCAGCGTAACATATTATTTTCGCGCCGCTTATGTGCATGTTAAGAAGATCATTGACATAAATTGTAAAAAGAGTGGGTCCAAGAATACTGCCTTGAGGAACCCCAAAGTCAACAAATAACGCGTCACTAGTATAGTTACCTACTCTGACTGATTGTCGTCTGTTGGTGAGGTAGCTGTTGAACCAGTTATGTGGTGTGCCTCTGATACCTAAACATTCCATCTTTCTAAGCAGAATCGACGATGACACAGTATCGAATGCCTTCGATAGGTCCAGGAATACACCGACGCAACATAGATTTTGGTCCAAGGAAGTAGCAATCGTGTTTACAAGCAGGGAGCTGGCATTCTCTGTGGAGACTCCCCTTCTAAATCCGAATTGAGATTTAGAAATGACTTTATTTTTGTCCAAGTAGTTTACTAATCGTTTATTTACGATTTTTTCGAGAAGTTTAGAGAATATATTAAGCAGAGATATGGGTCTATAGTTTGACGGGCACCTATTGTTGCCGTCCTTGTGGATTGGAGAGACTACAGCTTGTTTCCATCTATCGGGAAATACACCTGTACGCAAACTGAGATTGAATATGTGCACCAGTGGCTCAACTATAGTGTGACGTATTTGTTTGATTACCTTTGGAGTATACCTATCAGCACCTGGTGCACTCCCATCCTTCAGTTTCCGAATTAGTGAGTCTAGTTCATGCACGTCGGTCGGATACATGAAAAAAGATTCTAAAGGCGAATCAGGAAGTTTGACTTTTAAAGCTAGTTCTCTTTCAGTCACAGAGAGCCTTTTGATAATTTTGTCTGATAGATTTTTGCCAACGGACGTAAAGAAAGCATTTGAAATGTTAAGTGCTTCAATGGGATCTGTTTTGGTCTTGGTTAACTCAATTGAATTATTGTTGTGTCTAGTGATATTGCAAATATCTTTAATATTTGTCCATAGTTGTTTTGGGTTATTTTGATTGCTAATGATCTGTTCGTTATGAAATTTGGTTTTGATCCTATGTAAAAGTTCAGTGAGGAAATTTCGATATCGTTTGTAGCTTACTTGAATTATGTAGTCGGATGGATTTTTTTTCGCTTTTAAATGTAGTTTATCACGCACTTTTTGGCATCGCATCAGCCCCGGGGTAATCCATGGTTTAATGTTGGCGTAGGATCGCCTGATGGTTACTAGTTTAGTGTTATCTACTAATGCAGCGTCCAATGTATTAGAGAAACTTTCGGTAGCCATTTTTACGTCTTCACTCTCGAGTACGAGAGACCAATCCACCGTAGACAAGTCAGACACAAGTCCCTGTAGGTCAACACTTTGTCTAAAGCGTTTGGGGGGGCGTTTAGTCCTAGAGCTTGTTGCGAGACCAGCGATACAGATGTCGTGATCGGTGATGTTACTGCTGCATACAAGTCCAATTGCGTCACCAGTGGGGTTTTTAATGTAAATGTGGTCTAGGCAAGCAGTTTTACGCGTAGGTTCAGATATTGCAGCGATCAGCTGGTGTTCAGCCATAAGACACGTATAATCGGTTAGTTTCTCGCTAGGGCTATCGCTTAGTATGTCTAGATTTGTGTCGCCCATAATGACTATGGTTTTCTTGGTTTTATGTTGGACTAAAATATTATTTAAGGAATTCAAAAATTTATCTATGTTACCGAAAGAAGGGGAGCGATACACTCCCAATACTAATATGTCCTCTATTGTAATAGCCAGAAAATTGCATTCATCACAGAGTGGTTCCTCGACTAAGGGGTTCCATTTATCCTTGACGTACGCAGTTATTCCACTACTCTTGTTAATTGTGTGTCTGGAGCGGTATGCGCAATAGCCTGGGATCTGTGGTATGTTTGTGTTCTCGTGCAGCCAACATTCAGTCAGAATCAAAATATCAAATTCTACCCTAAGCCTCCTCAGAGTAACCAAAAATTCGTCAAAATTTCGTTGAATACTTCTGATATTAAGAGTAAGGACCTTGAAGTTTAACTTGGGTGTTAAATATGGAGAACAAGTTTCAGGACTGTCAAGTGTCAGACATTTAGTAAGTAAAGTATTGTCTATATCTAATAACGACTCCATTTTAATTTATATTTAAATTTTAGTTGGGGAAAATCTGCACTTGACGTCCTGAAATGAAATATGATATGCTTTATAGTTGATTGTGTGGTGACTGTCAGTGTGTGATGCTGTGATAAGATTGGGTGATGTATGTAGTTGTTGAGTGTTAAGATTTTTGTTGATGAGTTTTGTGTGACGCTGCATAGAGAGACTAACATATTAATATGCCATACTAATACACTAGTGAGAAATAAGGATATGTTGCTTAGACAGCTATATGCGGGGCATGCGGGTCGCATCTCCCGGTCCAACTTTATCGTCAAGTTCTTCATGATAGCTAATCCGCACTGCAGGCTTGTTGTCGGCCTGTCGAACAAAAATATAACCATTTCGTGTCCAGCAGTACTTGAAATTATACTGCTTTGCACGTAGTCTGGCATCCCGAAATAATTGCCTGTTCTTTCTGGTTAGACGCTCGTTAATATAGATTTCTTTCAGTGGGCCAGCTACTATTCCCTCCGTGGTAAGTTTCCGATTTTTTTTGTAGGACTGAATGATTTCCTCTTTTTTCAAACGGCGCACCAATTTGACCACTATAGGACGGGGTCTCCTTGCAGGATCAGATGTTGGTAACGGTTTTGGTCCTGCCCTGAATACGCGGTTTATGTCGGTTTCCCCAAGTCCAACCACCAGTTGCTTAGTTATAGTGTTTACTATTTTTATTAGAGACTCGTTGTCCTCTTCGGGGATTCCGGCGATTTCAAGTTCATCAGAAATTGCGTTTTGCTCTTGCATTTCCAGTTCTTTTTGACATTGCGATGAAAAACATTTGAGGTTTGATATCTCACGGTTGGCATCATCGAGCTTCCATTTGTAATCAAATAAGGTTTCATTCAACGTAGTTGTGATTGACAAAACTTGAGTACTTAAATCGTTGATTTCTCTTCGCAGGGCAGGTATTCCACTTACCTCTTCTCTTAGCTTTTTGATTTCAGATAATATTTCGGTCAAATTTGTGGAGTTGTCCGGAGATGGATTTGTTATCTTGTTAGTGCCTTTTGACCCTCTAGAAAATGTGTTGACATTGTGACTTTCATCAACGTGATCCCCAGAAAGGCCGGACAGGCCCGTAACAGCAGTGCGAACCGGGGTGAGCGTATTGTCTCCTTTTGGTAAAGAACTTGTACATGAAGGACAGGTCCACTTATCTCTCTGTTTCTGTGTAAATTTTTTCCATGTTTCTTTGTTTATTGTAAGGCAAAGCAGGTCATACATCTTCTTACATTTCCCGCATTCCATATACTCCAAATTATGGATGACATTTCCGCACGCCGTACACGATTTCGGCATAGTTAATATGATTCCACGCGTAGCGATAGTAAACACTCGTCGTTGTAGCTGTTGTAGGTACGTACGAACGTAAGGCGCGCTTGCGATGAATCAGCGGTAGCAGGTAACGGAGCGGTGAGCGACGACGGTTGCTCGCGCCTTGCGACAGGGCAAAGTCCAGCTTGGCCGCTTGTTTACGTTCACTTCAAGCCGTTATAATTTTAAGATATAATCACTTGTAATTTTGCAACCCGTTGCTTGATCTTCACACAGATTCACTTATTCGTTACGATTTTAAAATGGCTTTCTAATGGTATATGACTTAATAAGGGATAATCACTTTTACACCCAGTATGAATTAAAAAAGGACAGAAGGGTCAGAGTAAGTCAGCATCGAACCGAACCTCGCGTGCCACTCATATGCTTGATCAGTACCAACCCGAAATAGATGTTGGCCTCTGACGTGAATTTTCGTTATTCTAATGTCTTTGGACCTCATTTAACTAACTTCTGAAACTAGTCTATCCAGCAATGCCTAGGCGTTCCCACTTAGCGCTTGTGACAAACCAAAATCGTCATTACGAGTAGTACATTAAAATCCTTATTGGAATTTGGTGGTGGTTAAATATTTAGAACATTATAAATTATTATATAAGGTAAGTACGAGTAGGTAGTTATGTTTTGTCGTACGTACATATAGCAAAGAAACTTTTGTATTATGTCTCGTAAGAAAAGTAGGTAACCGGTAGATACACTAAACTTTTTTGATTTCCCAAGGCTAGATAGAGTTAATTTTAACTGCACAAACGACAGTTCTAATATTTGGTTTTACAGACATGCAGGTCAAACATTTGTAAAATGGGTAAATCTTCAATTACAACTAGAGGTGTGTCGAACCGTTAAAAATGTAGACTCGTATCAATTATTCAGAAAAATTTTGCACTTTCATATGTAAGTATGTACAGACCTGCTGTATCCAATAAATAAATAATTATCTGTAGTACTATGGCGCGGTGATCGAAACCTGTGAGTAAGCCGAAACTTTAGAAAGGAACATGGGCTGGGTGGAATTACCTAGATCATATAAATTAGGAAACCGCTGCAGGAACATCACTACCAAAAGAAGCAAGCCTACATAGGTGAGGGATTTATTTATTTATTATTCAGACAACTTACAAGCTAACAGAAATTAATCCAAAACGCAGTATAAGGTTTGAATACATTATTACATTACATTCATGTTCATTGGTCACTCACGGATAGTTTACAATAAAAAAGCAGAAGAATACAATCCTTGTCAAGTTAATTACAACTAAAAAAAAGAAATAAAAATAAGCGCGACGGATAACATCAACATAAAAAGCCCAAATTGTCAGTATCTGAGTCAAAAGAAGCAAATTAAAATACACAATAGAACAGTAAAATCAAATAGAATTAAATTAGATTTTTTTAATAAAATGTCAACTTACTGTAGCCAGCACTGAGTCAAAAATTGCGCTCCAAGCTAGGGCTGCGCCGAGTGCAGCTACGGCTAGCAGGGCTCCGCCCCCGGCCACGATCCAGCGCCAGCGCGGCGTGCGCCCGCGCATTGCGCCTTCTGTAACAAGGAAATAAATAACGATGCACATGATGCCGCAAAACAGATGATGACTTAGTGTTGTTCACGGTTTCATCTAAGCCTAGTCGAACTTCGAAGTGGACCATTAACCTCGGAATACACATACCTAAGGGAATAAAGCACATAATCTCAATACATGCTATCGATAGCCTATCATTGATATTGATCTGTGAACACATAATTCAACTAGGAGAATCATTTCTAAAATATTTTTTTTTAATGAATATTTCACATCACATACATTGATCTGACTCCGAGATAGTTAGCTCAAGCACCTGTGTTACGTATATTAGAATCAACAGTGGGATTACAAATATATACATATAATATACTTTTCTTTTGTAAATTCATACTTATAATACATAGGAGACACCCAGACCAATACAAACAGACATGTTCATGCAGACAAATGTTTGTACTGTGCGGGGATCGAACCCGCAACCCTTGAACCAAAGGCAACGTTCACTACCACTGTTCCAAACGGGTCGTCACACAAAGTCACACGGTTTACATTTGTAACACAAAGAAAAACCTGTATATACAGTTCTGCGTATTTCAATATTTTTGAATAAGAAAAGCCTCTGTAGTCAGGAAATTCATTTCAACCCAGCAAGATAATGAAACCGGGGATAGTATGATAACCTTCCATATCGATATAATGTTTTAGGGGTCATTATCAAGGTTACATCTACATAGCTAAGTGAGATACTTTTCACTGTCTATCGCGACATACCTTACACACACACACACACACACACACACACCTGTACGCAAATACTTATTGCCCGGCTTGAGAAACCGTATTATTACTTTTTTTTGTTTGTCTCCTTTTATATTTGTAATGATTTGTTTGCTGTTTTAGTTTGTAATTGTTTATTTTTCTCTTGGTTTAAATATTATATAATTATACTTGTTTTATCCTTTCTTATCTGTAAAATGTGGTGTGTCGTATTTTCAGTGAATAAATGTTCTTATCTATCTATCTATCTATACCTTATTGCATTGGCACACAAGCCATCTATAACAACGCTCTCTCAAGCCAAGCCTTTTGGATCTACCCCTTCTAGTCATAGTCATAATTATTTATTGCAACATGTTGGTGCTACCAACTTGCAGACGAGCAAACGGATCGCCTGATGGTAAGCGATTGCCACCGCCCATAGACACTTTTAGACCCCCTTTCACCCGGATTTAGCGTCCGATACCCTCACATAGCACAGCGCTGCTTCACGCGCGCCGGTTTTCTGTAAGGCTTTTCTGTAAGGTAGCTCAGTGATTCAAAAACGCGCCTTCCATACGGGGGTCCGGATACCCATCCGAGCTTGCACCTCGGGATTTCTCAAATCTATATGCGTATTTCTACCATTAGCTCGGCGGTGAGGGAAAACATCGTAAGGAAACCTGCACGTTTCGGATAATTTCTGAAACGTTTAACCATGATCCAGTTGGTCTGGTTCCCCTGATAGAGGGTTGCGAAGGTCAGACGGCAGTCGCTTCATTGTAATTACCAGACTCCCCAAATCCTGAATCATGGTCCAAGCGTACCCTGGGCTCCAGAGCGACAGCTTTGGACGCAACTGGGAATCACGCTATGATGAGGACTTATTATTTTAGATGATCGATATTAATTGCTGATTCCGATTCGAGCATTCCAGAATAAGCTAAACTACTGCTGTTTACATTTTTATCGGTGTACACCGAGTCGCCGTTTATCTGGAGCCCAATTCTTGTGCTCGTGACATTTATTTTCATACGAATTATATCACTAAAACATAGTTTTTTTGTATGATTTTCAGGTGATATCCGCCATGTTCACAAAATAACACAAGTACGAGAATTGGGCTCCATACAAAAAAAACTGTGTTTTATTGATATATGTCGTATGAAAATAAATATCCCGAGCACGAGAATTGGGGTCCTGGAGCCCAATTCTCATGCTCGTGATATTTTGAAAACATGGCGGATATGACCTGAAACCATATAAAAAAAACTGTGTTTTAGTGATATATGTCGTATGAAAATAAATATCACGAGCACGAGAATTGGGGTCCTGGCGTTTCATTGATTACGCTACGGTTTAGGAACTTCGGCTTATCACCAGATTACAGACAGCCCTTGATAATATGGTATCGGTGTTTTGGATATCAAGTAGGCACTTGTTGGTTCAAGTGAGTAAAAAGGAAAAACAAATATGAAAGGCGTGGTTTGTAGCTAATAAGCAACTGCTTTTATTTCTTCCTTCTAGTATCTAAAACCCGATTTTATTCGGATTACGCTAGGCTATGATCCAGGATTATATTTGATCTTGTTATACATACATTTAAGTGATTGCTGTCTGATCTCAAATTTTTCATTTATTTAAGTTCAAGTGTAATTGACGTCTCGCCATTGACTAAGCTAAGTGTTGACGAGACTAAAGCACATTATCTTCGTTGGCCCGGCCACCTCGAGAGAATGGAAAAAGATCGTGTAGTAAAGAGATCATACCTGGGACGGACGTCCTAATGGGCGAAGGCCAGTCGGCCGTCCAAGATACCGCTGGAAAGATGAGGTCGATAAGGATTTGCGTGGACTCTTGATGGACTTGACATGACTGGCAGGATGTGGCGCAAGACCGCTCGAGATGGAGGCTCTTATTATCGGATGCCAAGACTCACTGTGGGTCGCTGCGCCAGCCTAGTTAGTTAGTTAATTGATGTCTGATAGATTTGTCGAATATTCAGCAATAGCTGTCCTAATGGCTGAATGATGACGTGGTAGTCATAACGTGCGAGCAACGTATCTACTGTAGTATCTTCTTATTATGTGGTTTATGATGGATGTCTCAACAATAATCTTATCAAACCTTGAGTACTCGTAGTGTATAAGACATGAAATCTTAACTTGCATCGGACTTTGATCTTTTATCTCCGATTCCATACATTCAAAGGTCGTAAGCATTACAATCTTATTCATAACAATGATCTTATCTATATTACTAGGTACTCGTGCCTAATAGTATGCATTTGTTCCTCCCCTTTCTAAGATATTCTAAACATGACCAAGTGAGTACCGTTCACGGATAATCGTCTGTTTAATTTCCCTATTTACTGGTATACTTGAGGAAATGGGTCCTAAGTAATTCGTTTTTGTGTTCTTGGCATCGTGTCAAAGCCTGGGGGCTACTGTTATTTTTTTTAATGTTAAAACATGTTCGACATCTCTTATGGTGAGAACGTAGGATTGTCTTCCACTCACCTCAATATTACAATTCTTGCGTAATAAATTCATTCATTTATAAATATAGTTTTGACATAGGGGTTCTCTGTAAGTTTTGACGACCCGTTTAGCGTAGTGGTTGGTGCGCCGGTTGAGACGCAAGGGTCGCGGGTTCGATTCCCGCACTAGCAAATTTTGTTGATGAAACAGATATCTGTGTTGGGTATGGGTGTTTGTGGTACCGTCGTTGTTTCTGGTTTCCATATTACAAGGAAAAACCTTAGTTTGGGACCAGGACAATGTATGTGATGTCTCAATTTATTTATTATAAGTAATGAAATGCCATTATGATAGGTGATGCAAGTATCGCGAGCGAAAGCGAGATCCCCTGGCTATCTCGCTCCAAAGGCTGAGGAAGGGGAGGAGACGCCGAGCAGATGCACGTCTCCTCCCTCTTCGCGGAGGGAGCCCGCTGGTGGGTACGGGGGCACCAGCTCCAGCATTGCACAGGCTCCCTCTGCTGCCCGATAGGGACGGCTCAGTTCTTCCTGCTGCCCCTATGCCCTCTCCCGGCGGACTAGGCGGTTCCTCCCGGGGGAGGAACCGCCTAGTCCGCCGTATAAGCGGACATCCGCCCGGGCATTATCGTGGAGGGAGGCTTCGGCTGATCACCATGATATTCCCCAATATGGGCGAACCGCAGGGGGTTTAGTGGGTATGCCTTTGCCTGGCTTCTCTTTGGGAGAAGCCCCCCACCAAAGGAGAGCCCCACATAACCCGGCCACACCCCGGTGGTATGGTATGCATAAGGTAGTCGGCTCGTCTCTTGAGCCGGCGGCATTCCCCCTATGAAACCAAAAAAAATGGGTGCAAGCATCGTTTTTTTTTACAAATAAGAATTCGAAAAGGACTGCTTTAATTCCATCGTTCATGTGCTGTTTCGGTATAGACAATAGATCATTTTATTAGCAAAGAAATAAATAAATTCTCGTTGGTAATACTCGTAATTAGGTAGGTCCCTACCTACTTATACCGAGCCTAATAGCATGAGACATTGGCTTCCACCGAGATAGTGTTATCAGTCAGTAGATTAGTATAATTAAACACTGATCGATTCCGACTCCTTACATGCTGTTATGATAGTGATAATTGTTGACTTCATTTCTTAATTACTCGAAGCAAACACACTATTGAGTGTTTGTTATTGTCACTTATTATTTTTTTATTATTTGATAGAAATGAGGTGAGCCCTGCGTCTCATAGCCACTGCGACCAGTAGATGATCTATTGTGGCAGCCCCGTAACCTATTACAACACCTCATGTAGCTCCAGTTCCAGGATAAACCCGAGAATGGAGCTGATGGGGGAGCTCTTGATCTCGTCAGCTGAGATCATGTGTGCTCCCAGGTGCCGGCTTCTGCGGCGGTGCAGCGCTATGCACTCGCCGAGAACGTGGATATTCGTTTCCTCGTCCTCGCGACAGAACCTGCAGATTTTGGTATCTGAAAGGGTATTGTCACTTACATAAGTATATTACTCAATAATGTTATGTGACGGTACCTAAGTAAGATTTAAAATGTATATAACTATGTGCAGCCCAAAACTATCGTCTTATTACTTATCATCTTATATGATCTGTGGTGCATTCCCTCTTGAAACGCAAGAGCCTCGGATGCTGCTCGGATAATGATTTGGCTTTTTTCTGTATCAAGAATATGAAAATATCCTATCTGCATTTTACATAAACCTTCCAAATGCAGGATTCAATAATAATGTAAAAAGGGCAATTTCATAGGAAGAGACCTATTAGGCAAGGATATAGTGATTTTGGGGACTACGGTGCGGCGGCCTCCTCGTGTGGCCCTCTCGGTAGTATTTATGCAAATGAAAGAGTCTTGGCGTCTCTGGGCAACGGCGGGTAGTAATCGCCTTGGCCCCCCATTGTGGGTATGCCCCTGGCCCCACACTGCCCGGCCGACTCCCAGCGGCCGGGTTTGCATAAGGTGGTGCCGACTATCGGCGCCGACATCGGCTCCTTCTGAGCCGGTGGCATTTTCTCCGAGTCATCAAAAAAAAGAAAAAAAAAAGACTTATTGATTTTGAGTAACTCAACTCGCGGCTATATCAAAGAACTATTCTTTTCTTGTTTCCACTGAAACCCATGTGGTTTCCCGGATATGACGTATTATAAGATATGCTTTTTAGTATACTTTAGTCATTTTTCCTGCGAAAAGTATCATACCATATTTATCACGTAAAAATGTCTGATTAGGCAGATAAGTATTTTTTTTAGTTATCGTTGTTTTAATAAATGGCAACTCTTATGCAGTCCTAGTACCTACTCGTACCCCCTTACTTTCTTTTGGGATAAAAATGTTTAATAAGTTACCTCCGATTATTATTGACTTGACCCACACATAAGTTTAAATTGTATATAAAAACTGTTTAATTAAGAAAGGCTATTATAAAATAGACGATTTTTTGAAGGACAATAATTTAGGGACATATAAGTAACACAAAAAATGTAACTATATTTTTAAGTTAATGGTGACATTTTGTAAAAACAATTTTTAAAGAGTAACTGCTGAGTTTCTTGCTGGTGTCTTCTTGGCAGAAAACTACATTCCGAACCAGTGGTAAACATGTCGACATTCAAAAGAGTTCTGTATGGACCTAAATTGAATAAACAATTTTCATTTTCATTTTCAATAGGTAAGTACACATATCGCCCATCTGGTCGTCGTACTTTGTGTGTTACTACATATAAACTGAACTTTTGGTTTAAAAAAATAACTAATAGTGAAATATCACCAAAATGTGTTTTTGCGCAATAGCTTAACCAATACTTATATTACAAAAAATTACGTCACTTGGACGCTGTCACTTTGACTATTGGTTAGTCAGTTAACTATAGTTAATTTAACCAAAAGGTAACTACCAATCATAAAATCGACCCTTAGGGGTGAATTTTCGAAAAATATTTTAAGTGCTCCCCTACACTTTAACAAGAGAACCTATTTATAGTTTAGGCCCTGCGTTGATAGATCTGTTCTCAATAATTGATTCAATAATGAAGATTTAGATTAGGGAATGTAACCTTCACATTGATAATATTTAGAGCTATTATCTTAAACATCGACGTATTTAGTGGGATTACTAGAAATATACTTGTCAATGTTATCTTAGACATTCACGAGTATGAGGCGGTTAGGTAAACAAACAGGCACTTTTTTTTCCAGGGGAAACCATCATGGCTGTCACCTTGCTACTTGTAGGGAACAAAATGGTGTGTGGGACTCAAACCCTAAATAAAACCCCTGGGGTATCCATCTCCGTGCAATCGCAGTCGGAATCCCCACCGCCGGGACTGGACCGTACCGCTAATCGCGCTCGCCGCTTTACCCCTATCTGGCGCAATACAGCCCTTCAACGCTGTACGACCTACCCGGACACCCAGTAATGTCGTCCCCTGCGGAGTCGTATGCTGAGCAAGCCACTCCCCAGCAGTGGATACGCTCACGTACTCCGCAAGCCCGTTTAGTCGCCTCTTACGACAGGCCGGGAAAACCTTGGCAGTATTCTTAAATGCCCCTGGCCACAGGGCGTAAATAAACAGGCACTAACTCAACCACGAGTATCAATGTAATGGCATGGCAAGTTTCTGGAAACTAGGATAGCTATAGGTAGATACTATAGAGGTCATCGCCACCTGAACATCTTTAAGGGTGCCTAAGTGCCTAATCCTAAACTCTTTACGCAATCGAATATAATACCTACCTAAGGTTGGATGAAGTAGGTATCTACACGAGATTATATCGTAAAATTAATTCGTCTATAAGACGAACTTTGGTATATTGTGCAATGCATAATACGTGAATCTCTCACATCCATTCCCATTCGTCCATTCGTCGGCGTCGTGACCTTTATGTCCTCTCTCTGTTATATACCGTCTTATTTAATCCTCTGGCTCCAGCTTATCTCAAAGAGCGATTCCAATTCTTGCAACCTGCCGACGGTCGAGAAATGCGGTCATGCCGCAAACTCCATTTTTGCTTCCCTCCTCATTCCTCAGAATCCTATTCACAATCCTTTACTGTTCAATCCATTCGTCTCTGGAACTCCCTACCCCTTCCAATCAGGAAATCACAATCCCTTCCTATATTCAAGTCCCGTGTCAAAACTCACTTCCTATCTCTATAAATAGGTAGGTACACTGTTTTTTCCTTGTCTCTTGGTCATTTATACCTATCTTTAAGAAATATTTTTATTGAATTTTTGTTATAAATTATCTATGTATATTATTATTGGGTATGTATGTATTGTTTATTATTATTTATGTAATGTAATAATATTAATATATAAAATAATGTATATTTCTGCCATTCTCAATTTCATTTGTTAAACTACTTTGCACTGCCTTCCCTTATTATTACGAATACGATATTTCTTTCCTCTACCCAAAGGTTGTCTGGAAGGTCTTATCGCTACAAGCGATAAGACCGCCTTATTGTACTGTCTGTTGCTGTTGTATCATGCTTGTATTTTATTTTTGTGCAATAAAGAATATCTATCTATCTATCTATATCTATCTCTTCCTACTTTATGGTTTGGTTATGAAAATTATTTTATTAGTAGCTTTTAATATTTATGTTCCTTATTTCATCAGACTCATTCTTATAGCTTTCATTTTCATTTACCTTCTTCTAAAATTTACTCTCAACTGCCGAAGTGGCCCAAATGCGAAGTGGCTCAAACGCGAATAGGATCAAATGCGGAATGGCCCAAACGCGAATAGGAGCAAACGCGAAACTGGCGTGTTTTCGTGCAGTGGCCCAAACCCGAACTTGACCGAATGCAGGGAAAACGTGAATTAATAATTCCATGCATGAGTCTGATAGGATGTTTCTTTCTTGATCTCTACCACTCACGCATCTGCACAAAAAGCTTGATATTTTCATAACGATTACTGTGTCAATACAGTTGTCACTTACCCTTGTCACCTATAAATAAGATTTCGTTTAGATTGATTTATAATTTTTCTGATGTTATAATTATATCTTGTACTGATGTAAATCTTGTTGGTGATCTTATAAATAAAAAAATAAATTTAGGTCCATAAACCAAATTTTTATTCTTTACGATGTATGTATGTACAGTTTGGTTTCATTTATCTTTTATGTTTTCCGCAGAAAATCTTGACAGACAGATGAACAAGAGTCGTTCTACAAAGTTTCTTTTGAGGCACGGAACCCGAAATCTCCAAACACAATACTTAGCTTAGGTCTTATGATTGAATTAACAACATGTCATTTCCTCTGAAGCTCGTGGGGGTCATCCCGCGACCTTGTACCGGAGAAGGCTCGAGGGGCTCAGTGACCTTGTATGCGATATCAGTTTCATAAAGCAACTGGATCTTATCGATCGCGGTTAGAGATGTGCAACGGGATGAATACGAGGCAATCTTGTGTGACAAGTAGGTATATTTGAGCAACTGGCGAAATTTTGTATGAAGTCCGCGCCACGATAAAAGTCCTGTGAAAAGCGCGCTTTTAATCGCCATCAACATGCTTTTTGACATAGAATCTAAAATCGCGTCGTAGGTAAATGACACACATACAAGAAAGGATCGATCTTTACGACCAATCGTTTACAATAACTTTCTTTCTTTCTTTTCTTACAAGCATCAGAGTGATATATAACCAATTCATAATGAATGAGCCAATGCACTTATGGATTCTACGGGTAAGGCTAAAATTAGTGTCTAGTAGTTTGTAGTGTTCAAATTTGGTGTTTATTTGTGCAGTGAAGTGCCGCAAAGTGATCTTAATAATAAGAATCGTTGGATTGTATCCTTTTTAACACTGCTATTGTGTGTCGAGTGAGTTGTCTCGTGACAACTTGCTTGGACCAAATAGAGTCTTAAAACCTGCGATTGCTTTTAGAGTGATATCCGCTGAATCCGTAGGTCGATAAAACGTAAAACACCGGCGTTTTATTGAATGACTGTGACTTTGACTGACTTCGGCTGTTGACTACCTACTTATTCTTAATAAGTTATTTGACATTGGCGTATTATCTTCGGGTAGAGCCATAATAAAAAAAATACATATTTATTGGGACTTATTGTTGTCTTCGATAAAGTAAGTGGGTCGTTCTTCTTTTTTTATCGACAATGAGCCCGTCCTCAGTAACTTATGAAGTAATTAATTATATAAAAAATATACGTTACACCATCAAGATATTCCTAATTTACCAAGAAAAAATGACATTATAAATAATAATTTCAATCACTATTCTTTATCATTTAAATTTTACATCATGTAATAGTCCATCTGTAAAAAAAAATGGATTCTATCTTACTTTCACTCAATTAGATTTTGATTATTTTATTTTAATTACTAAAATGTTTTACTATATAGTCTTGTACAAATATAATTTTAATCTGTTGTTTGTGGTCTGACCCCGGTACCAAAAATGTTTTAACATTATAAGTAAATGTCACCTGACTCCTGCGGTACAAGCATTCATGCTTAGTGCTGAAGTCGCCAATCTGTAAGACCCTGTTGTATGTTGCTGGTAATAAATAATTATTTATTAAATACTTACATTAACGAATATTTAGGACATACCATTTATCATATGTAGTCTGTTATATAAAAGTTAAATGTTGATTTGTACCTAAGTTTGGCTCACTATCGATAAAAAAGAAGAACAACCGAAGTACATTTCGTCGATCCGATATACATTTTTATTGCGACCTCCGATTGGTAATCGTCTATGATGAAGATACAATACCGAATCGTCATTTTGATCGGTCTGAAGAGACAGATCGTTACGATGAATCGTACCGTAAATGGAGCACTTTACGAGATATTAAATGACGGCTAAATTGATGGATTGATAGACGATCGAAGGCTTCAATCGATGGTAGAATAGATAAATAGACTAAGTTGTTAGTTTATACCAGACCTACCGATCTACGTTGGAATTATCAATCGATTGCTTCGTCGAACGGTATCCGTCGATCAATTAAAGCTTCCACACCAGTTGATCGACGTCTGGTAACACCCTAATAAGAATCAAGTAGGCACATCACTAACTGCTCGCTTTCCTTCGTCTCTAGGGCACGTGGCGAGCTCGTGGCGGAAAGTATTTTTTCGCCCTTATCAATTTGTTGTATAATCTCTTTGAGTTAATAAAATAAATAACTAATTTCATACATCAGGTCATGCCTTCTTTTGTTACAGATATCAGAGGTTTTTTTATGCTAGAGGTGGGCAAACGAGCAAGCGAGTCACCTGATGGAAAGTAATCAACGCCGCCAATGAACATCCGCGAAATCAGAGAGATCGCTAATGTGTAACACAAAATAAATGCTTTCTATCTACTTAAATTGATATAGACAGACAGTGAGTTATAAATAATAGTTCAATGTAGACAGGTAGATAATTCATACCAAGAAACTGAACAAACACAAGTGTTGTGTTCATCACACGGATAATAATTGATGATTAAACGAACTTACCTGTAAGTGAAGTTCTATCACAATTATACGAGTGATTCGTACGAAGATATTAGTAAAACCTATATACACTTATGTAGTTACGCTACGCGCCACCACTCACAGCACATAGTTTGTAGTTGGAGGTAGATTTGACTTGATTAATATTTTTCCCTGTCGTGCGCCGCTCCCGCCAACGGAGCTCATTCGTTTGGAGTATTCTGAATCACGACTATTTAGATATTTCCAAAAACCCTTTACAGGGCGACTATCGTTTGGGTGGGAGGGTGTTATTTACTAATATCTTCGTACGAATCACTCGTATAATTGTGATAGAACTTCACTTACAGGTAAGTTCGTTTAATCATCAATTATACTTCGTGATTCGTACTCGATATTAGTAAAACCTATATACACTTATGTAGACTTTGAGAGTGTGTGGTTTTTGGGAAATATGTCAATAAAATAATTATTTCAACTGAAACTAATTTTTATTTCTCTTTTTATAACACACAAATCACAAAAAAAAAACATATGTATACGCACGAATCAGTTATGCATATAATCATAACATTCGATCAGTTATCTAAGTACTCATGAGAATCGATTGGGCTACTGCTGTTTCATCAGTACTTAAAATTGTTCTGTTGTAGAACCTGGCGAACGTGGAGGAGTTACGACTCCACCCTGCCGCTTTTCTAATTTGGTCAATGCTGGTGCCCTGTGCAAGCGCGCGCGAGGTGGCGGCGTGACGCGTGCTGTGCGCGCCGAATATCGTGACGTCTATGCCACTGGCTTCCAGCGTACACTTGACCCAGCGACTTATTGATTGACTTGTAACAACTTTAAAGGGCTTTTTGAAGCTGATGAAGAGCGTATCAGATTTACGTAATTTTGATGTTCTGTTAATGTACGATTCTAATGTTTTAGCAGGACAAATCTGGGGTTTCTGTAAGAAGTAAGGTATTTGTAGTAATGGTTGATTATTACCGATTCTGGACGTTTTGATGATGTCAGGGATCTTTATTAATATCTTATTTGGTAAAAACGCTATATTCTTTATTTTTATTTTTGATAACGTTTGCACTCTGTGTGCCGTAATTAGAGCGATCAGCGTAGCACATTTTTTGGACAGAAGGTCAAGGGATATATTCTCGTTGGGAAACCATGAAGCTAAATGGTCTAATACGGTATTAGTGTCCCAAGTCATTTCGTACTTGGGAGCTGGCGGTCGCAATCGAAAGACGCCTTTAAGGAATCTTTGGATCCTATAGTCTTCCGAGATATTCGGCCCGAGCACGAGTGCAAGCGCAGCTCTGCAACTGTTCAAAGAACCGTATTGACTGCCACTGTCATACAATTTAGTGAGGAAATCTATCACATTTTTTATGTCAGATTTGAAAGTTGGTAAATCGTTATCTTTACAGTACGTGCGCCATTTTTTAATGTAGACACTGTACTGTTTATATGAATTAGATGAAATGGACGCCAGCATGATGTTTACGGACGACTCCGGGACTTCGCGTTGAAGCAGCGCCGTCCGGATAATGTCGCGGCAACTAGCGTCAGGTTGGATTTGATGTCGCGGCTTCTGTAATGAGACATTTGCACGTGTTCATTGGCTCTTAATTCTATGACGTCTGATATGAGCAAGTCTTGGAATAGTGGAAACCAGGCCTGTGTGGGCCACAGTGGGACAATTACGATTCCTGTTGCTTCGTCAAGAATTATTTTGCGGAGGACTTTTAAAATTATTGAAAAAGGCGGAAAAGCATAAAAGAATTGGTCAGACCAGTTGATTGTGAATGCGTCAATTGCTTCCGCGTCAGGGTCGTTGTGCCATGAAACAAACTTTTCACATTTTTTATTTAGCCTACTAGCGAATAAATCGATAGCAGGAGTGCCAAATTTGTCAGATATCATTTCAAAGGTTGGTTGGGCTATTTCCCATTCAATATCTGGGTGACATTTTCGAGACTCAGCGTCCGCTACGCTATTCTCCTTTGATTTAATGTACGACGCAAAGACGAAGAGTTTCCTTGATTCACACCATTGCCAAAGGGTCCTAGTAATTTCGGTCAGGTGTGGATATTGTATGCCACCCATCCGATTTATATAAGAAACCGCGGTAGAATTATCTACTCGTAGTAGTATTTGACAGTTGGCTAGAGATTTCGCAAAGGTTTTAATGGCAAAATACGCAGCTAATAGCTCGAGATAATTGATGTGTTTTAGACGTTCCTCCTCCGACCATGCCCCGTTAGCGGTTTTCCCTCCGCACGCGGCCCCCCATCCCGTAGTTGAGGCGTCAGAGAAAATTTCAACTACGTAATTGTCTGATTTGATTCTATGTACAGGGTTTTCTAAAGCTGATAACCACCAATGAAAATCAGGTTGTAATGACTGTGGCACATTCATATGCTTATCGAAATCGTTGTCTGATTTTAAGTTTAAAAATTTGTAACGTTCGAAAGCTTTGGTATATAAAAGGCCGTACTCGACCGCGGGACAGGCTGATATCAATAACCCAATGAGTTGGGAGAATCTACGTATTGTACAACGTGACATATTTGAGACAGCTTCTAATTCTTGTCTAATATGAGTCTGTTTTTCTTGCGGTAAACGTATTTGCATATTGCGGCTATCGATAACATAGCCCAAGTATTTACATGACGTGGAGGGTACAAAATTGCTCTTTTCCTTGTTTACTTTAAAGCCAAGAGCGGTAAGAAATTGTTTGGTTATTTTTATATTCTCAAGACATTGATTATACTGTCTTCCAATTAAAAGAAAATCATCAAGGTACAGTGTAGATAAGTAGCCAGCAGATCTAAGGAGTTTGACAACCGGTTTCATTAACTTGGTGAAAACGTATGGTGCGGTATTCAAACCAAACGGCAAAACGTTAAACTCATACAATTTCCCCTCAAATGAAAATCTTAGGTACTGTCTCGATTTTTTATGTATATTTAAGAGAAAATATGCGTCTTGGAGGTCCAAAGTTGCTAGAAAGCAGTTTTTTGAAATTAATTTTACTGCTGTGCGAAGGTCTTCTAATTTAAAATGAGATGTTGCAATATTTTTATTTAGTTCTTTTAAGTTAAGTATGAATCTCATTTTGCCGTTTGGTTTGGGTCTTACAAATATGCTTGATATGAATTGTTGGCTAGAGGGAGCACATTCGGATATGGCTCCGGTATCAAGAAGACTCTTTATGGAGTCGTCGAGATGATGTTTCTCATTATTAGAAAACGAACATAAGGGTATGTGTTGTTGTACAACAGGTTGTAGAAAATTGATTTTATATCCCTTTATCCAGTCTAAGATTAGTTTATCAGAAGTAATCAGAGCCCACTGCTTATGGAAAAGCGATAATTGACCAGCATAACGTACCGGATCTACCGGCGGCGAGTCGTTTTCGGCGGAGGAGATGACTGCCTGAATGAGGTCGCGGGCTGGTTGCGGCGAGAGGCAGGCTGCAGGCTCCTCTGTGGTCCCGTGGTCCTGCGGTCCAGGGCTGGAGGCTTCCAGTTTAAATTCTTGCTGGGAGGTTTCGTTGTTGTGGATGTTGTAGTCTTTTTCTGATTCTTAGGTGGAGGTATCTTTAATTCGGTGCTTGTTTTATTTACCACTTTAGCAGCTCTAAGGGTCTCAGATAATTTTTCTCCAAAGAGGTATTTATCTTGTTTGGTATTTGATAAGTGTTCTTTCATATCTTTTTTCACTGAATACATGGCGAAGTTCCGTCTCATCTTTGAGTCAGTATGTTGAATGTCACAAAGCAGACGGGCTGTATCCATTAGCTTCCTTAGAAGTTCTTGGTTTATTTGCTTTGCATTAATTTGTTCTGTCATAGCTGAGGATAAGCATGCTATAGCAGTGGCTAGCTGTTTTTGTCTAGCTTCGAGGTTTTTGTCCCTCTTTTGCATAGCTTCGGGGAGGGCTGCTTTGATTTCAGCGTTGAGCAGAGGTGCCGCAATTCCAGTGCAATTGGCGGGCACTGAATACTTGTTGGTAAGTTCCTTGCGCAGTTTTGCATCCAACCCATTCGTAGCAAGGTGATTGAAGCGGGTAGCGAGATCTTTTTGAATATCCGGCCCATATTCCTCGGTGGTTGCCGGGTTCTCGCCTAAAATCTCTAAAAGTATGGTTTCAAGTGCGTCGTCAGCCGGCGAAGGTTCTTGTACCTCTGCCATCGATGGGTCTGCTTGTCCACTTTCGATATTTGTTGCAGTGATCGTAGATTGTTCCTCGTTGATAACCTCGATTGGTTCATCGACGTGGAGATCTGGTGTGTTATCGTCTGGCGGTGCCCTTGAAGGTGATAGTGTCGTCACCGAGGTTGAATTTTGTCCAACTGCAAAGGACAAATATACTTATCACCGTACGTAAAAACATTACGGCAGTATAGTGTTTTAAGTTGTATGCATGTCCCCCACTGGGTGACGTACAGGTACAAATTGTAGCATAATGCCCACGGAGTGATGCGAAATATATTGTATAAATTGTAACTAAAAAGTTACACAAAGTTCGTATTTTCGAGTTACGTAAGGTGTAACCCCCAAAGGGTTAGACGCAAACGATATAATGTTTTGTGCGATGAGACAGTCCCACAAACTGCTCGGATTGCATATCAATATGTTCTCTAGTTATAGTAAGATGCAATTCCCACAGAATTACACGCAAACATAACTTTTGAACAGAACTTATGCCTCCCGTAGGTAGGTGTTGTGCGGGCGCATTGTGCCCCGCGCTAAGTAGGTCAAGGTCATGCGCCGGCGTGTCGTCGCGTCGTTCGATGCACTTGTTTACCAAATAAATTTGCAAATTGTAATTACCGTTTAGATTCTGCGGAACAGGCGATGGATCCCTCGATGACGATGATGACGAGGGCGATTCGATGATACGTTTTCTTTTACGACGAGATTTTTTCAACTCACTTTCTATTTTTTTTAATTTTTTACGAAAATAATCAAAACTTTTGTCTTCTTGTGGTCTTTTAGGCATTTTTCTTTTCTAATGAAATCTAAAAACCCTAAACTTTAACACTTTTTTTGATTTTATTCGTGTGGAGTGGTGAAGCACAAAAAAGCGAATGAGCTCCGTTGGCGGGAGCGGCGCACGACAAGGAAAAATATTAATCAAGTCAAATCTACCTCCAACTACAAACTATGTGCTGTGAGTGGTGGCGCGTAGCGTAACTACATAAGTGTATATAGGTTTTACTAATATCGAGTACGAATCACGAAGTATAATTACTGATTTTTACCTCTTTTTTTTTTCTCGTCAACAATGCGGCAATATTTACAGAAGTAACTCTTATTGTTTAAAAATAAATTGGATAAACTATGGGAGATATGCGCAGAAACTTTGTAGATGTCTATTTGTATTGCGGAGTTATATTTGACCAGACACACGTGTTAATCGCGAGTGCGTAAGAATTAGTGACACATATTATATGAATGCCATTAATTTATGCAAGATCAAGTAGGTATAACACTTAGACAAAGGTATAACATTAAGTATCGCGAATACAGTCCATTTTGCATGTTACATCAACAATATAAGCGAAAAAAAATCAGCTGTTCCAAACAAAATATTTACGCGGCAATAATGTATGGATCAGATGTTTGTTTTTTTTTTGCTTGGGTAATTTGTTGATCTAACATGCTAAATGACTTTATTTACGATGAAAAATAAAGGTGTATACCTACCTATACTTATATCTGGTCTTTTTTTTGTGTCCCAGGATCTTGGCCATGGTCACCTTGTCACATGCAGGGAACAAGGTGGTGTGGTGAGGCGGAACTCCTATCCTAACCAAAACCCCTGGGGTGCCTAGGCGTAATGGCGGTCTGATACCCGTTCTCCAGTCGTGTCACACTTGTGTCCCATCGGAATATGAAGGTAAGGGAATGGAGAGTGCACTTGTTGACCATGGGAGAGCCACGCTTTGGCATGGAGGGGCCGGCTAAACCAGAGTGATACCACGGCCTCACAGAAAACCGGCTTGAAGCAGCACTGTGCTGTGTTTCGCTGCGTGAGTGACGGATCCGGGAGAAGGGGAGTTTACAGGTTGGCAGCGCACTTGTGACTCCACTAGTGTGGCAGGTGTCCATGGGGGGCGGCAATCGCTTACCTTCAGGTGATCCGTTTGCTCGTCTGCCACCTAAGACATAATAAAAAAAACTTGTGATTGCGCACACACTTGATCACTATAATATATCCTGTGTACGTGGCTGATCGTTGAGATCGGCCGCCGTAGCCGTAAACGGTTAGAGGATATATTATCTATAGTCATTACTATTGTCATTCCAATTTTGAAAACTCTAAAAACTCTCAAATAAAGTAGGTATCCAACTACAAACCCTTTTTTCCAAATACCTATCTATATCTAAAGATATTTTTTGACTTTTGTACTATGTGTAGTACAAATCATAATAATATAAATATAGACAATAAGTCATTTTATATAATATTTAAAACTGTCGTGTTGCATTATAGAAATATTTAAGGTGACGGGTAGGGCGCACTAGCGACGTCAAACGATTTGAATTTTTAGCTATTAAACCGGATCTATTTTAAACAATTTTGAGGTTACAACCTCTCGGCAAACACTTTTACTATTTATGAAATAACCATGCACAAATGTTGGGTCCGTTTTTGTACGCGAAAAATTGATTCACGCCAAAAGTGGCCGCTTTTGGCAATTTAACGCGTACACGTTGGACCCAACATTTGAGGATGGTTATTTAATAAATAGTATAAGTGTTTGCCGAGAGGTTGTAATCCCGAAATTGTTTAAAATAGATCCGGTTTAGTAGCTAAAATTTAAAATCGATTGGCGTCGCTAGTGTGCCCTACCCGTCACCTTAATGTACACGGGATAAAACGCAGTTATTTTTTATACGTAAGTACATACTCGTTCAATCAGTGCGTCTTACCCGTCATGACATACGGAGCCGAAACGTGGACACTTACGGTACGGCTGGTCCACAAGTTAAAGGTCGCTCAGCGGGCTATGGAACGAGCAATGCTCGGCGTCTCTCTCCGAGATCGAATCCGAAATGATCCGGCAGAGAACCAAAGTTATCGACATTGCTCACCGGATTAGCAAGCTTAAGTGGCAGTGGGCTGGCCATATTAGCCGCAGAACCGACAACCGATGGGGTAAACGTGTTCTGGAGTGGAGCCCGCGTCTTGGCAAACGTAATGTAGGGCGCCCTCTGGCTAGGTGGGGGGACGATCTGCGCAGGATGGCTGGCAAGAGCTGGATGCGAGAAGCCGTGGAACAGTGGACCTTATTAGAGAGGCCTACGTCCAGCAGTGGACTGCGATAGGCTGATGATGATGATGATGATGATGACATACTTGTAGTAGCATCTACTCACAGCTTGACGTTTCGACCGCGTTACAACGGTCGTGGTCACAAGCGAACTGGAGTACGAGTATGTACTTACATATAAAAGTAACCGCGTTTTGTAGAATAGAATAGAATAGAATAGAATATTTTTATTTCCCGTGTACTTGAATTTAGTATTCATTATCTATTTCATAGAGTCCTTTTTTCCAAACAATGTTTTCGGTCGAGCGTCGTCCATCGGTCATGCTGGCTCTGACTTCACGTCTCGGTTTCCCAGACAGAATTGTTAGTCTTTCGTCAACCACAGCTTTACGTTAATGTCCAACAAAACATTATAACAATTTCGGCTTAAAATCACATCGTTATTGAGTAAACAGCGTATGAGAATATTTACAACTCATAGCGTGTGCTTACTTAGGTATTATCATTTCTAGTCAGACATTTGAATAGGAGTGTTACTAAGCTAAAGGTGTGATAAATTCAATGTCGTGTTAATCCGGCTTTTTTTTTTACTGTAGATAGGTAAGCGTTTGACCATATTTCACCTGATGGTAAGTGATAATATGGTCTAAGATGTAGCACGATTACCTAGAAGATACCTATTCACTCGCGCTTTGAAAACCCCCAAATTGTAGCCACTAGGGAACACCCCTTCAGGCAACTGATTCCACTGTTTCGCAGTACGAATAACTTTTAGCTTTTGACATTTTACAGAAAAAATTGAGTTAACCTCCTTCTCATTGTGGAATCAACATCCCGCAGCGGTATTTGCGAACCGGTACGACATTGCGAGCTTCAAGAAGCGAGCCTATGCCTTCCTAAAAGTTCGGCAACGCATCTCCACTCCCTCTGGTGTGGCTGATATCCATGGGCGGTGGTGATCACTTGCCATCAGGTGACTAGCTTACTCGTTTGCCTCATAAAAAAGAAAAGTTAATTAACGCCCTGTTTTTCTAGTGGTTTAAGTCCCGGGCCGTCATCGCGAGGTCCTGGGTCGATTCCCGGGTCGAGCGAAAAGTATGTTTCGAGGTTTTCAAACATAGCTCGGGTTTGTGATCACCAATCCGCATTAGGCAAGCGTGGTGATTAAGCCTAATCCCATCATCGTAGCGGTAACTTAATTTCTCTGATGGAGGACTTTGCCCTGCAATGGGACAGTATATAGGCTGAAACTTTACTTTTATGAGTTAATTTTACGACTAACTATTAAAAGTTAACTAAATAAATACTAAGACAAGTAGGCTGAGATTGAGGAAATGTTAATTCTATTTAGAGACAGGTCTGCAAGAACTGGTCTAGTCTGAAACTTGGGTAAATGTAGGTAATACTAATATTGCATAAAAATAAAGTTTAAAAACTAAATCCCGACTACCAAAAGTACAAACAAGAAAATTGTCTGCTGAAATTATTATGCCGTATCGCCGTGGTCGTATGTCACCTACAGTAGCAAATCAGATTCATTATAATAATAAAATAAAATCAATGTGGCATACGACCACGGCGATACGGCATAATCATTTCAGCAGAGACAATTTTCTTGTTTCATACTTGCGGTAGTCGGGTTTTAGTTTTTAAACTTCATTTCTATTTAACATGTCTTAAGTTATGTAAATAAAATTATGTACATATTTGAAATGTGCTAAAAAAGCTGTTTCATTTGATACATCACACGGTACCGTCAAGCAAAAACAAATTTTTAGTAGTCAATTTAACGTGACGTCATGTCGCCTACAACCAGAAGACAATCAAGACGCTTCTAACGACACCTCATTTGTTCAAATTAGATAACTGGTTTAGAAGTTATGAGGGAACAGGTGAACAACCATACATACAGGTCAAAATCATAACCCTCCTTTTTGCTTCGCCTTAGTCTGGTAAAAACCAAGGCCCCCCTTATTACAAATCGTAAAGTATCAGCCTATAAACCGTCCCACTACAGGGAAAAGTCCTCCATCATAGAAATCAAGTTATCGCTACTATGATGGGATTAGGCTTAATCACCACGCTTGGTGTTACCCATTACAAATCGTAAACTAAGGATAATCCCGGAACAAAATGGACAACATTTCAAAATTGCTAAGCTCTGAAACAAAAAATACCAATTCTTTGTTTACTTTTCCGCTGCTCGAATATATATTTATTAATTTTTTATATTGCTTATTTATTGAGAAAAAAATTAAAAACTAAAAAACGTAAGATGACGTCATCGGACGGCAGAATGTAAAATATTTCTTTGCTTAGCACATTATAGTTTTAAATTTACGAAATGCCAAACCCATGACATGCAACTGTCAAAAAAAAAGACAACTTGTCAATGTTGAATGTATGAATGACGTTGACAATGTTGACACTAGTATTATTTACCTTTGACAGTAGTACCTTTTTTTTATTAAAACAATGATAAGCAAAGGAATATCGCTGTATTCAGCCGTCCGATGACGTCATTTGGCGCTTACGTCTATTTAGAATAAAAATAATTTCAATAAGTAATTATTGTATGCATGAAAATGGACAAATTTTGAAAAAAGAAAAAATATGGGTCTGTTCATTTTATGTCTATTTTCATATAAAAAAACAATATGGACATGTTAAAAATATGAAATGTTGTCCATTCGTGCCAGCCCCATTTTAACATTGCGTGTTGGAACGGGATCACATGAGCATTAGTACGGTGATAACTTTTAGATCGCGTTTTGTAATAAGGTGAAGGTTGTTTTAGTGGGTTTTATAAGTTTACTGTTACTTGACGTATTTCTTTTCGCGTCTTGGGACTTTTTCATGTTTCGTTGTTAACACACTTATCTATCTACATACATCGTGAGCTAACATAGTTACAAGGTTATAAACATTAGCGTTGCATTTATACAAATAAAGACTTCGGCTGAAGTTAAAATCTACGTGGTCAAAATCATCATTCATTCAACCATAAATCACACTAATTTAGTTGATACCTATGATGACATTAGAACTTTTAAAAGTTAACGTCATTAAATGCATTAAAATCTTGTAGGTATATATAAGGTATAATAGACAAACTAAAATAAAAAAAAAATAAAAAAATATATATTTATTACAACAACAACCACAGTATTAGGTACATTATGCATATAGACATTTAATAGTCATAGTTATCTAATAGTTATAGTTATCCAACCTATTAGAAAAGGCGATCCAAAGTTAATACTGTACTAATGCTAATGCTTTTCCGAAACTTTTAAACTTGTCCAAAAGTTTAAGAATAATGGTTGTACATTTTTATATGGTAACATAATTGTATTTATCAATCCCATACACAAGCCAAACTAAGATTTCCACAAAAGTTGCAAACTTCGAGCATTCTTAGCCTCTGTTAAGGCGACGGGTAGAGAGGCCGAGAGGTTGTAACCCGGAAATTGTTTAAAATAGCTCCGGTTTGGTAGCTAAAAATTGAAATCGATTGGCGTCGCTAGTGTGCCCTACCCGTCACCTTAATTACAATTTCTATTAATATGCACATATCCGCCAAAATATAAAGGGGTGCTAATATATCTAAGGAGAAAAAATATAACTACCCATTCAGATTTTATTTATGCCATCAGGAATGGGCTGTAAATATCTGAAGTCAGAGTAGAGCACCTTAAAGTGACAGGACCAACGGCTTAACATTCAGCACACGTGATATACGTCCATGAGCCGAGGCCTAGGCTATTACGCTTCAATTAGCTAAATCCGATTAAAAAACTCCGACTTACAACGGAACCTCGGTATTAATGCAGTTTTAATATAACCGATATCGATATTAAATGTAATCTCTAGTGGTCAATGCTACGATGTATGTTATTTTTTAAGTGATGGCGGAGTAGACGAGCCTAAAGAGGAGCTCGTCATAATAACACCCCGTCTAGGTGGGAGTGGACTGGCCAGAAGACTGAGCTTGTCAGAATAACATCCGGTCTAGAAGGAAGTGGACGGGCCAGAAGAGGACCTCGTCAGAATAGCACCTAGACTCTAGGTGTTATTCTGACGAGACTACCACCCGAGACCCTCTAGGTCCTAGAGGGTCTCTGGTGGTAGTATCGGGGTCACCGACGGTCCTAAGGAGGAGTATGATGCGATGCACGTGGCTGCGAATCTGGAAGGTTGGACTGGATGTTATGAAGTGAGTGTAACACCTCTCTGAGGCGGTCTGTCCAATCTGTTTGGCAGACGATGGCCATAGGCGAGATCTATCGGACTGTTGAGTTACCGTAGGCTTCACCTACAAAACAAAAGCCGCAAGTGTCCGTGGGTTTTTAATGGGTCAACCTCCGGGAAACAAGATCCAGCGGGAACCCCAACACCACACCACAGGTCAGGGAACCAGACGGGAAGGTGGCTAATACCTTTTCTCTTCGTTACAAAAAAAAGTACCAGAGAACATGACTAATTATTATTGAAAAATGTGTATTTTATTGTATTATGTTTGTATGTTAGACTGTAAGATATTCATTATATGGGCCAATGAAATATTTTTGAACGTGTCTTGTTGCCTGAAATAAACGAATTATTATTATTATAAATAAATAAATAAAAAATAGTAAAAAAAAAAGTAAAGTATCAGCCTATAAACTGTCCCACTGCAGGGCAAAGGTCTCCATCACAGAAATCAAGTCATCGCTACTATGATGGGATTAGGCTTAATCACCACGCTTGCCAAATGCGGATTGGTGATCACAAACCCGAGCTATGTTCGAAAAATTCGAAACATACTCTTCGCTCGACCCGGGAATCGAACCCAGGACCCCGAGATCACGGCCCGGCACTTAAACCACTAGACCAACAGGGCGTTATTGCTCTCTTATTGCACAGTTTAGTTACATACAGTTTTTACAATTTTGTATATACAGCAATATATGGAGACAATTGGAAAGAACTCAGCTTATCCTGGCATGAGCGGCTGGCACCCATTCAGCGCTGGTTTTCAGTTATTTCCACTTCTCTAAGGTCTTAGCGAGAAATTTTGGTCTTGAGGGCTAAGAATTAAAATACAGATGCAAATAGTTAAACAAAGTATTTTAAATAAGGTGAAAAACCTGATAAATTAACAAAAAAACTAATTATGATTGGCATTCTTGTGTATGTCTGTGTGTGTGGTGTTTGTGTTTGTGTATGTTAGTGTGTTTAATCCACGTGTCAAAATTGACTGTCAATAACAAGCGCGGTCACCCATCAAGCAGTTTAGGTAACAATTATAAGCAAGTTATGAATAACCATTTTGTTGTTCGCTCCCCGGAGTAAACACTTAGTCACAGACACGCGCTTTACAAAGTACCTATGGAGAGTCGCGCAATATTTTGTCATCTAGTGATGCAAATTGAGTGACTTTTGCCACTTGAGTCATTTAACAATAACTAAAGTGGCTTTACAATCAATACTTAGGTAGTACAAAATTCAAAACTACTGGACCGATTTCAATTAGAATGGTACGTTTTAACAAATAGCCATTTTCCTGTCTGCCTCGCCCACCCGTTACCTATCAAACCTATGTACGTAGATATAAAAATAGTTTGAGAATCGAAAAAACGCGTATATTTTTTAATATATTTCAATTTATCTAAATATTGTTAGTATAACAATAAATAATAAATAGCTTTTTTTTTGCAACGTGTACATCAAAACTATTTTAAATACTACCCAATATTGTTAACAAAATAGAGGACAGGAAAGAAAGACCCTGAGTCGATTTTTTTTTCAAGTTTCTAGTTACTATGACTACCGCCTCGATTTAATTCTTATTTTTTAATTATAAATGAGTGACATCACTATTCATTGTACATACATATACATGTACATACCTACTGCATCTATAAGTATACATTGCACGTGTCAACTTTGATGCGTACTATTTTGTATGAATGACACGGGCTATTGAACTATTTATGCGATTAGATAATGCATGCTTAATGGCTATTTACGATATTGTTTTATCTTGTGAAACATTTTTATTACAACTTTCAACATCACATTTTACAATATGGGAGAGCGTGGGACAACCAATTTCACATTATTCTTAGCATAGCTTATTTATATACAGGATAGAAAATATCATAGGCCGATGATTCGGGTTACCTATGTTTCAAGACTATTGCCCATCGGGCAGGGGGCATTTTCCACCAGCATAGCAGAAAAAAATATTAGTCCCGAGATTTCCGAATGAGCTACTGTCAGGATTGCGGCTGATTTGATAGATCTCGGAACTATTATAATATTTTATTTGCAATTTTTGCTTAAGTAAAAGCACTTTAAAATTTTTCGTTTGAATCCCGCCTGTAAACGCGATGAAAATGTTAAGGTGACGGGTAGGGCACACAGCGACGCCAATCGATTTTAATTTTTAGCCACTATACCGGATCTATTTTAAACAATTTCGGGGTTACAACCTCTCGGCAAACTCTTATACTTTATTATCTTATACTTATACTTACGTTATTTAATGAATATAATATTAATAATGAATTTAATATATTATTTAGTGTTTGCCGAGAGGTTGTAACCCCGAAATTGTTTAAAATAGATCCGGTTTAGTAGCTAAAAATTAAAATCAATTGGCGTCGCTAGTGTGCCCTACCCGTCATCTTAAGGGCTTTTTATTTATGAATACAATACCTACAGTTTAAAGATCCCTATTTCAATTACTACATTGTAATTTGTAAATAGCAAAAAACACGTGTGCAGAACATAATATCATAATTTTATACTCTACCCTCTTGCAATAAAGTCCACAATTAACTGCAACCAGTGATCTACAGATATAACTCTACCATTGATTTACAAAGAAAGTCTCCTGCGCATCCAGGGCGGATGCTCCAATAGAGTCAAAAGCCGGCTAATGCGGCCAGTATGATGACCTCTTATTGGAAAATAGCCCAATTATGTAGAGACGGCTGATACGGCACGCGATATTCTCGGGACGGGCGTGTAGAGTTAGGATTTTTTTTAATTAGGGCAATAATGACCTTTAATTTTATTGGTAAAAAGAGCCTAAGTACCTACGTAGGAATAAGGTAGAGACCGGAACATGATTTATTTATTAATACAAACATTTTAAAATATAGCATGCTACTAAAATTTTTGTGTGTAACTAAATAGGAGCACTCACAGAAAACCGGCGTGAAGCAGCACTGTGCTGTGTTTCGCTGTGTAAGTGAGGGTACCGGAGGGGGGTTCCCCACCAATCCGGGGGATAGGGGGGGTTTAAAGGTTGGCAGCGCACACGTGACTCCACTGGTGTCGCGGGTGTCCATGGGCGGCGGCAATTGCTTACCATCATGTGATCCGTCTGTTATAGAGGATATACGTCTGCCTACCTCTTACATAAAAAAGCACTTAGAATTTTTTATGGTAAAAGATTTTAATTGGACCAAAGTAGAAACAAATACAACAAAATACATTTTTTTATGTGATAGCTGGCAGACGAGCAGACGGATCGCCTGATAGTAAGCGATTGCCGCCGCCCATAGACACCCGCGACACCAGTGCTGCAGTCGAGTCACAAGTTGCGCTGCCAGCCTTTAAACCCCCTTGATGGGGCTTCCGGTACCCTCACTCACGCAGCGAAACACAGTACTGCTTCACGCCGGTTTTCTTTCCGTGGTGTCACTCCATCAAAACCTAAAACTAAACTGAAAGTTAGTAAAAAAATATTAGAATATGGTTGAGCCACAGACCAATGTCTCAAGACGAAAGTCTTTAATGCGTGTGTGTTGCCAGTGATGACATACGGAACCCAAACGTGGCCGCTTAAAATGTGCCGATTAAGGAGGCTCAAAGTCACCCAGAGAGCAATGGAGAGGGCTATGCTCGGAGTCTCCCTGCGTGATCGTATCAGAAATGATGAGATCCGCAGGAGAACTAAGGTCACAGACGTAGCCCAAAGGATTGCATGCCTCAAGTGGCAATGGGCAGGGCACATAGCAAGGAGAACAGACGGCCGTTGGAGTGGAGGCCACGTACAGGAAGTCGCAGCCGTGGCAGGCCTCCTACAAGGTGGACCGACGATCTGGTGAAGATCGCGGGAATCCATTGGATGCGGGAGGCACAGGACCGATCTGTGTGGAGGACATTGGGGGAGGCCTATGTCCAGCAGTGGACGTCTATTGGCTGAAATGATGATGATGATGATGATGACAGACCAATGATAGAGAGCTATACATACAAAGTATGGGCGAATAGATAAAAAAAAATATACTAACTTATATTTCTGTTTTCTCTCTGTCTTCTCAAGCCTATTAAGAATTCCTAATATCTAGATCTAAATGGGTAGTGATCAAGTAGGTACCTCTTACATAAGGATACATTTTCCGAATAGTTTGCGATGAATCGATAGAAAAAATATCATCCATTTTTTTTTATATGAGTGGAGGCAGACGAGCAGACGGATCACCCGATGGTAAGCAATTCAGCCACCCATGGGCACCCGCAACACCTGTGGAGTCACAAGTACGCTGCCAACCTTTTCCCTTCCCCTTCCTCCCCATTGGGCAAAAAAATCAAAAAATCAAAAATGTCTTTATTCAATTTAAGTCCATACAGAACATTTATGAATGTCAAATATTATGTAATCTACCGCTGATTCGGAATGTCAATTTCTACCGATAAGAATCAGCAAGAAACTCAGTAGTTACTCTTTTCAAATAACCGGGCCTCCGGTAACCTCACTCACACGGCGAAACACAGCGCAGGCGCTGCTTCACGCCGGTCTTCTGTGATGTGTGTGTGCATATTTACAATTGGATATGTATGAGTCAAAATTGCCTCGTAGATTTCACCTGACCATGCTGTAGCTAATTAAATCCACGCATCGAGTAGATAAGTAGTGTAGACATCTAACCAGCGTATGCTGTTATACACATTGTACTTTATTATTGACTGCACTGTTGTGTCTGTGCCGCATTTAAAGCAACGGCTGCGCAAGAAGTCCCGGGTTCGATCCCCGGGTCGGGTCAAATATTTGTACCTAAGTTTTCTGTCAGAAATTCTTAGTGGCAGGCCGTAGTCTGGCTTTGGCGGTCTTGTACCCTCGTGACTTGGAAAGCACGTTCAGCTGTCGGTCCTGCGCCCGATCTCTCTCGGTAAGGTATAGAAAGTGCGCTTGTGTTTGCGCACACACTTGAGCACTATAATATATTCTGCGTACGTGGCTGATCGTTAAGATTGGTCGCCGTAACCGTAATCGGTTAGAGGGTCTTACTACCTATACTATTTGTTATACTGCTTCCGTAAAAGTAAAGTATCAGCCTATAAACTGTCCCACTGCAGGACAGGCCTCCATCATAGAAATCAAGTCATCGCTACTATGATAGGATTAGGCTTAATCACCAAGCTTGAAGCTTGCCAAATGCGGATTGGTGATCACAAACCCGAGCTATGTTCGAAGAATTCGAAACATACTTATCGCTCGACCCGAGAATCGAACCCAGGGCCCCGAGATCACGACCCGGTACTTAAACCACTAGACCAACAGGGCGTCTCTGCTTCTATAGCACATTCAAAAATTAACTAATATTAGATGAATCTAAAAAAAACTTCTCATGTTAGTGTGTAATTCCCGGTTGCGTCCAAAGCTGTCGCTTTGGAGCCCGGAACCCAAGGTACGCTTGGACCATGATTGAGGATTTTATTATGTTTTGTTCGCCGTGTGGTCCCCGGCAGAGTAGAATACGCCACCCTCACTCTTACCGAGGTGTCTTAAAAGGCGACTAAGGTAGTGCTGATGATCATGCTGCTGGCATGATCATCAGCACCCATAGAAGGAAAACTCTGCATTTATATCAAAACCCTCGCCAACCCGTCTGCCAAGCGTGGTGAGTATGGCAATTACCCCTCATGTGATTGAGGGAGGCCCGTGCCCCAGCAGTGGGGGCTTAAATGGGCTGATGATGATGATGATATTTTGTTTTAAGCGGAAGGCCATGCAGGTCTTATTCAGACCAGTATCACTGCGACCAGTTTGATCTATTGTGATCGCCACTGTGTTACATATCAGTCCCAATCCCAACCCCTGTACTTTTCAGAAAGTGTATTCTTTGTATGGGACTGAGATCCCTAGCTTCATTGCGGAACAAAATGTGCTTTGTGATAATTTTCAGGATTTGGGGAGTCTGGTAATTACAATGAAGCGACTGCCGTCTGTCCTTCGCAACCAGACCCATTGAATCATGGTAACACGTTTCAGAAACCATCCGACCAGACTTCCTGAATTGGTGTTGCTTATCGATAGTTCACTATCGATAGTCTATCGACAGTAATTTTGGTTGTCAAGTATCGATACTATCGATAGCAAAATTAGATCTATACTATTCATAACGCTAATACTATCGATAGTATCGGATACATTAAATAGCAGCAGCAATACTATCGAAACATAGCTGACTATCGATACTATCGACCGTATCAATAGTTTTTGATTAATTCTGTTAGGAAACACAATACTATCGATAGTGTCCGGCATTAAACAATCGATAATAAGTATCAATAGTAATGATCAAATTTTACTATCGATAGTTTTGACCAATAGTCGGAATGATTTTCGAAGTCAACTATCGATAGGGAAACTATCGATAGTTCCGCAACACTAGGTATCCCGAATCCTGGATCATGGTGGAAGTGCACCCCGGGCTCCGAAACGACAGTTTTAGATGCAACTGGGAATTCCACGCTAAGATGAGAAGGGGGGGTTGTTTTACTATTTATTTCTCTTGTTTTTTGTGATATCAGATTAGGCACACGACTCTACAGTGAGTCAACCTCTAAGTGGAAAATGGTCCAATTACGTAGAGCAAATAGTAGAGTTCACCGTGAACCGTCGACGGAACCACTAATACGTAAATGTGGTTTTATGTCTCGGCATTGGAAGATAGCCCAATTTGGTAGAGTCGAGTGTAACACACGCGGAGGTTGGAGTTAGGTGTGAGCGGGAAAGTGTAAGCTCTAAAGAAGCTTTATACAGGGTGTATCTGTGAACATTTACATCTCTTTAACCACGTATTCTACCAACCATTCTGTACAACATTTGTTCAATGACTTTTAGAAATTTATCGAAATTTTTTTCGACTCGCCATACAAAGTAAAGTAAAGTAAAAAGATCTTTATTGTCAATAAAAAGATAGAAACCCACTAACAATAAATCTAAGGCTACAAAATAATATAAACGAAAACTACAAACTAAGTATGGCTGTAGTACAATTATTGACAAATGGTACTAGTCTCAGCATTTGCTCGGCTAATTGCCCAAGCGCTGGTTTTCAGACTAGCCCTTACGGCGCGTCTTGGCCGTCAGAACTAACAAAGGGTGTGTAAAAAGGAGAGGAAGAGAAAAACGAATAGAAAAAAAGAAGTATGTGTGAGTTTTATGTGTGAATGTAGGTATGTTTTGTGTTGTACAAAATGACCAAGTCACGTGACCGACTTTATATGAAAAGTTGAAATTTTTTCATACGAATTTCCAAAAGTGATAGAACAAATGTTGTTCATAATGGTTAGTAGAACACGTGGTTAATGGGATGTAAATGTTCACAGATACACCCTGTATAAACTGAAGTTTGTGCCATATTATGAAGATACTTTTGTTGGAATAGAGTCTTGACGATAATATCCTCCAATCAATTACGGCTACGGGATTAGCCACGTACGCAGGTATACTATTAGTGCTCAAGTGTGTGCGCAAACGCAAGTGCACTCTCAATTCCCTTCCCCTATTATTCCGATGGGACACCAGCGTGACACGACCGGAGATGGACTAACGTGCATTATGTGATGGATTAATTGCTTAACGTGCTTTCCGAGGCACGGAGTCTTGACAATATCGTTGATACAAACAAGATGATCATAAGCGGACTTATATGATCAATAAATTAAACTTCCATAAAACCGTGCCGTGGCAGAGCTGCCAGCTCCATCGGAGTTATTACTCCGGTGGTATTCCACGCCCTCACAAAAACAGCGCTCGCGCTGTATTTCGTCGTGTGAGTGTGGGTACTTACCGGAAACCGAAAACCCAATTCGGTGGAAAGGGAAAATGTTGGCAACACACTTGTAACTTGCGGAGTGTCTTATAGGCCGCTTATCATCATGTGATCGGTTCTGTCTGTTCGGCAGCCACATTTTAGGTTAGATACACAATTTAAATAAATTAACTTACCAGTAGGTAGTAACTTACCGCCGTCTCTAATCAAAATTAAACAAATTTCTGATTTTATTTCAAACTTAAACTAAAATAATTCTTTATTTGCATAGGCTTGTACATAGCACTTACAAATCGTCATACATTTGAATGACTTAAAACTACTTATAAGTACTTATGTATAATTTACATGTTAATACATATATATGTTGATACATAAAATATACTAAAGAAATAAATAAACATAATGCGTTTCTACCACACCGGCGCGGAAAGTTGTTTCTGCTCGAGAAGAACTCGCCAGTTACTCTTTTTAATCGCCAAACTTTCATACAATGTTGTGTCATCATCATACCAAGCCATACAGTTTAATTGTAACACAAAATAAAATAAAGGAAATAATAATAAAATAAATATTATGAGATCGAAGCAGATATCGACTTTTTATCAAAAACCATCGTCATTCGGGTCTTTTAGCGGTCTTCAACTTGTATAACTTTTATAGTTTTTGCATGTAGGCCGGACACGCACTTGGGGCATTATAGAGGATTATGAATTTATGACGTAGGATAATGGAATTGAAAATCACTAAATGGATTACATATTAAAGACAGGAAGTGCTTAACAATCAAGATATTGGATACGGTACATGGCAAGCGCCATTTTTGTGGTTTGATCTTGTGATATGCTTTGAGGAAGGAAATAGAAAAAACCGGCTAATTGCGATTCGGACTCGCAAACGAGGAGCCTCATCGCTGGACGTTGTGTATTATATCATATTTGACCTAATTTTAATGAGAATGTTGTATGGGAGCCCCCTTTTTTAAATTGAAATTCGTCGTTAGTTTATTTATGAGAAAGGGAGGCAAACGAGCAAGCGAATCACCTGATGGTAAGTGGTCTCCGCTGCCCATGGACATCAGCCACACCAGAGGGAGTGGAGATGCGTTGCCGGCCTTTTAGGAAGGTATAGGCTCGTTTCTTGAAGATCGCAATGTCGTACCGGTTCGGAAATACCGCTGCGGGAAGTTGATTTCACAAAGAGGAGGTGCGTGGCAAAAAGTGACGCATAAAGCGCATGGCGGTGGACCTCCGCCCATCCAGATGGTACGGGTTTAAAATGTAAATTTTGTAAACATTTCAACTAACATGCAATTGAGCAAAAATCAAATAAAAATCTGTTTTTACTGGAGAAAAACTAAAAAAGCAAAGCAACTCCCCAGGAGAGTGAGGGTACCGGGAGGTCCTGTCGGGAAAAAGGGGTTCAAAAGTTAGTAATCACGCTTGTGATTCCTTTGGTGCTGCGGGTATCTATGGATGGCAGCAAGCGCTTACCATCAATTGATCCGTCGGCTCGTCTGCCACCTATCACATAAAATAAATGTAATTCGCTAGTCATGATAATTTATTGATGACCCCTAGCCTGCGTCAGCGGAAGAGTAGATTCAAGATCATGAGATAATTAATGTGTCTTACCGCCCTGGATCAAAATGAAATCAAAGTATCTCAATGATTAGATCTTGGCGGATACGCACCGGCGCGCCGCGTGGACTCGCCTCAAGTAGATAATGGCAGCATCCGCTGGCCAGCCGCGGGAATATGGCCCAGCCGTCTCCAGACTGACACATTCTTTATTACTTGTAGCCAAGGCCAGGCCAAATCAAAAATCACACAATATATGGATGCCCAGGTCTTCAATCTGGACAAACTATCAATCAAGCCAGACGTTTAGGTTAAAAAGCTCAACTTCTTTCTAATTGACCCGATGATGCATTTGGTACTAGTTTGGTGACGCATTTGGTTTCTACCTCAGATTCCGAGGGTTGTGGAACTGACAAAAATAATCTCAACAAACGCCCACTCAGACTAAAACCATAAAGCCTTACTATGTCAAGCAATCGAGGGTGTTTCTGAACAGATATGACCTGATGATTTTCGAGATAAATGCTTATTCCTACTTTAAGAGCCGGAAACGCATCTGTAATGCCTTATGTGTTGCAGATGTAATTAATTACATGGGCAGCTGTAATCACTAGCATCAGGTGAGCTGCTGCTGAAAAAAAGCTATGCCAGTACTCTGTATAACGAGTGGGAACATCTAAACAGATCGAGTACAATCTACATAGGCACGTGGAGAAACAAATCCTGACAAAAAATCGAAAGAAAATAAATAGGAAGAAAATCTTTGTTTAAGGAAAAAAGAAAACTCTTCGGGTATTTTTTCTCGCTTGTAAGTAAGTACTTATAGTTTTTTAATGAGGAAATGTTTACGGGCTGATTTCTCATACTTTAAATAGATGAATTTACTAAACGTTCTTTAAAAGAATGAATGTCTTTTCTTTCATATGGCTTGTTGCGTGAGCTCACGCAAGTTTGCACAAGAGCTAAAAAAGAAATAAAATACACGTCGGCAATAGAAACAGTTAATAAAGGGATACCACAAGGTAGCGTTTTAGGACCCCTACTTTTCCTAATTTATATTAATGACATAAGAAATTCTAATAGACATCCCGTTATATTAATTGTGTCTTGGACACGAATCGGTCAAATCTAATGAACTAGTCTTATTTAGTACCACACTAAAACGTCGCATCGCTTCCTAATTTAATTTAATTCATTAGCTACATTGAAATGGAATTATCAATACGTTCATGGACTTAATGTGTTAATAATGAGAATAAATTAAATGTTCTGTTAATTTAAATGATTACTTATGTGAAAATTAGATGACATGGTTAGGTACAAGTCTCAAAAGAATCAAAGAAATTCTACCAAGGTCGGCCACGCCGTTGCGTCCAATTCGGCTTTGGAGCCCGGGGTACGCTTAGACCATGATTCAGGATTGGGGAGTTTAGTAATTACGATGAAGCGACTGCCGTCTGACCATTGCCATACTTTAACTATTACCTTATTCTATGGTAAATATGCCTAAACATGTCCTTTTACCGACAATGTCGGTTTAATATCAACAATCAGCAATGATTGTAGGACATAATTAATTTGATCGATGGCACACCTGAGGGCCTATAACAAAATCTTTATCTCCGGTTCTTTCACACGCACTGTGCGTTTCTTTTGTTTGGATGCGACAGGTACCTATCTTGCGTTCGTTACGGTTTCTTTGTAGTCCCTATGGACTAACGGCTACGTTACGTGCTTTCCGAGGCACGGGACCAACTTTCAAACTCCGCGCTGACACAGAGTTTCATAGAACTCAGGCACAAATTTTCGCCGGATGTAAGAATCGAGCGCGTGACTCTAAGCGCGTTAGGATCGTGGAATTCGTGAAAATTGTTATAAGCTATTAAATTCATATTTAGAAAATAGATATCCATTCACGTAGTTCACGCAAGTTTGCACCAAAGCTAAAAAAGAAATAAAATACACGTCGGCAATAGAAAAAGTTAATAAAGGGGTACCACAAGGTAGCGTTTTAGGACCCCTGCTTTTCCTAATTTATATCAATGACATAAGAAATTCTAATAGACATCCCGTTAAATTATTTGCTGATGATAGCACATTATTTATAGAAACTGACGAAACAATTGATTATGAAAGTGACATAAAAAATATATGATTAATACTATTGACTGGTTAAATAACAATAATCTTAAAATAAATCTGGAAAAAACAAGTATCATGCATTTTTTCCAAAGAAAATCGAATACATCACTAAACATTTGCCTTGATAACACATATATACATACTACTGGTGCTGCTCGTTTTCTGGGTGTTATGATAGACAGTAATATGTCCTGGAAATCACACTCTCTAGATTTTATAAAAAAATTGTACAGGTTTTCATATGCTTTATACAAATTATCAAATTGTGTAGACAAACAATCAGTGCTCATGGCATATCACGGCTTTGTCGTCTCGACTTTTAAATACGGCGTTATATTTTGGGGCAACTCTTCATACAGAGGTATTATATTTTGTACGAGCCACTCGTACAGTGCAACTCAGCAGCGACCTACAGCGCCTGACCGATGGACCGTCTTCGTGCACCGTCGGCACTCTACACCGACGACACACCAACAAATACCTTTGAATGTGACAATAAAGATAAACATTATATATAAACAACTAAACTACTAACAATAAACAGATTTCAACCGTCTGTGTTGGGTCTCATTTCTCCCGCTGCGGCCAAGACACCTTTAGCCGTCACTATGATCAGTCGAGTGAGCCTGCTCGACTGGCAGCGGTCCCCCTCCTACCTACCGTCCTGACTCTTCCCGCTTGTTACCCTGGGCGACCCGGGAGCAAGCTCCCATCACCTTATCTATATATGTATTTATTCCCAGGATAGGCAGGGCTAAGGCTCTAGGGACTTAGTGTCTTAGACAAAGGGGCTCTAGGCTCACTAGAGAGTTAGGTTCCCTTCCTTTCCTTATATTCTGTTCGCCGGGACGCGGTGCCTTACAACCGTCGCTTCCCGCCCGTACATTTGGTCCTTCGTTCCTTTAATCTATCAGCTTCCTATGGACCTCAACATTTTGGTCCTTCGTTCCTTTAATCTACCAGCCTCCTATGGACCTCAACATTTGGTCCTTCGTTCCTTTAATCTATCAGCTTCCTATAGACCTCAACATTTTGGTCCTTCGTTCCTTTAATCTACCAGCTTCCTATGGACTTCAACATTTGGTCCTTCGTTCCTTTCATTAACTAGCTTCCTATGGACCTCAACATTTTGGTCCTTCGTTCCTAGTATTTGGCAGCGTCCTTGGACCTCAACATTTTGTCCTTTGATCCTTTCATTAACTACCAGCTTCCTATGGACTTCATGATAATGGTCCTGCGAAGATTCTATTTACTACTACACGATCTATACCATTGATCCTCTATATATCTATAACATCTTATCATTATCAACTTAATCGATCTCATCATAGTGGTATCCTTGGTACTTATTTTTAATTTACTAGCATCCTATGGATCTATTCTGTAGTTATGATACTTTCACTTAATCATATTTCTATAGACCTCTACCGCAGGTCTTTAAATCACTAACCTGCATCAGCTTCCTATTGATCCCTTATTTACCTGGCCAGCAACGCGGTGCCTTACGACCACTCGTTTCTGGTCTGATCCCACAAACAATCGTAACCATGTTCCCAAAACACTCAACAAAGATTCAATTTTACAAGTTACATTTCAAGTAAATTATCAGCTTACATCAAATAACAAGACAAGAACATTCATTTGATGTAAGTAAGCAATGTCACGTAGGCTAATAACCTAGCCAATTTTGCAACACTGCAATTTCATGATCAAACAATGCTATTAACTAAAAATTTATTTTAGAATACTTAGCATTTTTACAGTCAGTAGTGTAGGTAGGTAACAAGAAGGGAAATTATAAGCATTGTTTGACGATTTAGTAACGCTAACTTTATCATTAACTAGGAGCAACAGGGCTCCTGGCCTAACTGGGCCACAACTTTAACTTTATCATTAACTAGGAGCAACAGGGCTCCTGGCCTAACTGGGCCACAACTTTAACTTTATCAGTAACTAGGAGCAACAAGGCTTCTGGCCTAACTGGGCCACAACTTTAACTTTATTATTAACTAGGAGCAACAGTTCTCCTGGCCTAACTGGGCCACAACTTTAACTTTATCATTATCTAGGAGCAACAGGGCTCCTGGCCTAACTGGGCCACAACTTTTACTTTATCATTAACTAGGAGCAACAGGGCTCCTGGCCTAACTGGGCCACAACTTTAACTTTATTATTAACTAAGAGCAACAGTTTTCCTGGCCTAACTGGGCCACAACTTTAACTTTATTATTAACTAAGAGCAACAGTTTTCCTGGCCTAACTGGGCCACAACTTTAACTTTATTATTAACTAGGAGCAACGGTTCTCCTGGCCTAACTGGGCCACAACTTTAACTTTAACATTAACTAGGAGCAGCAGGGCTCCTGGCCTAACTAGGCCACAACATTATCTCATCATTGTCAAGGAGCAGTGATGCTCCTGGCCTATCAAGGCCACACTTTTAAGAACAATCAAGGCTCATGCCCATAGTCGAGGGGCGTAGTAACTACAACAACTTTTACTTTTTCTATTATTATTGTAGTGACTTACAACCACTACTCTACAGAGCTAGCAAGCTCTAGGTCTAAAATCATAAGACCACTTTTTACCATCTAACGCTTTTCTTGGAGAGGAAGGATTCTCTACTGAGAATTACCATCTTCCCGAAAACATAGGGAACGCCTGAGCCCAACAGTCGGGAAAGGCGAAAGTAAAACCAATATATACAATTTAAAAATTATTCATCGTCAGTAGTACCTAACTAACTACATGTTTATATCTGTTTTGTTTACGTTGCGTAAACATTGTCTAAAGAAATACAGGCACTCATATTGCATTCATATCATTTATAACCTACCACAACATTGAATATTGCAGCTTAATTAGAACCTTATTATTTAGTCAACAACATAAAAACTTAAAACTTTAACATCAGTCACAAGCAGCTTGTATATCAAGATAGGCAGGCTAACCATATCCTATGTACAGATTACACCACGACTACATCGATGACAGCATGAAGATCAAGAGACTGACAGCAGCGGATCGGTAACTGGCCTCCCCAACGGGTCTCACCAGTTTATTGAGAAGTCGCATATGCTGTTCAGCACAACCTGGCCTATCTACAATAATGAACCAACCAGCAATTAACCAGAGATGCAGAATGCATCCCAAGAAGCTTGAGACAACAATACCATAGTACTATTGGCAACAATTGCGGTTCGAGAGGGTCGCAGCCAGAGCAGCGGACATCGCGTCAACGCAGCCACGCAGGGTCGTTGCACTCCAGTAACACATTTCGCAAAGAGGCATCACTCCACAGCACCCCTTTTGCCTTCCCCTCTTCGTCTTCTTCTTCGAGTCGGGAATATGTACGAGCCACTCGTACAGTGCAACTCAGCAGCGACCTACAGCGCCTGACCGATGGACCGTCTTCGTGCACCGTCGGCACTCTACACCGACGACACACCAACAAATACCTTTGAATGTGACAATAAAGATAAACATTGTATATAAACAACTAAACTACTAACAATAAACAGATTTCAACCGTCTGTGTTGGGTCTCATTTCTCCCGCTGCGGCCAAGACACCTTTAGCCGTCACTATGATCAGTCGAGTGAGCCTGCTCGACTGGCAGCGGTTCCCCTCCTACCTACCGTCCTGACTCTTCCCGCTTGTTACCCTGGGCGACCCGGGAGCAAGCTCCCATCACCTTATCTATATATGTATTTATTCCCAGGATAGGCAGGGCTAAGGCTCTAGGGACTTAGTGTCTTAGACAAAGGGGCTCTAGGCTCACTAGAGTTAGGTTCCCTTCCTTTCCTTATATTCTGTTCGCCGGGACGCGGTGCCTTACAACCATCGCTTCCCGCCCGTACATATTTAGAGCTCAAAAAAAGTGCATTAGAGCCATGTTTGGACTCAAAACCATAGAGAGCTGCCAACCTCACTTTAAATCCTCAAAACTTCTTACATTCCCGCGTTTCTACATTCTTGAATGCTGTATGTTTGTGAAATGTAACCTACAATTGTTCGAAATGGCTAAAACCACAGAGTCGAGTCTTCGCCCTAGAAAGCCTTATATTAGAACTTACAACTGTAAAACTGCCATGATGAAAAAAGTGTAGTAGACATGGCTCCACGACTTTATAACAAATTGCCAGAAACTTTACAAAAGCTTGACCAAATTGAATTTAAAATGTACTGACCAATATACTTCTTGACAAATGCTATTATAATTTAAATGATTTCTTTATGACAAAATCAAAACATTTAAACACTGATGTATATAATAAACTCACATAATAATCTAATTAATTAATTGAAATTTTATAATTTTAATTACATATTTTATTAGTTTACTTTCTATGTGTAACTGTTATATTAACGTTGTAACTATTTCGTATACCAAACTGGTGAAACATAGTGTTCCTAATATTATAAGATGACATGATTGTATACCTATGTTTACGAATAAATAAATGATTGATTGATCGATTCGACAAATTTTATTCTGATACTAAATCTACGGTATAACGCTGTCATTCTATACAAAACTAATGTCATAGATTTATCCACGGATCAAGATTGGTCGAATCCAGCCTCAGTCAGTTATTTTTGTAAGAAAGCAATCATGGCGGGCGGGACATTAAAACTGTGGACCAATGCAAAATAATTACTCACTCTATGGGCCAAGATTACCCTCATAGAGTAAGGTAATAATCTAGATAGTCACCCCTTAAAACTAGTCGATGAAAAAAAGCCTATCTATTAATATTCATCGCAACTATTTCGAGTATTCTAAACGACAAATCATTGATTGATTTGATCAGCTTGCTGAATTCTTTCAAGGCAATCTGACGAATCAATAAAAGTTGCATATGTTTTCAACAGCTGTATCTGTACCAAGCACATGCTCTTTTTTGGATCATTATCGTTCGCAAATTTTTAATATAAATAGATATTTAAACAGGCGCTGGGGTGAAAAAGTGCAAACTAACAAACCTTGCGAGGTATTAATAAATAAATATTTCACAACATCTCATACATTGATCCGACTCTGTGATAGATAGCTCAAGCACCTGTGTTACGGGTTCAGAACCAACAACAGAATTACAAATATATACATATAATACTTTTATTTTGTAAATACATAAGTACTTATAATACATAGAAAACACCCAGACCAATACAAACAGATGTTAATTCACACAAATGTTTGTACTGTGCGGGGAACCCTTGCACCAGAGGCAGCATTTACTACCACTGATCCAAACGGGACATCATCGTCATCAGGTGAAGTAATTACTTTGACAATATTTTTATTAATATTCCTGTTGCCATACTGAAGTGGAAATGGGTGTGTCACGTCTATTGAATGGACCCCAAAAGATGGACTAAAATGTGTGGGACCTGGGAATTGACAGCTCAGAAGATAATATTTATAATTTTGGTTACAATTGCAATTTCTACCAGTATTAACGTTAAAATTGCAAGTAAAACTCGTTATAATTACATAATTTCTTTCAAAGATATTTCATATATTTTAATTCCATATCACATGTCATGTAGTACCTACAGATCCTAATATTATAGTTTGTTACAATGTGGTACCCTGTAAAGGTGTAGCACATACTTAAGTCTAACTATTATCTAATAACACAAATAAATATAATTAATTAATATTTGTTTTATCGATGTATTTATCAAAGGGAGCAACGACATTATTTTGTTTTGTCTAGATGTAAGCATTAAGCCATTTGTTGTGATTATGATAACCTTTTTGGAAATCTTAATCGATATGCATACTTTTAAGACTGTGTATATTTAGGTTAATTGATTCACACTCGATCACTTAAGAACAAGTAAATGATAGCATAGAAGTGCTTACAAAATTAATTTAACAAATTACTAATAGGTACATTAAACTTGCATAATTTGATGCTATAGGCGAACTAAATCCCAAGAGACATTCTTGGCATGAGCATCAATACATGATCAGCCTATATTAGTCCACTGCTGGACTTAGACCTCCGCAGTGGCATGCCACTCGACGGGATTAGAGGCCTTGTATTATTGAGGCGCCATAGAGGTAAATCGCAAAGCTGGGCATGCGGTTTGGCGATCTAGAGTATGCTCTTTTTTGCCGGTGTCGCTGCTCCATATTTGACGATAGATCAGTGGATAAGAACGCGCCTTGGTTACGGGGGATCGTAGTTCAAATCCGAGCATGCAACTCTGGTTTTTCAAATCTACGTGCGTAGGTATTTCTAATAAGCTCGGCGGTGAGAGGAAATACCGTGAGGAAACCGGCACGTTTCGGATAGTTTCTGACAACGTGTAACCATGATTCATTCATTCATGGCTCAAATTGCCGGGACTAAACCATTCCAAGCTACTCATAAAGCCCTTTGACCGCAGATCCGCCGCTGCGCCTCTTGGGCTAAGTAGGAACAACATACGCATCCTAGTAAGAGCTTTAACCGGTCACTATTGCCTCAATAAGCACATGGCCACTATAGGACTGAGCAACACTAGAATCTGCAAAATGTGTAACGAGGCAGATGAAACCACTGAATGCGGAATGCGGACCACTGATGCGCAAACGTAGCTAACATCTGGCACTTTTTGAGTCCCAATGAAGCTAGGGATCTCAGTCCCAATACACTTTCTGAAAATTGTAGGGTTTGGAACTGATATGTACTCGTAGCACAGTGGCGATCACAATATATTAAATAAGTATATTAAAATATAACCATGATTCAATTGTTCCCCTGTTAAAGGTTTGCGAAGGTCAAGAAAATTACCAGACTCCTCAAATCCTGAATCATGGTCCAAGCGTACCTACCTACCCTGGGCTCCAAAAAAAACGACAGCTTTGGACGAACCGGGAATAACACGCTAAGATGATGTCGAAGAAGTCGCTGCTGCACGAGATGGCTTAGGTATTGCATTTTTTTATGTAAAAGGTGGAAGACGAGCAGACGGATCGCCTTGCATTTAGCTTTGCCAGTTAATAATTATGAGGATGGCCCGGTTTTATTTGTGTTGAGCTGTAGTCGTATAGGTACGGTCAGCATCAAAAGTAGCTTAACACTTTAGTTCACTTTAGCAGTTTCCAAGGGGTTTGTAAAAAATGTTAATTCGACACGGTAGTAAAGTGTTAAGCTACTTTTGATGCTGACCGTACAATGTGTGTGTGTGTGTGTGTGTGTGTGTGTGTGTGTGCGTGCTGTTGGTTATAAATAATCCCTATTTACCTATTAAGTATTTACAATGTTTGTTATTATTTTGGAATCTTCTATTACTTTGAGGTTACGAAAAATGGCGCCCAACGTGTTGGTTGGTAGACAGGGAAAGTACCTAATGAAGTGATTTATTATATATTCTTTAAACGAACATTAAAATTTTTCACAACATCACATACATTGATCTAACTCCGAGATAGGTAGCTCAAGCACCTGTGTTACGGATATCAGAATTAACAGTGGGATTACAAATATATACATATAATACTTTTTCTTTTGTAAATACATACTTATAATACATAGGAAACACCCAGACCAATACAAACAAACATGTTCATGCACACAAATGTTTGTACTGTGCGGGGATCGAACCCGCAACCCTTGGACCAAAGGTAGCGTTCACTACCACTGTTCCAAACGGGTCGTCGAAACATTACACTTTGACATTACATTACATTACATTGACATTAGTCTTGTGCATCCCTAGTGGTCAGTTTATTTGCTCGTATATCATCCTTTACGGTGACAAGAAACACCTTTTTAGGTCTGCCCCTTCTGCCGAGACCCTGCAGTGGAGGCATGGCCAAACATTTGTTTCCCACATAGCGGTCCGGTTTTCGCAGGACATGACCGTACCAACGTAGGCGACTCTCCAGCAGTTTGTCTGCTATGGCACGGGTATGAAGGCTCCCACGTATGCGTGAGTTTCTCACGGGGTCTTTCCGCGTAACTCCACACATCCACCGCAGTATGTTCATCTCCGTGATATGCCGTTGCATATACGTTACGCATAGAGCACTCTTTAAACTAACATTTACCTAAGTAGATTAAACTCGCACATGATAATTTCAGAAATAGGCGTCGGTATTTAAATTGTTTTCAGTATTTAAAGTAAGTAGATAAGTTGGGACCTGACTCTATAACCTACTAGTTAATAGTAAAAACGTAAATATCATAATTGTATGACTGAATTCATTCAACCAGGTAGATATTGTATATTTGCGCAGATGTCTCGGTGCGTTATCACTTGAAAACCAAATATTTTATCTAGGTAGGTACCGACAGACACACATCAGGATACCTACTACAATAATAAACCAAAGGTGTTTGACATTAAGGTGAGAATCGCTTGAAAAAAATTGACAGTTTTGCATTAATAAATAAATAAAACTGTAAAGTAACAAAAAATTACAAATTTTACTAATGGTTACACATAGTTATATAAATACAGACTGATTATTTACCTGTATTAAGAGAATCTTGTTTTACAGGTATGCATATTGATTGTGGCTGTACGTACCTACCTATACTCTGATTTTTAACTAGGCAGACTAAACTGACAGATGCAAATGTCAAGTTTCCATACATTTTGCAACTGTCAAAGTGAATAATAATGTATGGGGATGACACATTGACATCTGTCTTCTCTACTATCAAATGTCCTTTTCCTGAAGTTTGTCTGGTAGAAATCGCTTCCAGCGATAAGACCGCTGAAATTGTACAATTAAGTTTCTGTAATGCCTAGTTTTTTTAAGTTGTGTTTTTTGGGCAATAAAGTATATCTATCAATCTGTCAGTTTAGTGTACATAATTAAAAATCAGAGTTTAAGTAAGGTTATGCATATAAGATAGGTACGGCATAGATCATTTTAGGTAAGTAAGTAACATATACATAAACTTAACACTAAAGTAAGTAAGTAGGTGTACCTTAAGCACTTGTGTTATGGATATTTTAACCAACGAAGGAACCACACGTAGGTAGGTATATTTTATTTATATAACACTCAGACACCGAACAAATGTTAGTCACGTCAGTAAATGCGAATTTACTTATTAAAAGAAGTAAAACTCTGTTTAATCTAGGATTTAACATAGAAAATGTAATGGAAATTATATTATAAAGCTACTTCTAAGTACATAATAGGAACTCGGCCCCCTTGTTAAAAATTGCGAACTTAGGATGGTCCCGGAACAAAATTGGTGCGAGCCCCTTTTTACATTTTGTGCTGGAACGGGATGACATGATATTTAGTACGGTAATAATTTTAGATCCCGATAAGGTAGAGCAAGTCACAACTACCGACAGAAAAATAAGATACTAAAGATACCTAGGTAGGTACGGTCAGCATCAAAAGTAGCTTAACACTTTAGTACCATGTCAAAGTAACTGTTCTGCCTATTATAGACAGTTTCTAAGGGGTGCGTATAAAAAGGCTACTTTGCCATGGTACTAAAGTGTTAAGCTACTTTTGATGCTGACCGTACTATGTACGAATAATATAAAAGTGAAAGTATACAAATGAAAAATAAGCTCTCCCGAAGGCTGGCTTAATTTTTTTATATGACAAGGGGAGGCAAACGAGCGAGCGAGTCACCCGATGGTAAGTGAACCCCGCCTCCCATGGACATCAGCTACACGAAGTGGCAATCATATTTCAGCACTTGCTTATCAAGGACTCATCGTCATCCTAGCATTTCCAGTTGCATCTAAGCTGTCGCTTCGGAGCCCTTATTCGGAGCCCTTCGGGAACTTATTCGGAGCGCTTCGACCACTATGGACTACCTATAGATGAAATGAAACACTTCTTTCATAGTAATAAACGATTTAAGGTGACGGGTAGGGCACACTAGCGACGCCAATCGGTTTTAATTCTTAGCTGCTAATCCGGATCTATTTTTAACAATTATGGGGTTACAATCTCTCGGCCAACACCTATGCTATTTATTTAATACTTTTGAATTTTGTATTACCGCCAAAAGTGGCCGCTTTTGACGCGAATCAATTTTTCGCGTACAAAAACGGACCCAACATTTGTGCATGCTTTTTTAAATAAATAGTATAAGTGTTTGCCGAGAGATTGCACTCCTGAAATTGTTTAAAATGGAACCGGTTTAGTAGCTAAAAATTAAAATCATTTGGCGTCGCTAATACAATGTCGCTTACTCACAAAATAAGAAAGTAGATATAGTATAAAATTATCACTATTATCAAATTGGCATAAGTTTATCTACTAATAAAAACTTGGATTATTGCTATCTTTTATTTATGTAAGCATAGATTGATACCCACGCCTAATAATACCAATGACTGTAAGGAAAAACCTAATTATGTTACTACCTACATATCCACAAAGTGAAAATTAGGTTAATAAGTTAATATTATGTACATACGAGTAGGTACACCTCTGACCCCAAAGAAAGTAGCTCCAAGACGTGCTGACTAGAATCAACGATTGTAGCATAAGTAAACATACTTAATTAACAAACAATTAATTATTAACAAGTACATAAACCCAGATAATAAAAACATACCTAAGTGTTCCAAGATAATAAATAAACTTCACAGGAATGTCTGTCCCGAGTCGGAATCGAACCCACGAATCTTGGATTTAATTATTAGGTACTTTTGTTTTTAATAATAGGGACCAAGACAAAGAATAGATTTTGTAACGAAACATCTCTTAATCTCCTTTCGCCTCATCATTATCCTTTCTGTATGACCCAAAGGTTGACTGGTAAAGAATGCCCCTTGGTATTAAGTTCGTCTATTGTATAAACATTTTGTGCAATAAAGTTATAAATAAATAAAACATTAAAAGGAAGAAAAATACAATACCTTAAAAACACGCGTGAAAACCCAAAAAAAAAACACCGAACACCAATTCCAAAATTGTTATCAAGCTAATCACAATTATTTTAATAAATCACAGTATAAATTCATATAAATATTGGTCACAATGAAACAAAGAGTAAATGAATTAAGTTCAAGTTTCGACGATTCCGATGCTCGTGTTGCGGACGAAGTTTCGACTGGCCGCCGCGACCGGTCGACTCGCGGCTCGCATCACGACTGGACACGATAAGAAATAAGAATTCAATTCAAAAGGCGGTTATCAAGTGAATTACTATAGAGTAGATCTGTCGTTAATGAGACGAGTGACGCGTGCGTCGGTTATTGCAGACGGCAAGACGTGTTTTTTATTCATCTTGCTTCTGCTGGAAAGCAGCGGTAATCGGATTATCTAGCGCATTTTCTGTAGATGACCGATAAAGCACCTGATATAAATAGAAGCCTATTAGAAGTTATCTATATTTGGGTATCATTCTAAACGTTATTCGAAATAAGAAAATATATTTACCTACCTACCCAAAGATAATCTCAAGAGTATTTTCTTGTTAATGCAGGGTGTTTCATTTAGGGTGTCAAGTGGAAGGCCATGGCCATGAATAGAGTAGCCCTTGGGGTACCCGAAACACCCAGTATATTCTAAGATTTTTTGTAGTTTTCAAGTTATGAAGTTTTGGGGGTAATTGACAAAAACAAATACAAATAGTTTTTATTTCCATAAAACATGTGGGTTATTGGGCATTACAGTAGGTCCCACACTAGCAAGATTCCTGTATGGTGGGCACCCGGTATAAATAACAAAATCAGGAGAGCGACAGACTACATTTGAAAGAAAGATAACGTTATCAAGTAACTGTGCTAACACTAAAAGTAATTTAGTTAAAAAGGTTTAAAAACATATATATATATATATAATATTGTAATATTATTACATTTTCATTGATTTATATTGATTGCTGTCTGTGAAGTGAATTTTGGATATTTTTAATGATTTTTAAAAATGTGACTACATCGCTAAAATACACCTTTAAGGCAAAGGTCTGGCTTTAGATAATCTTCCAAATTCAACAATTTGAATTAAATAAAATCGAATTGAGACAGCATTGTCCTAGTCCGCAAATTCAGGTTTTCCCTTGTACTATCTTCTTGAAAGTGCCTCTTATTCTAGCGAAGGTTGGCAATCTAGCATATATATACCTCTCGGTCTCAAGCGAAGTAAAACAGCTCGGCGGCGCTCGTGTTCCCTGTCCACTCCCGGATGTTACGCAGCCATGATATTATCCTCCGACCCACACGCCTCTTACCAGCTACATATCCTCCAACTGATTTCGGCTAATGGCGGCCAATCCCAACATTCAGCCACTTACGCAGGATATATTAGTGCTCAAGTGTGTGCGCAAACACAAGTGCACTCTCTAATCCCTTGCTCTCATATTCCAATGTGACACCAGTGTGACACTAACGGAGAGGGATCGGGCGAAGGACCAGCGGCTAATATGTGATTTTCGAGGCACGAGGGTACAAGACCGCCAACTTCCAGACTGCGGGCTGACACTGAGAATTTCTTAACAGAAAAACTCAGATACCAATTTTGGTCCAACCGGGGATCGAAGCCGGGACCCAAGCGCAGCCGTCGCTTGAAAGTGCAACGCACTACCAATCGCGCCAACGAGGCAGTTACTTTCCCGAGTACTTGTGCTATGGAAACTAGAAACATCAAAATTAGCAAACACTCAGACCCAACACAAATATCTTTTTCATCAACAAACGTTTCTGTTGGTGCGGAAATCGTAGGTACCCCAGGGTTACGCCCCCTGCTATTATCAGCTAGTACATAAGTACTAGCTTTAGGCTGTTAAAGTAGAGTAAAAAATGAGATGGAGAGACGACAAAGCCAAGATTGGCGGGCACAACTGGACTTCAACTGCCCAATATAGAATAGAATGGAGAAGATTGAAAGAGGCCTACACCAAATTGGTTGAAAACGGCTTAAGATGATTTTTTTATGTGATAGGTGGCAGACGAGCAGAGGGATCGACTGTCGGTGAGCGATTGCCGCCGCCCATAGACACCCGCGGCACTAGTGGAGTCACAAGTGCACTGCCAACCTTTAAATCCCCCTTTCCCCCGGATTAGGTACCCTCACTCACGCAGCAAAACAGAGCACAGTGCTATTTCACGCCGGTTTTCTGTGTGGCCGTGGTATCCGGTTGAGCCGGCCCATTCATGCCGAAGCGTGGCTCTCCCACAGCCACGATGAGATGATGATGACTCATAGAAGAGGAAATGCTCTAGTTTATAAAGAGCTGATCAGTGTCCATGGTATCTGACGCATTATAATAAAATATGACCAGCCCGGTCCTACTTGAGTCTTTCCACTCTAATGCCAATGACTTTTAACTTTTTGTTTTTAAAAATGTAAACCTGATCGGTACCTAATTTCGAAAATTTGCACCTTTTTTATGCTAGAGGCGACAAACGAGCAAGCGAGTCACCTGATGGAAAGTAATCAACGCCGCTCATGAACACGCACGAAATCAGAGAGATCGCTTATATGTTGCTGACCTTCTTGAAATGAGTACTGTTAGCGTTTACTACAGCACTAGTAATTATTTATTTTTAATATTAGTAATGAGAATAAATTATTAGCTTAATATTTTTTAACAATTAAATATTAGCCGGCAACACTTGAATGAATCGATATAAAAATTGCATTTTATATCGATTCATTCACTCACTCTTTTCCTTCGTTCGTGCAAACGGACTGACAGCCGGCATTCTGATTTGAGACGCCGAAGCGAACGGACGCAACTGTGCGAAAGTGTTAGCTGACTACTGTGCCTAGTGCACCTAAAGTATCTATTTACGGATAAATGATTGTGCAGTGTATTAAGTTGGATTTGCCCGAATTAGATGTTAGACGTAAGTACAGATTTTATACTGATATAGTGTATCTCTAAATGGTAATAAGTGATTTAAGCATGAATAAATAAGTTTGAAATGTGAATAAATGGTTTTCTTTTATGAATTCCTCTAGTCTGAATTTATGGCCAATAGTACGCTCATCTTTTGAAGGTCCCTAAGTCGTAACCGTCGGGAAATACTCCTGCACCCAAACCGTTTCACAGAACCAAGGAACGAGGTAAAAAAATCCGCGAGAAACACACTAGACCGCCATCCATTATGGGGATGGAATTTCAATCGCTTGCGTGTGGTTCGAAATAAGGATTCAGCTGCAGGGAGTAGAACAGTTCTTCAGAACACTCCCCGTGATAGATTCGGTATAGAATGCTGGAAGCTATATCCCGCCGCAGTCCTAGAGGATCAAGTCACTAGAGAGAGTCAAGTCACCGACAATTGGAGTAGCCATACGTTGTATGCGGCCAAACGGAAGAAGTTGTTACTGAGGTGCACCAACCCAGAGATGGGAGGAATATTCCATATGTGGGCGAACACCTTTTTGTCTTTGAAGGTTGATTGCAGCCAAAGTAACCCCATTACGTACTACTTTTTTAAAATGACTATTAAAGCTGAAGGCCTGTGCCAGTAGAAACTTCCTAACATAATATTCAGGTGATCCTTCTGCTCGTCTGCCACCTATCACATAAAAAAACTTAAAAACTACACAAAATTGTAGAACATACACAGCGTTGTTTGTGGTACCCCAAAGGGTGCTCTATCCATGGCCTTCCACTCGACACCCTAAATGAAACACCTAGTATAAAACGTCGTGATAGTGTAAGGTTTAATAAATTAGTATTCTTAAAAACTGAATAAGAGATATTATTTTATGATTTTTAGCATTTAATTTAAAATAAATAAGTATTTGATTTGACTACTTCCGGAAAGAAATCTACGCGCGCCAAATGTTTCCCGCTAAAAGCAAGGCGCGCGCCATATTCTCCCGCTAAAAGCGAGGCGTAGCGTAGTGGGGCGTTAACTTGGCTGACGGAGGGTCATTCGCAAAGAGTAGTATTATATGGTCATTCGTTGGATAGTTGTCGAATGGGACGGTAGTACCGACTCTATAATAATTTGTGCTCACGAGTAACTGTTGTAAATAAGTGTTTGATTCAGTAAAATAGATATTTGAAAGTCTGCGTTTGATTTATTAGTCTACGTGTACCGACATAAGTCTACGGGTTTCTACAATAGTTATGTCACAGGCATTATTTTATTTTAGTTACTTACGTTACCACAATAACAGAAATCACATCTATATCCACCACATTGATTTTGTTTAGACAAAGGAAAAATAGGTACAGGAATTAAGAAAAACTACATGTATCAAAACATCTCTATATTTAGGTACAAAATACATCTGCACTTTTTTATCTGTATTTTATTACAAAACAATTAACCGAATAAACTTTATTTCTAAATTATATACAAATACTATATACAAGTTAAAACGGTAATAAAACTAGGTATACTTAGTAACAACATGACTTAATAATTCCTTGCCAAATGTAAATAAATATATCTATTTTTTTCCATTTCATCATAAAGCTGTAATCAAAAATATGATGTATTTTTTATAATTTTCCAGTAGGTATAGTTTTAAAACTGTAGGTAACTATGTAATTTACAGGTACGTACTTATGAATCCGACAATATCGTTGATTTAAAAAAGTAAATAATGTTCGCGTGTTTTGGCTTCATTTACAAATGGCAAAGCACTTATAACAAAAAAAAAGAATCGTAAAAAAGTTTAGACTAAAATATGGCAAAGTTATCAAGAAGTTATTTAAAATAGGTAACTATAATATCGATTCTCTTTGGAAACCATGATAAATATTTGCAAAGAAGAACATTATGAAAACCATCCATAAAAATCTAAAAAACGTTCAATGATTTCGTCTGCACACTAGCGCCAACGTACATACGGCGTCACGTGGAATTACCCTAGTTGGACTTTGGATCGCCCTTTATGTCTTAATCACAAGTGCTAGTTTTGCACTGCGGAGGGTTAGGTCAACCTGCTGGCGTCTGTATACAATGATAATAAATTGTAATAGGTAGTTATTGTTTATTTTTTTGTTCAGTGCATACAGTAGTGGTTCTGTCATACATTTTAACATACACACAACTGCATGGCATCAAGGTAAATGAAAAGTGTAACACGCGGTCCTATGTGAACCAACGCGGCGACGCGATCCGAAAAAAATTAGTGGCTATCGTGGTAGCGTCAAATAGTCTGCGACAAGACACGACCAGCGAAACGGAATTCAAAATCAAATTTTTATCTCCCTTTCATACAGCATCGTGCGTTTTTATTTGTTTACGAGACGTTGCAGGATTGTTTCATTGTAGATTAGTTTAATTTTTTGTGATCATCATCGTCAACTTTTCGTTAATTTCTTGATAGACGTTTCGCTACATACTGCAAATTCTTCCACGCGTTAGTTGCTCATGGACAACAGAACCAAGTGATGATTGATCGGGTGAAGTATTAGTTCTTATTTCGTCGCATTGCATCGCTACTTATCGCATTCTATCGCTCACCTAGGACAACGGATGATAGATAGACACATCATTGAAACAGTGTCCATTTTCCACATCGGAAGTAAATAAAATACTTAAAAAATCAGCTTACAAAATTATCCACTGCTCTTTGGATCGCATTCAGTGTTAAAGCTGTTAACAGTACAGTCTATATAATATAATTTGTTTGAACTAACAACGTCTGTTCGTCACTGCGACGGCGGCCCGCTGTCGCTCTCCGACAGGATGGGCCGCTCCGGCGATCGCATCACCTTCCTAACTAGGATCACCACACCTGCTAATAAGAGGGCCACGCCGATTGCCTGGAAAAGATATAAATTATGTAAATCTTTCAGTAATTTGATGGGATGAGATCGTTAAAATTGGAGGGACTACACGGATATGGGCTAAGGACTAGCTACGTTCGTGTATAAGAAAGGATTTTGACTGTATGAGAGTTACGCTTCGGCATGAATAGGCCGGCTGGCCGTGAAGCAGGTAGTATATGTAATGATGTAATGGTTTGTAATGTTGTTATTTTATTTGAGTCATCAAATAAATAATTTTTCTTTATTTATTTTTTTTATTTTATTTTATTTATTAGGAATAACAAACATTTACACATTATATGCTTGTAAATTACATTAATAAGTGCATGGGTAAATGCGCAACCAACACCGTTATCCACGGATTATTGAAAAAGAATTGAGCTGCTAAAGATTATACAGAACTAAAACATTTTTAATTACATTAAAAATTAAGTGCTTGAATAAAATAAAAGAAAATGAAGAAAGTTTTAACTACATTGAAAATTAAGTGTTTGAATAAAATAAAGAAAGAAAATAAAGAAATTTTTAACTACATTGAAAATTAAGTGTTTGTATAAAATAAAGAAAGAAAATAAAGACATTTTTAACTACATTGAAAATTAAGTGTTTGAATAAAATAAAGAAAGAAAATAAAGAAATTTTTAACTACATTGAAAATTAAGTGTTTGTATAAAATAAAGAAAGAAAATAAAGAAATTTTTAACTACATTGAAAATTAAGTGTGAAAATAAAGAAATTTTTAACTACATTGAAAATTAAGTGTTTGTATAAAATAAAGAAATTTTTAACTACATTGAAAATTAAGTGTTTGTATAAAATAAAGAAATTTTTAACTACATTGAAAATTAAGTGCTTGAATAAAAGAAAGAAATGTTAACTACATTGAAAATTAAGTGCTTGAATAAAAGAAAGAAAGAAAATAATTACATTGAAAATTAAGTGCTTGAATAAAAGAAAGAAATGTTAACTACATTGAAAATTAAGTGCTTGAATAAAAGAAAGAAAGAAAATAAAGATATTTTTAACTACATTGAAAATTAAGTGCTTGAATAAAAGTAAAGAAAGAAATTGATGATGGTGGTGTGAGTAGTGATGTACTCACGGTGAGCGCGTAGAGCGCGTAGGGCACCCAGTAGCGCACGCGCAGCGCCTGGCGCGCCAGCGCGGCGTACTGCGGCGTCACCTGCAGCTCCTGCCGGAACCAGAACATCGGCACCAGCGTGTCCGCGTCCGGCAGGTGGTTGTTCAACCTAGTCAACAATAAGTTAAACCACCTATTATTGTATACCTCGTCCTGCAGTTTATTAGTATTGGATTAAGGTAACTACTACTCTGTGACCTATGAGGGGTACCTAAATAGTCATATTCACTCTAATGTCTCTGAGGTGGTGGCGCTATGTGGCGGGTCATTACATTCGCTCTAATATGGTTGAGTGGAAATGATGGCTTTTTTTTTGGCCACCTTTTGGGGGCTGGCCTGCTTCGGTTTACCTCATAATATTTATTTTATTATTTCCATTATTTTATTTTGTGTTACAATTAAACTGTATGGCCTGGTATGATGAAGACACAACATAATATGAAAGTCTGGCGATTAAAAAGAGTAACTAGCGAGTTTCTTCTCGACCAGAAACAACTTTCCGAGCCGGTGGTAGAATCGCATTATGTTTATTTACTTTTTTTAGTATATCTTATGTATCAACATATATATGTATTAACATTTAAATTATACATAAGTACTTATAAATAGTCTTAAATCATTCAAATGTATGACGATTAGTAAGCCTATGCAAATAAAGGATTATTTGATTTTGATTTTGTTAAAGCAAGGGTGAGCTGTTTGTTAAAGCAAGGTTGTTATATTATAGACTAGTGGCCGACCCCGAGTCTTCATTTTGCACAGTAACAATGCAGTATCAAAACGATTTTTTTCTTCTTTTTGGAATAAAACTTCGAGGCCCTATTTTCCATACTAACTTTAAACCCCCGTTTTACCTCATTTACCTCAGGGGTGAATTTGCAAAAATCGTTTCTTTGTGTTCCTCTACGCTATAAACAGAAGGCCAAGTCAGTTAGCTATCGCTTATATAGATTTCAAAGTACGATATGATTCATGTAACATTGTATCATAAATGTTGTACAGTTACTTTAATGAAATATCCACTAAATGGCGTACCGTTGAACTGAGGTTAAGATAAGATAAGATAATAATTTATTTGCAGAAAACATGGTACATTTTGGGTCTTAAAACTTATACATTGCACATGCATGTTTTATCGATCTATCGATAAGCAAATTTGTCGTCATGCATATTCAAACATTTCAATTAGTAATTAAACGATATTAACAAAGAAAAAAAATATTAATGATAACACTAGTATTTGATTATTCAATTAATTAAATAATTATAAAATAAAATATAAATGTCAATCTTTTGCAAGGTATATTGATTTAATACAATTGTCAAAGAAAAAAAAATAATATGTCACTTTATGATAAATTGAAATTTAAGTCATTTAAGACATAAGGTTCAACAGCATTGGTTATTTTGGCCGCCAAACTGTGTCTTTTGAATTGGTTATGTGCCGTGTGGTCCCCGGCGGAGTAGAATAGGCCACCCTCACTCTTACCGAGGTGTCGTAAAAGGCGACTAAGGATAAAGCTGCTGGCATGATCATCAGCGCCCAGAGAAGGAAAACTCTGCATTTATATCAAAACCCTCGCCAACCCGTCTGCCAAGCGTGGTGAGTATGGCAATTACCCCTCATGTGATTGAGGGAGGCCCGTGCCCTAGCAGTGGGGACTTAAATGGGCGGACGATGATTTATCGTCTTTAGTTCAAATACACACGCACACATGCTGAATACTGTAATACTAGGTGTTTAACTATGAAATTGCCGTTCTTAAAAGTTCTATTATTCATATATTCATATATTCATTTATTGCATAGTCACATTACATTATTATATTAGGTCTTAAGTGTAATATTGCGGTATACATGTGACGTCCTGCAAGGACATAGCAATCTCAATAGGTGGACTAGATGATATTTTAAATACATTAATTAATACAAAATAATGAAAAACAAATGATAATTAAATTTACAACACTCAACAAATATGTAGATATTATTATGCTTAATAGTATCACTATTGCAAGTAATAAGTTGCATAGATTCTTATTATATTAAAAACTTACAATTATCCATCTCTGTCATTAAAAAATTCTTCCAAGTTATAATAGCTTTTATTGATCAGGAAAAGTTTTAATTTTTTGTTAAAAATTGAGAATTTTTCTATATTTTTAATATGGTTTGGTAAATGGTTATAAATTTTTATTAGCATTATCCATACTAACGTTTTTTAATTTGTAAAGTAACTATTAATGATACTTTAATGGACAAGGTTTAGGAACGTGTATGATAGTTTTAAAGAAAAAAATATTTTTTAATTATAAAGTTATTATTGACAAAAATGACAATTCTGCCAAGTAAAAAAATGTCATTTTCAATATATTTTTGCATTACAAATACAATATCTGATCTCTATATAAACCGTAAAATATAGTCTTAAATCAAAATAAAATTAAAGTACATTTAGTGCCTTTTTGCTTATTAAAAGAGATATACATGTTATTGTGTCTAGAAAAAAAACGACAATTTCATATGTCAAGTATAAAAAGGGCCATTTTCAAGATATTTTTTTTGCATTACAAATCTCTAAATCAAAATCATATTATAGTATTGCGCCTTTTTGCTTATTAAAAGAGTTATATAATCTTATATTCTCGAGGAACTAATATGCGGAGTGCCATAGTTTTATGACAAATAAGGTTACCATGCCTTACGATTATGACGCAAGCGGTCAATGGCGCCATCATTTATTTTTCATGACTTTATTGACACAATAGAAATCAAATCACTCATTCAATGACTGATGAAGTGTGAATTGTATTAAATCACGCCTCTCGTTTGGTGAGCGAAATGAGTTGAAGATATAAAAGAGTGAATATATATCCGCAGGTCGTTTTCTTTTCTCTTTTCAGCACCGACAATTGCTGAGCGGCCGCCTGTTTGGCACATACAGGGATAATGTTGTCATACTTTTCGCTATTATTTATGTCTAGGTTATGCTTCTTATTAAGTTTCCTGGTTTTTTATTGTGCCAAATAAATGTATCATTCATTCATTAATTATAAATAAAAAAAACTCCCAATTTCATAGGTAAAGACCTATTGTACATTGCTCACGTGGCTAACCGTCAAGATCGTAGCCGATCCGGCTACGACGGCCGAATCTTAATATGATGGAGAATATTTTTATTATTATGTAGACTCACGTCATCCCGGCGACATGGCGCACCAGCAGGTTGATCTGCAGCTGCGCGGCCACCGCCAGCGGCATGCCCGTGAACATCTCCAGCGACAACCTGAACTTGTGATCCCTGCAAGCGAAAACAACTCGTTAGAGCATAGGGGAGGGGGGGAATAGTGGCTTGCTCAGCATACGACTCCGCGGGGGACGACTTTACCGGGTGTCCTGGTAGGGCGTACAGCGTTGAAGGGCCGTATTGCGCCAGATAGGGGCGAAGCGGCGAGCGCGATTAACGGTACAGGCTAGTCCCGGCTGTAGGGTGCCCGATCGCGATTGCGCGGAGATGGACATCCCAGGGGTTTTAGTTAGGGTTTGAGTCCCACACACCACCTTGTACCCTACATGTAGCAAGGTGACGGCCATGACGGTTCCATTTGGAAAAAAAAGAGATGGCAGAACTACGGCCCGTGAAGCGTTGGAATCCGGCCCGCGACCATTATTACACAACAAAATTTTGAAAAAAATCAACTTGCCCGTGGTCACTGTCAGTGGCGAAGCGTGGGAGTCTCGAGAACACTTTTTTGGCGCCTTTTTTTCGCCCTTGTGCACGCTTCCCCTAGGAGATTTAGTCACCCCGTAAAAATGCCGCACCCACTACGCTACGCTACTGGTCATTAATTGGTTTGGTTGGTTGACAATCGCGCCGCTTGGGGCCGGGCCGTAGGGGGCGAACTTATGTATGTAGTAATTCCTATTAGTATTTAATACAATAATTCTTATAATTACTAAATGTGGCCTCTTTTAGCGTTGCTTTACATTTGCAACTTAAGGCGAAGGGTACCGCACGTGCGTCACTAATTGATTTAATTTTTTAACTCTATTATAGAACGACGGTCCGCGATGGGAGCTATTGCGTGTGAAATATCCGCTAGATGGCGTGCCTGTGAACCGAGGTTCAACTTAAACTTCATTGGTTGATTTATTCATTAATTGACAATTTTACATAATCACGTCTTCACCCAATCACCTTGTAAGTAGATGGGTCTCAGGTCTATAGTACGCCATCTATCGGATATTTCGCACGCGATAGCCTCCATTGTTGAAAATAGATCCAGATTAGTAGTTAAAGAATTGAATCAATTAGCGTGCGGTACCCTTCGCCTTAAATAAATATTTCCTATCTTATCTTAAATAGAAAAAAATCATAGGTAAGTATCTATACCACGAAAAATTACTAAGTGATGTAATATGAGGAATTTTAATCTGTCGCTAGATTGATATTATAAGGAAATGAAGTCATGAAAATAAAATTACGAGAATAATAAATACGATTATGTTATACGATTGTACGTATTGAACACATGAATGCGAAAAATGCCGCTTTTATCGATAACAATAATCTTTCATACATGAGGCCACATATAAAATGAGTTGACACATTGTTTAAATCTTGTCAGAGATCAGAAGTTTCAAACTTTAAAAATAAATGGCGCTAAGCTTTGATCACATCGCGCATGTGTTTCGATTTTTCGCTTTACGTGTTTGCCGGGGGAGAGCCACGCTTCGGCATGAATGGGCCGGCTAGAACGGATTGATACCACGGCCTCACAGAAAACCGGCGTGAAGCAGCACTGTGCTGTGCTTCGCTGCGTGAGTGAGGGTACCGGAGGCCCGATCCGGGGGAAAGGGGTTGGCAGCCCATTTGTGACTCCACTGGTGTCGCGGGTGTCTATGGGCGGTGGCAATAGCTTATCATCAGGCAATCCGTATGCTCGTCTGCCACCTAATTCAAGACGTTTGTCTTTACATTTACCTGTTTATAAATAGTGTGGATTAGAATCATGTAAATAATGTAGGATCATGTAATAAATAAAGACTAAGTCATAGTCATAATTATTTATTGCAACATGTTGTTAATACAATAATCTAATACATTTTTTTATGCTAGAGGCGACAAACGAGCAAGCGAGTCACCTGATGGAAAGCAATCATCTCCGCCGCATTAACATCCGCGAAATCAGAGAGATCAAATGCGTTTACGGCCTGTTTAAAAAGGAGTAACGCTCTTCTCTTGAAGGTCCCTAAGTCGTAGCCGTCGGGAAATACTCCCGTAGGTAAACTGTTCCACAGAACTGAGGTACGTATCCACCGAGATGATGTGGATGGAATGACATTCGCTTGCGTATGGTTTGAGTAACAAAAGTTGAGGCCCGTAAACATGGCCCTATGAGGGAATCGCAACATTACTCATATATTATAAAAAAATCTAAAAATTAAATATCAGCTTCAATTTTAACATATTAAAATTAGGATTTATAGTAACAATGAGATGATAAGAATATTTGAGATCTGTTAATAGGTATAATAGGAGTATTGAATATCTCGGACACCTCATGAGAAATAACAATTGTGACCTTCTCCAACTAAACATACAAGGGGAAAACATCCATAGGGCCTAATTTAAAGCAGACGTTACGACCGAATTGGATTTTCCCTTTCTTTCACACGCACACTCCTTTGTTTGGATGCGATAGGTATATTCTTGTTCGTTTCAGGACTGCTTTAAATTAAGCCACCAGGGCAGGAGAGGGCCTGGTAGAAGAAGAAATTCTTGGCTACAAAATACTCGTACTAGATCGCTCTTGCGGCGTAGTCGAGACGGCACCATAAAAAAAGATCCCGACGAATCGAGAACTTCGTTCTTTCTTTTGAAGTCGCGTCAGTTTATGAGAAAAAACCTACAACGAATACTGCAGTATTTTTGGTTATGTCGCACGAAGGGACACCAGCATATTGGAACGCCATATGGTGACTGGTAAAATCGAAGGTAAAAGACCTAGAGACCCAAACGATGGTCGGACCAAATTAGCGAGCGGATTTGAACGGAGTCACGATCCTTAGCTGTGAGGGACCGACTGAAGAGAGAAAGAGAAGAAGGATGATGCATCTCACTCCGTGAGGTGGAGGCCGTGGATTTAGCTGGGGTAGTGCGGGTCGGCGTGCAGGAAGTGCGGCAGCGTGAGTGATGCACTCCACTAAGCTACATAAAGGGAACGATGTAGACAACCGGTTGACAGATTTATACGGAGTCACGATCCTGAGCAGTGAGAGACCGACTGAAGAGAGAGAGAGAGAGAGAGAGAAGAAGGATGATGAGACTCACTCTGTGGGGTGGAGGCCGTGGATCTTGCTGGGGTAGTGCGCGTCGGCGTGCAGGAAGTGCGGCAGCGTGAGTGAAGCACTCCACCAAGCTACAGAAAGGGACCGATGAAGACAACCGGTTGACGGATTCAAATGGAGTCACGATCCTGAGCAGTGAGAGACCGACTGAAGAGAGAGAGAGAGAGAGAAGAAGGATGATGAGACTCACTCTGTGGGGTGGAGGCCGTGGATCTTGCTGGGGTAGTGCGCGTCGGCGTGCAGGAAGTGCGGCAGCGTGAGTGAAGCACTCCACCAAGCTACAGGAAGGGACCGATGAAGACAACTGGTCGACGGATTTAATCGGAGTCACGACCTTGAGCAGTGAGGGACCGACTGAAGAGAGAGAGAGAGAGAAGAAGGATGATGCGACTCACTCTGTAGGGTGGAGGCCGTGGATCTTGCTGGGGTAGTGCGGGTCGGCGTGCAGGAAGTGCGGCAGCGTGAGTGAAGCACTCCACCAAGCTACAGAAAGGGACCGATGAAGACAACTGGTCGACGGATTTAATCGGAGTCACGAGCCTTGAGCAGTGAGGGACCGACTGAAGAGAGAGAGAGAGAGAGAAGAAGGATGATGCGACTCACTCTGTGGGGTGGAGGCCGTGGATCTTGCTGGGGTAGTGCGGGTCGGCGTGCAGGAAGTGCGGCAGCGACACGAAGGCGGGCGCGCCGAAGCGGCACGCCGACACGTTCAGCGCGCCCGCCGGCAGGCAGTCCGCGTCCCGGACCTCGTCGCAGTAGCAGGCCTGGGGACCAGTTCATATCAGGTAAGCAATACAACCTCACACTACAAAAGTTAAGTATCAGCCTAGAAACTGTCCCACTGCCAGGCAAAGGCTTCCATCATAGCAATCAAGTCATCGCTACTGTGACGGTATTAGGCTTATTATATATAGGTATTAGAATAACAATGTCGTCCTACCCATATTTCGGCTATGACGTCCAATATCAATGACCAGCCATCAACGCAGGACATTAGTGCACAAGTGTGTGCGTAGACTGTTCAATCTCGTGCACTTAGCCGCCGCTTCCAATGTGAACAAGCCTATTATGTTTGTGGTGCCAGTAATACGCTGGTTCTGATACCATTAACAACACCCCCCCTATTACAAATCGCGAACTAAGGATAGTAGCTAGTATCAGCCTATAATCCGTCCCACTGCAGGGCAAAGGCCTCCATCATAGAATTAAAGTTATCGCTACTATGATGGGATTAGGCTTAATCACCACGCTTGCCAAATGCGGATTGGTTATCACAAACCCGATCTTTGTTCATAAAATTGGAAACATACTTTTGGCTCGACCCGGGAATCGAACCCGGGACCCCGAGATCACGGCCCACACGTCTCACTATACTTGACGTCAAATTTTGGCCAGACCCGAAAATTGTAAGTAAACATTTACTAACCACATACCAGATTAATATTCATCCAACCGATTACGGCTACAGCGGCCAATCTCAACGATCAGCCACGTACGCAGAATATATTATAGTGTTCAAGTGTGTGCGCAAACACATCGGTAACCTTGCCTTATTAATGTAATAATTCACATTTTTTAGAACGCGTTGTGCTATATTATATCACTTACGCCCCATGATAACTTGAGTATCAAGATTGGTAAACGATAATCATATATTAATTCGTCGCCTTGACAATTTACGATTTGGTTTAGAGCAACTAATTAGACCCGTAAATTTTAATACCTGATTATTTTAATCAAAACAAATATTTTTATAGACGGATATGTTTATTATGCCTCACTAAAAACTACACACTACTTACTTAAACACTGATAAAGACAAGGACGTTAGTTACTATCAATGCGTTGTTCTATTTACCTAAAATATAATTTAAGCACCACCAGACTGTTTTTGTAACTGAAACCTAAGGGCATCATGAATGCGCCACGAATGTGCAGCTCACGAGCTGCGCGCGTGCAGTTACTGTGATTTGATGCGCCTGTGTTGTTGCCAGGGTGCCAGGTTGTCGTCTCAAAAAGGGCTCATCTTCATCATCAGCAACCCACACTCGTCCACTGCTGGACATAGGTCTCCCCTAATGCACGTCACTGCTCCTGTTTTTCGTCCAGTCTCATCCAGCCCACACCAGCCAGCCTTCATCTTGTCGCAGGGCGTCCTACACTACGTTTACTGAGTCGCGGTCTCCACTCAAGGACTTTACGAAAGTTTCCTTTACTTTACAAAAAGGGCAAAATTTTACCAATATCTTCAAAAATAGTCCTGAACTATTTTATTATTATTGTTAGCCTGTACTGTCCCACTGTTCGAATCCTACCGAACAACAACTATTTTTCACGCATGATAACCCTAAGGCGCACTGCATCCGTTTCCGTTTTATTATTAGTATGATGGCACTCAAAGACAAAAAATTACCGTTTTATCTCTGCACAAGAAAGGGCCGGGTGATAAAGTTGCTATGAGAATTTAACGTTTTATACAATATTATGTGCCTATCATGGCCGTAATAATTATTAATTAAAATACATAAATAACACAACACTTCGCGTCTATAATCACGAATGTAGTAGGTAGTGTGTTTTATACAAGTGCGTTTAAAATGTCCCTATAAATAAATGGACGAAGCACGCGGTGCCCATACGTGGATACATAATAATTATAAAGAACATGCTTCACACCAATATTGTTTAGCTGCAAATAAATGTGAAGAATGATTACAATATTGTTATAACTAAGAATTTACGCTGTGACATTGAAAAGTGTAATGTGATGAACAGTGAGTGGTGAACAATAAATAAAGCTGCACTATAAACCTTGGAAACTGTGGTTTTCTTATTATTAAAATAAATCTACTGATAGATAGGCCTCCCTTCACACGCCAGTAAGTACCTATATTGCATATACAGTCCACATCACACACAAGAACCTAGAATAACACCACGAAGGTACACATATAAGTAGAGCATAGAATCTTAGAGGCAGCCCCTAGATTCCTGCAGGAGGAGAAGCAGATTTCTACACCCACTGCAGGGCAAATGCCTCCCTACCCACCCTCCAACGTTTTCTCGGCCTGCCGCGTGGTCTCAACTTATTTTCGGGCATCCATTCTGTGGTGACTTTCACCCAAAAATTATCCGGCATATTTAATTTTCGAAAATTTAAGAAAAGTCCTCATCAGAGAATTCTTTGCCACACAAGATTTTACTTCAACTAGTATTACCTGACCATGTTTTACTTTCGTTTGTGCTGACGATGTTGACAGTTGTGACTGAATCTTGTCTATTTCAACAGGGACAGACTTGCTCAATATAAATTAGATAGTCATTTTGGGGCTAGAAATTAGGCTAGGGGCTAAATCATAATTTCAAGGGCTGAATAATAATCCGAAATGTACGGGTCTAGGCCAAGTACAATTCCTACACTACGAATCTGATTGTTATGTGGTGGGGGTAATGAGTCTTGATTGTGATGATCTGTGTGGCTGTGTGATTGGGCGTGTTTGTGGTGCGTATGGCTGTGAATGAGAGAATATGTGTGGCTGGTGAATTTGATGGGGTATCATCATCTATTTGGAAGAAATTATTATTATTATTTACAAGATCTCTAGCCACCTAGAAACGAGAATCACTTACATGTGGTTCGAGAATGGTACTTAAGGAATGATTTTGATGGTGGATAGTTATATCTTATTTCCAAAATGTTCATTGATTTTCATTCATGACTCGTTCTTACCATGTGTGGGTAATGGTGGCCATTATCGAAGACAGACGCATTGGCGGCGTACTGCACGCCCTCCAGGCCTTCCACCATCACCGCCTTATCTTCAGCTAGGATCATGTACCTGGAACAGTTTAAAATATACATTACATTTCCAACAAATAGGTATTCTTGGACAGATTGTGCTATGATCCCTCAAGAGATGGCGCTGCCTGTCTCTTATATCACACATGCAAGATTTCCGAATACTATTTATGTATTTCTTAGCCCACCATAGAAGTAAAACACATTATCTTAGATTAATAGTTTTGTTCAATTTAGCAAAATTGAGTAGTCTCATTTAATTTTAAAAAACGTTATATATCGTGCACGAAATAATTTTGAGCTTTGTAATTTGTAAATAAAAGTTTCCTTCTAAACTTATTATTCGTTTGTACTACATTTTTACTCGACTACGGCAAAGCCAAAAAGATAGGATTTTAGGAGTCTATGTAGGGATGTAGATATGTTGGTTTGTTCCAAGATTTTGCCTAACTACCCAGCCGATTTAGATGAATGAGGTATAAATCGATTCCTTATTAGTATCCAGGTGACCTAGGCATATAATTAATTTTGTTAAGAGTAAGTATATTTCGTTTTACTTTATTTTTTTTAACACAAAGACTAGACTAATAAAGACAAGATAAGACAACCATATCACATAGGCCAGTAAAACTATACATTAGTGTAATCTAGAGATTAGCTGGGTCTCTCGAATATTCTAATATCTATTACATAAACGATATTTTGACATCGCTGAGTGTACAGATAATCGGTGGTATGAACCGATTATTCAGAATCGATAGTAACTGCGTACAAACTACCTATTTTGATCGTACAACTTATCTGAACTAATAAAGAAGTGGACGATACAAACACTTTATTGCACAAAACAATTACGGTATTCGGTAATGCCTACGTGTATATTTAAAGAATGTAATATTTTAACCGTGGCTTCCCAATTTATCCTCGACTGCATTATGTACGTACGTAAGAACTTGCACACTTTTCACAAAAAAAGTCCGATAGTCATAGTCTTAACACCAGAAATAAACATAGGCTTGCCGTCCCGGTTCTCAGACTTCATAAAATCGGTAATTCCTTTGTTGGCTTAAGTATTAAGCTATTTAATAAGCTACCACAAAATGTCATTAACCTATCACTGGATAAGTTTAAGTCTCATATTAAAACCTGCCTAATGAAGAAAGGTTACTATAGTATACAAGACTATTTAAATGATAAGGATTCTTGGTCATGTTAATTGATTAATCTTTTGAGTTGTTATTCATAGTAGTCTATTAACTTTCATAATTGTATTTTTTTTCTCTTCTCAATTGAAACTCTGTAACAACATCAATATTTGAAAAGAGTAACTACTGAGTTTCTTACTGGTGTCTTCTCAGTAGAAATCGACATTCCGAACCAGCGGTAGATATTATGTACCTATTTTGACATTCATGAGAGTGTTCTGTGTGGACCTAAATTGAATAAAGAATTTTATATCTTTATCTTATCTTTATGTAATTTTAGTTTTCAATTCAAAATATCTTTATTACATACATTAAAAGTTAAACTATTTATTTATTTACACATACATGTCGGTACATAAAATATACGAGATGACAAGAGAATCAAGATAACTAATAGGAAGAAAATATGACGTGATCGGCGGCGATTCCTATTGGCCCATTATCGCGCCATTCACCTCGTTGGCCGGTGTGCCCTCCACCCTCTACATACACTTCCCCTCAGCACTTGCAACGTTCATAACTGCTTGTAAAATATATATACTTATTAAACCCAAATCTACTCCATCATCATCCTTTATTTGAGTCAAGCGTAGACACTACAGTCCATTCAGTATGTGAAGGTGAATAGGACAGTTAAAACGTTTCGGATCATGCATCCTCAACTTTCTATAAATAAAAATATGAAGCTGTAAAAATCACAAAGTTTTTTGTGTTCTCATTCTTCCAAAAATAACAAGTATTAATCTTTCGCATCACGTTGCTGGAACGATCTGCCACCGCCATTGCGCGCTCTGGAATATAAGTCAACGTTCAAGATACATCTAAGGAAATATTTGCTCTCTGTACAACAGACTAAAATCGGGGAAGAAAACACTTACCTGCGGTGTTTGAACAGCGCCCACTCCTCTAGTTGATGCTCGTTGCTCAGTGACTCGGTGAATGTGAATATGAATAAGCTAAAATAAATGTTTGTTGTTGCCTGTGCCATATTGTAGCCACTTAAATTGAAATTTTTATTTCTTTTTATTTGTTTCTTTATTTTTTTTTGTTGTTAACTTTTTACTTCATCGTTCGGATACTTGACAGATGCATTCCTTAACACTATTATATGGTACTAATTGAGTTGCGGGTCTGCTTCCTGCTGATATTGTCAGTTTGGAGCTGGTGCGCGGCTCCTAAAGTGGGTCCCGCTGAAAATCAGCGCCCTGGCCGGCCAGATCAGGAAGACCAGGGTAATATGCTGAGCGGGCGCCTATTTGGCAATAATGAGTTATAAGTTTCATATCTTGTACTGTATTGTATTTATCCGATCCTTTTATTTTGCATGTTAAGCTTGTATCTTTTTTTTGCCAAATAAATTATTACTTTACTTTACTTTACTTTCTCTATTATTCTGAACAACTTTAAATAATTATTATTTACCAATGAAATTTGTAAAAAAATATCTTATGAATTGCATAACACGCTATTCGGAATTTTTGCTCATAGGGATTGACACAAAAAATTACAAGAAATCGATTGCATTAGGGACCAAGAACTGCTAATTTCTCTTGGCGATGAAGATGGTTTCGGCACGTCAAGCGAGAGTTGTTATTTTTCAGATGAATAAAATGCATATTATAAATAAATATTTGACAATATCACATACATTAATCTGACTCCGAGATAGGTAGCTCAAGCACTTGTGTTACGGAGATCAGAATCAACAGTGGTTAGATTTAGAAGGAGAGTCTCACTTTTAATGTCGAAATAGAACTGTCCTATTCGCCTTCTCACACTGGACTGGTTGAATGGACTATAGGAAGAAGATGAGGGGATGCAGATCACCTGATGGAAGAGGATACGTGCAAATATGGGACGCGAAGATGATAACTTCAGTTTGCCCAATCTCCGGCATCCACAGTTCTCCTGTAGTGGTCTACAAGATTGCACGGGGTCAAACTCGTGGTACGTATCCCATGGAAATACTGGTATTCCCGAGCTACTGCAAGGTATTATCAACCTTAATCCATAATACTTACGTACAAATATCGGACGCGAAAATGATAACTTCACTTTGGCCAATCTCCGGCGCCCACAGTTCTCCCGTAGACCTCTGCACGACGCCGCACTCGTCCGCGGTAAACACCGCTAATCCCTGCAAGCCACAGCTACGGCAAAGTAATTTTCAACCTTAACCCATAATACTTACGTGCAAATATCGAACGCGAAGACGATCACTTCAGTTTGCTCAATCTCCGGCGTCCACAGTTCTTCTGTAGTGGTCTACAGGATTGCAGCAGGCCAAATTAATGCGTGGTACGTAACCAATGGAAACACCACTGTTCCCGAGCTCCGGCAAGATGTTTTCAACCTTAATCCTTAATACTTACGTGCAAATATCGGACGCGAAGATGATAACTTCACTCTGGCCAATCTCTGGCGCCCACAGCTCTCCCGTAGACCCCTGCACGACGCCGCACTCGTCGCGGTACATGGTCCTGTTGGAATTCCGCCATTTCTCGATGTTCCCGAGCCGCATGAAGTCGGAAGCGCCGGTGTTCATGTTGAACACGCCGTCGTATTCGATGGAGCCGTTGCGCTGGAAAAGGAGGTCGTAGAATTTAATACTAGACAACTGATTTTTTACCCTGCAAGAGCCACCCTTGAACAGCCAGCCAGAGAGGGATACCACGGCCTCACAGAAAATCGGCGTGAAGCAGCAGGGTGCTGTGTTTCCCTACGCGAGTGATAGTACCGGGGCCCAATCCGGGGGAAACAGGTATAAAGGTTGGCAGTGTGGTGTCGCGGGTGTCCATGGGCGGCGGCAATTGCTTACCATCAGGTGATCCGTCTGTTCCTCTGCCTACCTATTACATAAAAAAAAATCTTTTAAATCTGTATTCCGTGATTTATTGTATATGATCCGCATGATGGTCGAAATAAATGTTTTCATTCATTCATTCAAATCCTCAAATCCTGGATTATGTTCCGAGCGTACCCCGGACCCCAAAGCGATGGCTTTGGACGCAACCGGGAATTACCTACACGCTAAGATGATGATGACAGAGACAGGTCGTTATGATCGAGTCAAAAATACCATACTCAGATAAGATTAAGGGATAAAGATTTTGAATGTGACGTGGTAGTTTATCTTGGATTTCCATACTAAGGCATTAATTTGTATAAACCTTGTAACTGATTGAGTGTATTCAATGTTTTTTTTTTTATTCGGGTAAACAAACAGTTCACAGATTATAAAATAGACAGATCTTAAAATAGACTTACATGTAATAGGTTCACATAATTTTGTGAATAAAATACATTGGATCATTTATACATTCAGTATTGTATAGGTGTAGCCGTTTTGACATATATAAGTATTCTGTGTGGACCTATATAACTTGAATAAATAAATAAAGAACAGTCAGGATAAGGCAAATGATAGTATATCTTTATACAAAGGTAAATCCAACAGACAGCGGTAACGCTTATATATGTAATCGGATTTCTGAAACACAAAACGCTTGCTCGATATAATCGACACATAGCGCCATCTATTGGTATATAAAGCAAAACTAATGTACCGTAGCGAAGTGAGGGCGGGCCACCAGTTTTAATTTAAATGAACATTAGTATCAGCCTATAAACTGTCCCACTGCAGGGCAAAGGCCTCCATCTTAGAAATTAAGTTATTGCTACTATGATGGGATTAGGCTTAATCACCACGCTTGCCAAATGCGGATTGGTGATCACAAACCCGAGCTATGTCCGAAAAATTCGAAACATACTTTTCGCTCGACCCGGGAATCGAACGTAGGACCCCTAGATCACGGCCCGGTACTTTAGCCAACACCAACAGGGCGTTAAATGAGCATAGATGATGTTATTTTAAAGTTAATTCGTTTCTGTCCGTTGGGACTAAAAGCCTTGCGATGCCCGCCTCGGCTGTCTTATGGACCGGCTCTACTGGAGATACCACGGCCTCACAGAAACTGGTGCGAAGCACCGCCTGCGCAGTGTTTCGCCGTGAGTTAGGGTACAGGAGACACAATTCGGGGTGCCATCTATAAAAGTAACGTATTCTCGTCCTAGAGAGAACCGCAGGGAGAGACAGACAGACCACCACAAACAATCTAGGTTTTTTAATGTGACGGATAGGTGGCAGACGAGCAGACAGATCACCTGACGGTCAGCGATTGCCTCCGCCTATGGACAGCAAATGGAGTCACAAATCCGGTGGGTAGGGGAAACTCGCCCTATTAAAACTCGTCCCAGAATTTTAGGATTTTTTGCTGGCGACTGTTCTAACCTTACCCAACTAATATTTTTGTGGCGGTAATACATACTAAACCTTACAATAACAAAAATATTGGTTAGGTTAGATTAGAACAGTGGCCAGCAAAAAAATCCTAAAATTCTGGGACGAGATTTAATAGGGCGAGTTTCCCGCTAACCCGAGCCGGCCCATTCATGCCGAAGCGTGGCTCTCCCACGGCAAAATAAAACAGGCGCTCACGCCAGCTCAGATTGTGTAATTCCGTGCAACGATCGGTTGCGTCGCCCGCGCATACCTTCATGGATCGGGGGCCGTCGCTTTCGCTGCCCATTATGTAACTCATTTTAACTGCATTTCTATGCTATCGCTTCATTAATTGATATTTGTGAATTATTGGTACTTTTTAGGCCGTTTGGTCCCCGGCAGAGTAGAATAGGCCACCCTCACTCTTAACGAGGTGTCGTAAAAGGCGACTAAGGTAAAAGCTGCTGGCATGATCATCAGCACCCAGAGAAGGAAAACTCTGCATTTATATCAAAACCCTTGCCATCCCGTCTGCCAAGCGTGGTGAGTATGGCAATTACCCCTCATGTGATGGAGGGAGGCCCGTGCCGCAGCAGTGGGGACTTAAATGGGCTGACGATGACGATTGGTACTTTTTAGCTCGATTAGTCCCACTGCTGGGCAAAGTTTAAGGCCTCCCCTAATAGCCTCCAATGCTCCTGCCAATGCATTCATTGCCAGCGTTTGCTAGTTACGGGAGTATTGGTCCAGATCGTCATGACATCTCTTTTTCGGCCTACCTCTTCGACGATCTACGGGCTGCCATTTCGTGACAACATGGGCCCATCTCTCCGGGTGCACTCTCACAGTACGTCCCAGTTCCATTTAAGCTTTGCAGTTTTTTCACCTTCGCCCTGTTAACCCCTACGCCCTACGGTAAATTTAAAAGACTTCAAAAATATATTTTCTACGACCATATAAAGGGTGTATCTGTGAGCATTTACATCCCTTTAACAACGTGTTCTACCAACCATTCTGAACAACATTGGTTCAACGACTATTCGAAATTCATCGAAAAATTTTTCGACTCCCCATACAAAATGACCAAGTCACGTGACCGACTTTGTATGAAAAGTTGAAATTTTTTTTATGCGAATTTCAAAAACAGATAGGACAAATGTTGTTTATAATGGTTGGTAGAACACGTGGTTAAATGGATGTAAATGTTAACCAGATACACCGTGTAGTATAGTTTTTGCATTTTCGCAATTTCTACTACTGAACCGGTTTGCAATATTTTTATACCGCTCATGGCTACCGTCGCCCATGGATAGCAACACCAGTGGAGTCACAAATGCGCTGCTAACCTTTAAACCCCCCTTTCCCCCGGATCGGGCCTTCGGTACCCTCACTGACGCAGCAAAACACAGCACAGTGCTGCTTCACGCCGGTTTTCTGTGAGGCCGTGGTATCACTCCGGTCGAGCCGGCCCATTCATGCCGAAACGTGGCTGTCCCACGATTCATATCACTGTACACAAGTGATGATCAGACATAGGGATGGATCTCAGCTGATGATGCCACGAAAATGTATTTTACCTTACAACGATGGTTTTCACTGCCCCATAGACACTTTTAGTCCCAAACTGCCACCAAACATGATGACCAAGAGTGGATCATGCCAAGCTAACAATAGTCACTTTTGTTTTTTACATTATAACACAAAATACGTATACCTCGGGCAGATTTGGCAATTGGGTTTTTTTTATATGATAGGTGGCAGACGAGCAGACGGATCACACACCAGAGGAGGTTGGCAACACCAGAGGAGTCACAAGTGCGCTGCCAACCTTTTCCCCTTCCCCCCCATTGGGCCTCCGGTAACCTCACTCACGCGGCGAAACACAGCGCAGGCGCTGCTTCACGCCGGTCTTCTGTGAGGCAGTGGTAGAAACAACTTCGAGGATGAGGTGAATAGGAGGTTAGGCAGCATTTGGAAAACTACGTCGTGTCTTCGTATCATCGATACCACAGTGCCTAAAGACGAAAGTCTTTAATCAGTGCGTCCTACCCGTCATGACATACGGAGCCGACCCGTGGACATTTACGGTACGGCTGGTCCATAAGTTAAAGGTCGCTCAGCGGGCTGTAGAACGAGCAACGCTCGGCGTCTCTCTCCGAGATCGAATCCCAAATAAGGTGATCCGGCAGAGAACCAAAGTCATCGACATTGCTCACCGGATTAACAAGCTTAAGTGGCAGTGGGCTGGCCATATTGTAATGTAGGGCGTCCTCTGGCTAGGTGGAGGGACGATCTGCGCAGGATGGCTGGCAAGAGCTGGATGCGAGAAGCCATGGATAGATCACGGTGGCGAGAGGCCTACGTCCAGCAGTGGACTACGATAGGCTGATAATGATGGTGATGATGATAGCGGATATACGAGCAGACGGCACACCGGATGTAAAAAACGATTGACTTTTTAATTTCTGAAACCGTTAATATTTTAATATTAACGTGCTTACTGCATCAGCCTGCCTACTTGCATATCTTGCATAAGGCTGATCGATGAGATTGGCCACCTAAGCCGAAATCGGTTGGAGGATATTATTATTATTAAAATCAGAAAGGTGTGCGATTATTCTGCACCCAAGTTTAGGACAATGAAACAATATGCTTATTGTACCTAAAGAGCTACTCATACATACATGGGTTTAAAACAAGTGAGAGCTAAGGTTGAAGTTACTTGTGTCATCGACAGTTACCTTGTTCACAATAGCAAATAAAACCCATAAAAACATTTTGTTACTGACGCCATTTTGATTTACAGACAGTCACACTATGAAATGTAATGAGCAGAAAACACTGCACGTCTACTAATCTGGTCACCTTTAGCGTCTGAATCCTTTTCACAATGCATAGGCATGACTGCGCTCCGGCATTGTTGATGTCTATGAGCGGCGGTTACCTTTTACCATGAGATGGGACGCATGCTCGTCTGCCTATTATTCGCAAAAAAAATTGATAAGTAGAAGTAAATACTTTGTTGAGACTAATCGTAAAATTATGATTATCAAAGGGAACAAATTCAAAAATAAAATCCTTATAAAAACATAGATAAGAAAAAAGAGGTCTGTCGCCAACATACAATTTACTAAATAGTCGGACGTACACTGGTATTATGTCACAAATTACCGGTACGACATTGAAATCTTATTTTTTTTTCTTTTTGTAGGTAGGTATTATTAATTAATTTAATGTATTCATTAAAAAGGCCGGCAACACATTAGCGATCTCTCTGATTTCGCGGATGTTCATGGCCGGCGTTGATTTCTTTCCAGTGACTCGCTTGCTCGTTTGTCGCCTCTAGCATAAAAAAACAAATTAATTAAACTACTAAATAATGTGTGTGTAATAATGTGTGGGTATGTGCCTGAAATAAATGATTATTTAAATCATTATATAGGAAACATACATTTTTATTAGACTAAATAGATCTAAGCACTCATTATTTGTATGCATCTATTATTATACCCACTCTATTTTATAATGAATAAATGATTTGTATTTGTATTTCTAAACGAACCTTCACCTGTGCATACACCTTTCAAAAAGCCGGCAACGCATCTGCACTATTTTGGAGTAGCTGATGTCCATGGGCGGCCTTGATGACTTCATCAAGGTTCATCAAGGCCGCCCATCAACTACGAACAAGCAGGACACCTGGTGGTAATTACCACCAGGCGAACTACGTGATTTGCCTATCTGATAAAAAACCGCTCTCATAAATTCAAGGAACTGTGACCTCCTTAGTACAAAGAACAATAACAAATTGTATTTGGTAGCGAATCCTGTGGTGGCAAAATAAATGCATTGCCACTATTACCAGTAAAGCCACCCACCTCTAGTCAGAACTCGTTAAGTAACCGCAAACTGCTGCTTACTAGGACAAGTAACCACAACACAGAAACAATCAAACAGTGAAGAAACCGTCTGCATAGATGCGGTACCTGTTCAATTCAAGACCTGCTCCTATATTGGTCAAGGGTAAGTCGAAAAAATGCTTTGATTGTCACGTTGCGAATATCTACCTATACTATATTCACCAATGTATTATCTGCTTTTTGTGTGTGTTTGTAGCTCTGTAAATCATCAGGGGACCAATTCTCGAAATGTTCGATATGAAAAAATAAGGACTGCGGATGTCCAAACCAAATATATACATAGTTTTTTGCACAGATTTAATTTTTTGTATCGTTTTCATTCGACATCACAGCACGCGAATTAGGCTCCAGGTTTTAATTGTTGCTATAATTACGTACGAAGGTAATATAGACTTTATCACAAAAAGTTCCTCCAGATTAGGCTTATACTTGGAGGTTCTCACTGAGGGGGCATTTCGTAGGTAGGATAAATTTCGAAAGCGAAAAATAAGCGTTTAAGCTATTTAATTTTATGTCGAATTGCTTTAACACTTTTTGCTGATACTCGGTTTTAAGTGGGACACTGGAGGTTTTTACGGTTGCAAGGTTAAAGATTCCTTACTGTTTTATTGTTCCTCTGTTGTGACGTACGTTTGCGCATGCGCTGATAATAGCGACAATCAATGCACTGGCCCGTTGCCGTGGCCACTTGGTTCCGTTTGGCACCATTATCGATAGTTCACTTTTCCGTTATCATTACACCGAATCTAACAAGAATGAAAAAAAAACTTATTGGTTTGGAAAAAATTTTCATCAGGAGTTTTCTCGTGACATTTAGTCACACTTCGCATGAATGGGGCATGAATAATAAATAAATATTTCACAAAAACCACATACAATGATCTGACTCCCGAGATAGGTAGCTCACACCTACCTGTTTTACGGATATCATAATCAACAGCGAAGTACAATAGTATACATATAATACTTTTCTTTTGTAAATAACATACTTATAATACAGTACAAACACCCAGACCAATACAAACAGACATGTTCATAACCGGACTCGGTAAGCGTAGTGTAGGCACGCCCTGCGACAATGATGGGATGAATGACATTCGAAGGCTGGCTGGTGTGGGCTGGACGAGAGTGGCCGAAAATCGGGAGCAGTGGCGTGCATTAGGGGAGACCTATGTCCAGCAGTGGACGAGTGTGGGTTGCTGATGATGATGATGATGTGCATACACACAAATGTTTGTACTGTGCGGGGATCGAACCCGCAACCCTTGAATCAAAGGCAGCGTTCACTACCACTGTTCCAAACGGGTCATCAAAGGCTACGGGTAGGCTACTTTTTAGTTCCTTTCTAAGAAAGAAGCCGCGTGCAAAAGCTAGTAAAAAAAATACTTTTTTAAATAACAAGAGATGATGAAAGACATCGCTGTATTGGCAGCCACAAGTTGAAAAAAGAAGTCCGAAATATGCTAACAACACTTGTTACACGCCGTGTGGTCCCGGCAGAGTAGAATAGGCCACCCTCACTCTTACCGAGGTGTCGTAAAAGGCGACTAAGGTAAAGCTGCTGGCATGATCATCAGCACCCAGAGAAGGAAAACTCTGCATTTATATCAAAACCCTCGCCAACCCGTCTGCCAAGCGAGGTGAGTATGGCAATTACCCCTCATGTGAGTGAGGGAGGCCCGTGCCCCAGCAGTGGGGACTTAAATAGGGCTCACGATGATGATGATGATGACTTGTTAGCTGTTACGAACGAAACAATAATTTCGAAGGTACGGTCAGCATCAAAAGTAGCTTAACACTTTAATACCATGTCAAAGTAACCGTTCTGCCTATTATAGTCAGTTTCTAAGGGGTATGTACAAAATGTTACTTCGACATGGTACTAATGTGTTAAGCTACTTTTGATGCTGACAAATTTCTTCAGTCGATTCTCATCTTAATGTCAAACACGCTCGGTTCAATATCAATTGAGGATATTTGACATATTGTAGTCAACTGATGTGTGGCTGTCACTACATCCTTTAGTAAATAATGCACTTAAATTTTTCCAAAAGTCTTCGGGTGGGATTCGAACCCACGATCAAAACAAAAAGCACTTACAAAATTCGTCGACATACCAAGGTCTCTGGTAGCTTTGGCGGTAAAGCAGTTGCCCGGTTAGCAAAAGATCGTGAGTTCGAGTCCCACCCGAAGACTGTGGAAACATTTTTAAGTGCATTATTTACTTAAGAATAAATTGCAAAAAAATCGTAGCACATCTACTTCTGTTCAAGTCGGTAGAAATAAAATAACAATAGCCCAATATGCAAACGTTTACAAACTATGCGTCAACACCGAGTGATTCACAAACAGATAACAGCAGATATGAACTTGCCTCATTGAACTTTGTGCCAGTTAATCATCACATCAGACACCCAGCCTAACCTCACTTCTAATATGTACCCTGTACAATTCGCAATAAAGGATAACTTCCATTGTTTCAAAAATGACATATTTAAATTAGTTCTCGTAATATTTAATGTTTTGCTATTGTCGTCATAGAATAACATACGTTGTCAAGAAAATGGTAATTTTGAGGTTTCGTAGTTACTGAAAGAAAATTTAAATAATCAATTCTTATACATTGACCTGCGGGCCTAATTTGAACCAGACGTTACGACCGAATCGGGGAGTTACGCTCCCTTTCACACGCACTGTGTGACTCTTTATTTTGAAGCGATAGGTATATTCGTTCGTTATGGGACCTGCTTCCGTACCTCCTTAAGCAATTAAGCTCTTGAGATAGGGATATCAGAAAAATAGAGGAGTGAAAAATAGAATACTTAACTACAAATTACACCCAGACACTGGACAAATACCGGGGGAGAGCCACGCTTCGGCATGAATGAGCCGGCTCGACCGGAGTAATACCACCTCACAGAAAACAGGCGTGAAGCAACACTGTGCTGTGTTTCGCTGCGTGAGTGAGGGCACCGCGGAGGCCCAATCCGGGGGAATGGGCGTTTAAAGGTTGGCAGCGCACTTGTGACTCCACTACTATCGCTTTCCATCAGGCGATCCGTCTGCTCGTATCACATAAAAAAATAGAGGAAATATATATAATACTTAAACACAAATTACAGCCAGACACTAAAGAAACAATTTTTTAAGTACGTGCAATGGCTTCGGTGTGGTTCGGCGTGACACAAGAGACAAACTATAAATAAATGGAACTCGTTGCCGTGCCGGCGCATGCATTTCCTCCTTCCTACAATATGGATTCCTTTAAACAAAACGTGAAGAAGCATCTCGCGGGCCAATATGGCGGTGCCAACAGAGGTTGACTTGAACTTGACTCTTCAACGTGGGCTCTTCTCTTGCTTACCATCAGGCTGAGGAAAGCCAATATACTGAGCCACTATAAAAAAAACAAATGCGGGACAGTCACGATACGATATACTACCTAGCGCGTAGCTCAACGAACTCTTCAGTATCACTCAAGATCAACCAAGCTTCTGTGTCTATTTAGGTATTTTGTGTCACACAGCAAAGGTAATACTTACGTCATAGAACCATCCAAACTTGTCATAGGGTATGTTGAAGGGCAGAAACGGGAAGTGCTGGGCTATGTCCAGCACCGGGTCTTCGATGCCGTCGAACAGCCAGGAAGACGCGTTGGCAGTGAGGAACAGGCTCTCGTGAATGCCTCGGAGGAATGAGTCCACGAGGATGTTGGTGAATAGGTTCTGGCGACGCATGGTGTATGCTACCGTCTGTTTAACAAAATAAATAATCAAATTGAAATTTTAAAAAACCACCGAAGGCGGCCATCTTTGATTTGAAATTTGTCACAATAAATATATTTTGCTACTCAAGCCCTTTCATATGATACCTATATTATGGGAGTTGTGTTAAAACATACAATCCATATCTTTGTGACGGCGGCCATCTTGGATCGATTTTTATCTAACATAGCTAAGAACACTCCCCCTTTATTCATCTTTCAAACAAAAAAACAAAATCAAAATCGGTTCACTTGTTCGGGAGCTACGATGCCATAGACAGACACACAGACGCACACACACAGAGATACGTCAAACTTATAACACCCCGTCGTTTTTGCGTCGGGGGTTAAAACAAATTCACACGGAATCTCATACATCAGATTTTTTTATTGCTTAATATGGGCAGACGAGCTTGCGGCCCATCTGATGGTAAACGGTAACCGCCGCTCATAGACATCAACAATGCCGGAGCACAGTCATTCCGCTGCCTACCGTGAAAGAAGAACTCTTTTCAAACTTCGTTTAAAAAGGCATGTCATAGCGATCAGGGAACACCGCGGCTGGAAGCTCATTCCAGAGTTTGCACGAGCGTGGGAAAAAGGAGCGCTGGTAGTATTGATTCCTTACTAAGGACTTGTGTTAAAGTGTAGTTTAGACCCCACTAGCGACGTCAATTGATTATAAACTGTTAGCTATTAGTAAACTGGATATATTTTTATAGTTTCCTACGCCACTAGTGCACGGGTATCCATGAGCGGTAGCAATCGCTTTCCATCAGGTGATCCGTTTGCTCGTCTGCCACCTATCACATAAAAAAACAAATTACACCCAGTGAAAATGTTTGTCCGGGGTTGGGATCGAACCCACGAACTTTGGCGTATGAGGCAGGGTCACCAATACGCCATCGGGCCAGTCAATACAACAAATACATACATCAGACCCAGACACTGAACAAATAAGTGTGCATCACGTGAATATTTTTCCAGAGTTCCACGTACTTTGGCGTACGAAGTAGGTCGTGTTGACCCTGAAAATGAGCTATGAAATTATGAAGTTAGGTGTACAATTATTTCTGACTAGGGACTGACGAGTGCCGGGTGACCTTCGTAATCCCCAGACAGGAGAACTTGACTATTGCATCCTTTGTTTTTTGTTGGCACAGGAAAAATGCATCCGGCCAGAGGTGCAATGAGCAGATATCTTTATGTATACCCATCCACCAGGGAGCAGATAGTTTATGTGGGCCTCTCCATCTGGCAAGCTTCTCCTAACGAGAAGCTGTCCAGAAGCATACCCACCAAAACCACCTGCGACGCTCCCTCATCGTCTGAGTGGGGAAGGGACAAGCACACCGGCTCAGAAGCCTCTCTTCATGCGGAAGCCCGCTCATAACACGGGCTCGACACTACCTTCCCCAGACTAGCTAGCTGGAGGGGGCGTTAAGGACAGCCGGGAGCGCCGATCCGTCCCCACGGAACTGTGCGCGCCGACTGGCACTACCACGGGCAGGAAAGACTATTGCATCCTGGGTCCGACGCGCTATACGAGTATAAGTGTGTATGGACAAAGATTTTACCGCAATGATAGGGTTGATGCTGGTGATCTCATCGGAGAGGCTGCCGTTGGACTTCTCCTCGTCGAAGTGCCACCACCTCTCGTTGAAGAACGTCACCGTGCTGTTCTCGTTCCATGTGAGGTTGACCTGTTAACAAAACAATGGACAACATTTCAAATTTTTAACATGTCCATATTGTTTTTTTTATATGAAAGTAGACATAAAATGAACAGACCCATATTTTTTCTTTTTTCAAAATTTGTCCATTTTCATGCATAAAATATTTATTGAAATTCTTTTTATTCTAAATAGACGTAAGCGCCAAATGACGTCATCGGACGGCTGAATACAGCGATATTCCTTTGCTTATCATTGTTTTAATAAAAAAAAAAGGTACTACTGTCAAAGGTAAATAATACTAGTGTCAACATTGTCAACGTCATTCATACATTCAACGTTGACAAGTCTTTTTTTTTTACCCGACTACGGCAAAGCAAAAGGAGGGTTATGATTTTGACAGGCTATGTATGTATGTATGTATGTATGTATGTATGTATGTATGTATGTATGTTCATCTGTTTCCACGTAACTTCTTAACTACTTATCAGAATTCGACAAATGACATATCATTATAAGCGTCTTGATCGTCCGCTGGTTATAGGCTATATGAAGTTTCACAAAATCTAATGTGGCGCCCTCTAGCGGACAAAACATACAGAGTAAAAAAATAAAGTTATGATAAATATGCCGTGTTTGGTATCATTTGAAAGCGCTTGACTTGTACATTTTGAATATATATATATATTACTAGCACTTGGACACCAAAATAGTACAAATAAAATAAAAGTAAAAAACTAAAACCCAACTACGACAAAAAACGTCGCTGAAAAAGTATAAAACAAGCCTTCGTTGTCAATTTATGCAATATTCACTATGTAGAGATAAAATTTCATGTTTGGAAAGGCGTAGTCACACGTTAAATATACTACCCTTTGACAACGTGTGACTGCGGATTTCCAAACATGAAATTTTATCTCTACATAGTGAATATTGCATAAATTGACAACGAAGGCTTGTTTTATACTTTTTCAATCAACGATTTTTTTGACAGTTACATGTCATGAGTTTGGCATTACGTAAATTTAAAACTATAATGTGCTAAGCAAAGAAATATTTCACATTCTACCGTCCGATGACGTCATCTTACGTTTTTTAGTTTTTAATTTTTTTCTCAGTAAATAAGCAATATAAAAAATGAATAAATATATGTTCGAGCAGCGGAAAAGTAAACAAAGAATTGGTATTTTTTGTTTCAGAGCTTAGCAATTTTGAAATGTTGTCCATTACAGTTAGCTTTCAACATTAACCATAGTACGTCACACGGAACGCCAAATTCCATCCACATCACCTCATCATCACCATCATCATCAGCCTGCTGCAGTCCACTGCTGGAGATAAGCATCTCCAGAGTAGAATAGGCCACCCTCACTCTTACCGAGGTGTCGTAAAAGGCGACTAAGGTATAGCTGCTAGCATGATCATCAGCACCCAGAGAAGGAAAACTCTGCATTTATATCAAAACCCTCGCCAACCCGTCTGCCAAGCGTGGTGAGTATGGCAATTACCCCTCATGTGATTGAGGGAGGCCCGTGCCCCAGCAGTAGGAATAGAATAGAATAGAATAGAATAGAATATATTTATTGTAATAACTGTGTAAAAAAGATGGTACAATATTTTTTCGAACAGACAGTTTATCCATTTCGGACGTACAATAATAAAATTGAATGTTAGTTGTTAGGATTAATCGTCATTGTAATTGAAATATTCATTTAAATCATAGAAACATTTACACAATAGCCATTTCTTTAAATTCCTTTTAAATTTAATTCCCTCTAATTGTTTAATAGTATAAGGCAAGTGATTAAATATTTTTATTCCTTCAATATACGTACTTTTCCCACATATGTAACTCGATGACGAAACTAAACAAATATTATGCTTGTATTTTGATCTTAACTGATTCTTTACTGTAACTTTTTTACAGAAATGTTCCTTTTGCTCCTTTACAAAAACACATAGTTCTAGTATATATATACTCGTCAGTGTTAGTATGCTATAGTTAGTAAAAATGGACCTCAGTGACTCAGTGTAGTGCATTTTAAATATATTTCGGAGACATCTTTTTTGCAACAAAAATACAGTTTGAACATTTACTGAATTTGTCCCCAGAA